>OZ024742.1:315008218-315053218 GCA_964016885.1 Eledone cirrhosa
TGGTCCATCTGGTTCCTTACCACATTGCCTTCGTTATATATATATATATATATATTTATATATATTTATATATATATATATTTATATATATATATATTTATATATATATATATATATATATATATATATATATATATATATATATATATATATATATATATATATAAATTAAAGTATTGAAATTGTTGTGAGCGTGAAGCCAACAGTATTTCATAATATATAAGTGACTATAACGTCAAAATGGAAAAATAGTTAACGTAAGATGTGGGAAGATAATTCAAACTCAATTCAAAAAAAATCAAGTCATAGATTAATCCATAGAATTTTGTGAAATCCAGGGAAAAATCAATAGTGCCTTAATTCAGAATAAAATAAAGCTTAAATACTCATTCTTCAATTTGGAAAAACTACAAATGCTCTGTATATATATATATATATATATATGAGAATAAACGTGCTGCGGAGTTGCAAATGGGTTACATATGATTAAAGTGGTCCTTCATCAGTGATCTTCCAACCATCATCGGTATTTCTTCGCTTTAAAGACCATATACCTCCGGTTGGTGCGAGCAACGGCTAAAGAAAGTCATTGGGACATGTAAATAAAGGGAACAGCGAGAGTGTAAACAAACAAAGATAGTGAAGCAATGAAAAGTGAGGAAGAGCGAGTCAAGTCCAAAAATTTCCATGAATATAATTTCGGTGAAATCGTGAACGAGAGAGAATAAAGACCATCAAACCTGGTTGAAATGTGAGCAAGGAAGGAATTTCGCACAGGTCTAACGGGAGGAAGAAGGGGTCTAGTCTGTGAATTCGGTAAACATAAGTTCTGTGAAATCGTAGACGAGAGAGAGAAAAAATGCCGACCGGCCTGGCCAAGCGTACGAATATATATATATATATATATATATATATATATATATATATATATATATATATATATATATATATGATTTATTTAGTATGTTGTTTGAAATGTAAAATACTGAAGAGGAATAGGAGTGATTGACTATTTATACAGGCTTGGTGTGTTGGTGAATGAGAAGTGATATATTGTAAGTTGCTTGCGTAATTTATTATATTTTACGTTCTAGCATTTGTATAATTTTTTTCTAACACACATAAGCGCGCGCGTCTTAATAATGTTAAATGGGACGATACACACCTAATAAAAAGGTCTTTTAACTTTAAATGACCTTTCAGTTTCATATGTAAATGTTCTCCATACATACAAGCATCTATAACATTTGAAACTATCCAGAAAATGTTGATTCATATTTATATAATATTTCGATTGTATTGTCTTTTCAAATCTAGAAATTGAAACATTATTAAATATCACAATCTAACAGTCTAACTAAACTAGTCTCCTCCTACTACATATCTTCACTGAATGTGTCGTGCAGAACACCCACACATTTTTTATTTTGCCCTGACTTAGAAAGGAAAATTGAAGTAACAATCAACCCTTTTATATAATTGTTTTGACGCTACTAACTGCATTGACTCTTCATCGGTAAACGTTTCTTTTTATGTGTTACGTAACAGCCATACCCAAAGTGTATATATATATATGTATATATATATATATATATACATATATATATATATACATATATATATATATATAATACAAAATAAACGAAAGCCTATCTGCACACTCATACATACATATGCGCAGTTCTATTGTTTTATCTTCCTTATCGATTCTTGCTTTTAGGTTACATACTTACTAATCCTTTATTGTAGAGGAACTATAGCACTTCCAGTAGAATTCTGATCCATGCTTCTTCTACTCCTACGCTTTTCTATCATCCACTACATTGCTTATCGGTGAATTATTCACTTGCATGCACATATGCCGCTTAACGCATGCACAAGTATTTTCACACTCAGGCATATATACGTATTGACGTATTGTATGTAAGCACACTTTTTTACGCGTAAATTGTTCTTTCAATTTATTCATGCATATATATATATATATATATATATATATATATATATATATATACACACAAACATAATACATATATACAATCACTTTTACACTTTTACATTTTGTATATCAAATTACTTTTCCGTAAGTTACGTTGCGAATTTTACTTGTGATGTATGTGTTTTTCTTTCGTTATTAGTATGTTAGTATGAATAGATCCTATTACTTTATATGTGTGTGTGTGTATATATATATATATATATATATATATATATATATATATACATATATATATATATATATATATATATATATATATATATATATATATATATATATATACATATATATATATATATATTCGTAAATAATGCATCTTTATGCACGTGTAGATAAATGTGAAGGCACCATTACGTTTTTTCTGTCACTTTTCACGTGTATAAACATGCAGTATTTAATTTTAAATTTATCTTAAGTTCTTAACCCTTATGAAATTGTTTATGTCTATCCCACGCCCGGGGGCTCACCATCCCGGAGCTATTACCAGTTTTATTGGTATTAAATTATTGAGAATTCAAGAATCGCTCTGGTTAACCCCAGCTGGTAATCATTTTCTGATAATAGACTGGGGAGACAAAAATGATGTGTTTTGTCCGGAAACATATTGCGCTACCCGTTCCAGGAATTGAACCTACAATATTATCCTCGTTAGCCAAACAATTTAAACACATATATTTATAAGAAGGGCGGAAATGTTTTTAGCATGTATTTTTAAAGTCAAGTTTAATTTTTAGTTCTAACTTTTACATAAGATTTTCATGTTTACTACGAGTCCTTGTCGCTCGTTTGGAACAGCCAAGTTTCTAAATCCATTGTCAACGTTTCCAGACTTTTACAGTCATCATCGGTATTGAGATAGAATAGGCTTTTATACCATTGCTACTTTTATTAAAAGCCAATATAATTTGTGTAAACTTCAAGGAAATACATTCGCCGCTCTCATAATGTATACGTATGTGCGTGTGTGTGTTTGTGTACATGTGCATTTTTTTGTATTCTATTATGTATCACTACCTATTTCTCATTGTATTTCATAGACTTCTTTATTTCTTCTGTCACCCATACTATCTTCTCTTCCTTGGTTTCGAGCTAATTATTTCTAATTATATACATTTCGTTTTTACCTCTTAGTAGATAATATGTATTCATTTATTGAATTCTCTTAATATTTACTCTAGATTATCATCTAAAACAAGCGCACATTATCTTATTATTCTGTTGTATTTTCCTTCTATTTTGGGGTAATTTTCATCTAGTTCTCTATCGCTTTATTCTGATCAGAAATACTCGATTTGTTTTCTTAATGTTTCGTCATGGAGGGAAGGGCTGAACCTCATAACACTTTTCAGAGTCTCCGCGTCTTGTGCGGGTGAGAGCAAAATATATTATCAAACTGCCGAACCAAATACTTACAAGAGAGTGGACTCCAGCCAGAGGACCACAAAAGACAATACAGATTTTAACTCAGAATGAAAAGTGGCGAAATGAATGTCACAAGGCTTCATGTCAAACGCTCTAAAAATTCTGCCAATCTGCCACCTTTTCTGGAGAATGTATTTTATCGACCCTTAAATGGTGATGATGTCACCACTATTGTTGTGTGACTTGACTCTCAAGGGACGTAGTTGTAAATTTTTAATATCAAGCTCTCATACCCGGAGCAAATGTGACGACATTTTCCTTACGTTCAATCAATTCTCAAAAATTGAAATATTACCTCTTTATTCATCTTATTCTATAACTTTTAATAGTTTCTAAATTTCTCTCCAAGTTAAAATGTTGTTGTCAACATACTTCTTTTTACTTTTGTGATCATATTATTCGCTCTTTCACCCTTTTCATCTTTTAAAACTCCCCCTTCTTTTAAACTCTCTATATTTTTTCGACTCAATTTTCTTTCCTACACTTATGTGGACGCAGCATGACTGAATGGGGAATGAATCACTGATCCCTTATTAGATCTTATTGTTTGGCACCTTGGGTTAGCATTATTAACTATAGAATCAAGGGCGGTGGATTGGCGGTATCGGTAGAGTTACATCCCTTTATGATCTGACTTCAAATCCCGCCGAGGTTAACTTTGCCTGTCATCCTTACGGAGTCGATAAAATAAAGTACCAGTCCCGCACTGCGGTCTATTTAATCGACTCTCCCCTCACCTCAAATTGCTGGCCTTGCGCCTATAGTAGAACCATTATTAACTATAGAATCGGGTCGATGCAAGAGAGGGATATTTAGTGGTCGGAAACTGTTTGGAAGTCCGTCGTATGAATTCTACCTGTAATCCAAAGTCTCATCCTTATTATACACTGTCACGCTGAATGATAACGAGATTTACATTGTTACACGTGTCTATGGAATCCTCAGCTATTAGTACGTTTGTTCCGTTGATCGAACAACTGGAATATTCATCAGAGGTTCATTCCATTCCCACACTCATCAATTTTGTGACGCCACCAAGGCGTGCAGCCTAGTAATTGAGGTTTCAGGTTCGAGATCATAAAGATGTGGGTTCGATTCTGGGGTCGGTCGACACGTTGAGTTTTTCTGCAAGTTACTTCATGTCTAATAAACTGGAAATAATTCGTGGTTCAGGTTTGATGAGTCTCTTGACTGGACAGTGTTGTTATGTTAACCAATATGTTCGTGGTTGTTTCTCGCAAAGAGAATGTACAAGCTAAGTAAGAAAGGTTTTTGCCGGCGATTTCCTATCGATGTCTACTTTCCTTTCATCCTTTTGTATGCCTGTCTGTCTATCTCGTATTTTACGTCACCCTACCCCTTTTCTTTCACTCTCTCTCCCACTCTTTCTCCTCTCGCTCTCTCTCTCTCTTTCTCTCTCTGTATATATATATATATATATATATAAAAAGGAACGATCGCCTTTCGTCAAATCGGACCGAGGGAACAATGTTTCCGTTGGTCTTTCCAATTGCTAATACTATCTATCGGTCGCAACTCCAGGTAGAAGGAGCAACGTGAAATAAAGTGTCTTGCTCAAGGACATAACGCATCGCCTGGTCCAGGAATCGAACTCACAACCTTACGATTGCGAATCCAATTCTCCAACCACCCAGCCACACGCCTTCACTATATATATATATATATATATATATATATATATATATATATATATATATATATATATATATATATATATATATATATATATATATATATATATATATATATATATATATATATATATATATATATATATATATATATATATATATATATATATATATATATTTATATATATATATATATATTTATATATATATATATATACATGTGTGTGTGTCTGTATGTGTATGTCTGTGTGCATGCGTGCATATTTTTATGTATACATAAATGGGTGGTGCGTGTATGAAACCCGTTTCATTATAGTCATGTTTTTATTCCCTCCATTTTTTCTCTTTGTTTCCGTTCATTTATTTATCTATATACACTCCCTCATACGAATACACATACACAAATGATCTCGTCTCGTCCTCTCTCTCTCACACACTCTCTCTTTCTTTCTCTCTTTCTTTTCATGTCAAATTCCATAAAGATATCTATCTTCATGTACTGATGTTTTACACTTATTTTCTCACTTCTATTTTCTTTTTTAACTCTAATATTTGCCGCACTAATATTTTTCATACTCAAGATACACCCTAAAAATTGACGGATATTTTTTTATACTCATCTCATTTTCTATCTGCATTGTCAAAACCTAACTATCTTTACACATCACTTATATTTTGTTTCTTACATATTTCCCCCGACATAGACATGTAGAAACATTGACGTAATGCTACGAATTTCTATAACATCTACCACTTTTTCGCTTCTTTCTCGATGATAACGTTTAACTTTGTCAAAATATTCGTTAATTTCAAAAAGATCTTATTTTACTCCTTACATTGTTCCTGTTCTAATATTTCATTTTATCGATTTTCTGCCTTTTACTCCAGAAAATTATTTTAAAATACATTACACAATACCTCGACATTTTTAACGTCTCATTTTTTAATATATTTTTCAATCATCATTTCTATTTGTTTTCCGTATATTTTTGTCTTCTGGTTTTATAGTTATTTCTTTTAGTAATTTCCTATTTTTTCTTTATAATTCGAATCCTACACTTGTTTCTCTTCCTTTTTTAAGCATTCGTCTTATATTTTACATTCTGAATTTTTCTGTTTGTTTTTTCTTCCTTTTAGAGTTTTCCGCCTTTTCAATTCGTTCAGTCTACGTCTATATTTTTCTGATTCTACCTGATATCTTGATAGAAACCTCCTGAAATGAAGATTTGTTAGCTCAAACTCTCTTATAGTTTTCTCTTACCCTAGATCCTAAGTCTATATACAATTTATATACAAATACATACGTAAATATATACACAAATCTATATGGATATATATAGGAACCAGTAAGACCCCTGTGGTCTTACTGGTTCCTATTACCCTCTCTACTACCCTAAGTATTGAGTACTTTGGTGCGTTATGGTCCACCTGGTTCCTTACCACATTTCCTTCGTTATATATATATAAATATATATATATAATGGAAAAGAGTATACATATTAAAATAACAGATTAAAGTTTAAGCAGAGAATCGCTGCTTTCACCCTTAACGGGATCTTCTGAAACTAAAAAAAAATCAATCTGTGAACGCAGAAGTAAATATTTCGAAAAACGTTGCAACCGAAGGAAGACAGGAAGACGATATATATTTTTATCTTTATCGAGCCCTCTTTCGATTTAAGTCTTCAAATGTATTATTACTACTATATATATATATACATATATATATATATATATATATATATATATATATACCATATATGTGTGTGTATCTTTGTGGAAGAATGAGAATGAAAGAAAGAGTGGGCGAAAATGTGTGTATATATTCAGAAGTTTTGTGAAAGCTATTATTACTCTTTAATTTTCTATCATGTGGGTTTGTGCTAATTGTTTTCCATTACGTGAAAACATGTCAACTCTACGTCAAGCCGGTTGTCTGAATTGTTTTATATTAGTATATTTGTGAATGGTCTTCAACAGAAGCAAATCAACAATGCGCCTGCATATTACAAATCCCTCCTCCACCTTTTTACTATGAAATGACCGATTCGAAGCAAACAGTATATTTTATTTTTAGTGTTGCTACAATATTTACTTATTATAATTGTCTCTATTTTTAGCACAAGGCCAGCAATTACCCCAGTGCATTACTGGTGTTTTATTTTATCGATCCCGTATGGTGGAAAGGTTAAACTCAGACGGTAAATGGGCGTAACTGTATGCTGCAAAGCATGGCATCCGACCCTCTACCGATTCTGCCAATCCAAATGCTCATTCCTATGTCTTGTGATTGTAATCCTTCTTTTCCCGGTATTTGAAGAAACTAATTCAACTGTTCTTGAGACGAAATTCCTAACGATCGAGAAGGAATCCCCCTCCATTTTCCACAGACACCCTGACTCTTGGTGAATATGTATTATTTATATAAAGATATCATTGTCTGTAACTGAGATTATCGTTCATGATCTTGAGTAAATACTTTAATGTTATAAACGTTTTCCATCTTAAATAAATAATTACTATCTTCTTTTCATAAGTAGTGATATATCGTTAGCGTATTGTCGATACGATTACATAATTATTCCCATCATATTAGATTTTATAGAATTCGGGAATCAGAAGAAAGGAAGTGGGCGTAAAAGCCAAACTCGCTGTCTTCAATTCGGTATCCATGCTAACCCTTAACTATGGTCATGAATCTTGCGTAATGACTGAAGGAATATTATCGTGAAAACAAACGCCGAATTGGGGATCCTCCGAAGGGTCTTTGAAGCAACGTTACTTCATAGAGAACGTGTCTCGTAGATCAGAGAGTCACTCTAAGTAGAGCCGCTACCTCCAGGAAATGAGAGATCACAGCTCTGAGAGAGAGAAGAAGAAGAGAGTTAAGTGAAGAGCAACAATGTCAGTAACAAAAAAGCAGGTCCAGACGTATGCTGTTCCTATAATACCGTCAGCTAAAGCTCTGAAAATGAAAAAGGACATTTTCTCGTCATCGATCTTAGACGAGGATGCTACTGAATTGTCCCTTGAAGCAATGATTTCAACAATGGGGAAAATGTGAACGTTGATGAAGGATGGCAGAAAGTTGCAGATAAAAATAAAAATAAAATACGAAGGAGTCGACAATCAAGAGCAAAACGTATGTAAATAAAATGACGATCCCAAGTTGCGAGTGAGCGTTACGTTGGGCGTTTTTAGTGCGTGTATTGTATCAGCGAAATGACACATGAAACCGTATAAAATTAATTACGATGATGATGCTCGTATATAATTATTTATGATGATGATGTATTTGAATTTCATATACAACAGAAAGGCAAACTATAAACACTCCAATCAAATAATAACGTTTAAGTGCCTGCGAATTCTAAAAAAAGCTTAGTAATGACAACATATTAAAATAAGGTAATCTAGAAGCCCGTACAATAATAAACATCATAGTAAAGAATCACTAGAAAGACTCGCTTGTGCAACCAGCCGTTTGGGAAGTATATGTCATCTGGGTGCGCAATGCTGTAGCTATAATTGTAATTGATTTGGCTGAAACAGACATCACATAAACGTTTGCCGAGAGAGCAAAAGTTTAATCAATGGTATTGCGAGATGAGTAAACGGTTTTGCTTGGCAAAGTGAAAGTCGATTAGGTTAACATTCGATGATTTTTATGATTTTCTTCATGTGGACATACACACATAGGAGTGGTTCTCTATATATATCAGTCAACCGTGAAACTAGTCGAGTCATTGGATGATAACCTTGTTATTGATTGTGTGTGTTGCAATCACAATTGCCAAATCAAAATATATAAGTCTGTGTGGGTGCTTTCGTATATATACATGCATATATACATATATATATGTGTATGTGTGTGAGAGAGAGAGAGGGAGAGAGAGAGAGGGTGGAGAGGGAGAGAGATTGATTGCTATATAGATAGATATATAGATAGATTGATTAATTGATAGATAGATACATTTCTTTATTTTCCACAAGGGCGCAAGAAGATGGGGACAAATACAAATACATACATATAGTGGGGAGTTTACATACAGGCGTGTAAAGAAAACAGAATTAATAACAATAATATTAAATTTAACAATCGAAATCCCCAATAGGTGGGAGGCGTTACACATTGGTTGTACACACCCCGAAAAAATGTACAACTCTCATCTCCAGGAACACGAAGAGTGATAGATAGATAGATAGATAGATAGATAGATAGATAGATAGATAGATAGATAGATAGATAGATTTCTTTATTTACCATAAAGGCATAAAAAGAAGGGACAAATACAAAGGGGGAGTTTACATATAATCGAGTAAAAAGGGTGTAACATGAAAATAATCGAAAATAACCTCAAAAGGGAGGGGACGTGATGGGGGTTGCACACACCCCCGAAAAAGTGTGCAATCCTTTGCCCGGGGAGCACATGGAGAAGGTGCTCCCCTCTCCTTTACTTCTTTACCTACAGGATGGTATACAGAGAAGGCCCATTTACACGAGCCATTCTCGCCACTATCACCCACCTTTGATAAAACTGCCTGTGGCCAAGCACCTCTCTCTCCATTCTTATCCTTCTTCCGAAGTGATATCGGAAGAAGTAGACCAGACTATGGCCAGAGAGGAAGTTGCCTGACCTCAGACCTTTCAATCGTGTCCACCAAACAACCTCTTTCAACATGGCTATTACGCACAGAAAAACCGCCTTTGCTTCCTTTGTGAAGAGGGGAGGCGGTTTGATTGTCATCACGGACTCGGCGGTCAATTTAATCGGCGCCACCCGCGACAGCAGTTGTTCGGCGTAGCCCCACAGATCAGCCACGCCCGGACATTGCACCAATGCGTGCGCCACGGTTTCTTCGTGACGCACGCATCTAGGGCAAATCTTTTTTGAGGGATCCCTGCCCGGGCGCCCGTGTCTGTAGAGCCTCTCTCGAACGGGTAGAGCCCCTCGGTAGCACTGCCAGGCCAGTGACTTCTGGAAGTTGTCCATTGGTCCTGGGCCGAAAGTCCTACCGAACAGGCTGGCCAGTTCGTCTTCTTCCATGTCCAGCGACTCTCCAAGGGTGTCATCGCCCCTGCTAGCCACCAGCCCTCTATAGAATGATGAGGTGGATTCTCCACCGATGGCCCGGCCCGCTTGCCAGAGAGCCCTGAGCGCCTGAGCACACTCAGTGTGCCAGTCTCCCAGTTTTCCGGATCTTTGCTTGACCCAGGACTGTAGCTCGGTGAGTGAGACGAGTCTCGGAAAGGCTCGTTTCACGAACGGAGCCCACACCGGTTGACCAGTGAGGAATACCTGTAGGTGCCGTAGCCTTAATGCGTGCCTACGCATCATCAACCACGGCATCCCCAGCCCTCCTTTCGAAGGTTGTTGGCAGCAGATGGATATTCTCACCATAGGAGGACGCTTCTTCCAAAGAAATTGGAAGAGCATGCGTTCCATGGTGGTGAGTGTTTCCTTAGGGCAAGGCACGACAGTCAGGCGGTAGTAAGTGACGGACGCTATGTAAATGTTCGCCACCTCCGCCCGGCCTTTTAGGGACAGCTTACACTTGGCCCATTTCTGGGTTAGTGCAAACACCTTGTTCGTAACCTCGTTCCAGTTCTTTTCCACCTGGAGGTCCGGTCCAAACCAGACCCCAAGCAACTTTACCGGGCCCTCCGTCCAGTGTCCGACGACACCGTCAGGAGGCATCGGTTTGCCCCTCCACGTTCCGAGTTGCAGCCCGATGGATTTTTCCCGGTTCAGTTTCGCTCCTGACAACCTTTCGTACTCCTCCAGTAAGGTACCGATCGCCTCGATCTCCGAGTTGGTTGATACCATTACTGTTACGTCATCGGCGTAGGCCGACACTGCTTTGCTCAATCCTGGTTCCAGGGGGATACCCTGCAACAACTCCAACTTCCTCAGTAAAGGCTCGAGAGTCAATACGTACAGAAGGGAGGAGAGAGGGCACCCCTGTCGAATGGATCGTGTGATTTCGAACGGCTTATAGATAGATAGATAGATAGATGGATAGATATGCAATGAATGTTCGATTTTTTTAATTTTTATTTGAGTTCAATTGAGTATGTTATCGAAATCGATCGAATGTGTCCTTTCACTCCAGAAAAGTCAGCGTATAAATATTTGCATAATACTTCTCTGCAGATTATTACCAACAAACACTGGGCTCTTATGAGGTACACATATGTGTCGATAAAATAGTTTCTGTAGTTGGTTTTCCAATGAATGCACTGGTGTTTCAACTGAATTGAGTTGTTTGTATTCTGAAGTATATGGTGATAAACGACAACATAGATAAGGGTTTCTGTTTCAGTCACAAGGTCAGCAATATGAAGAAACCGGATAAGTCGATCAAATCGACCCCAGTTCAAGACTGTTACTTTATTTTTTCGACCCCGAAAGGATGAAAGGCAAAGCTAACCTCGGAAGGATTTGAACTCAGAATGTAATGAGCCGTAACTCTATGCCACAAAGCATGTTGTCCGACGCTCTACTGATACTGCCAATCCCTCGCCCTATAACAACAAAAGTAATTGCTTCTACGTTAGGCGCAAAGCTAGCAATTTGTGGGGGAGGGAAAAATCGATTAAATCGACCCCAGTGCATTACTGGTGTTTTATTTATGAACACGTAAGTATGAAAGGCAATGCTAACCTCGGCGGGATTTCAACTCAGATCGTAAAGTGCCGTAACTCTATGCCACAAAGCATGTTGTCCAATGCTCTACTGATACAGCCAATCCACCACCCTATAAAATGATTTATAATTACAAATGAATTAACTCACTTATACGAAGTAATATTTCCAACGATTGGTTTGAGACTAAATGTTATAGCTATATTTATGTTTTGTATTTGATATATTTCATCGGTTTAGACATCAAATTTGATTATGTTGAGCTATCAAACAAAATGTTCATTTATATATACTATTATATTTCTGCGTATGATATTATGTAATATGACTATATATATATATATATATATATATATATATATATATATATATATATATATATATATATATATATATATATATATATATAAGGCAATATAAAAAAAAATCATCTAAACATGGGAATACTTTAGAACACGAACATCAACAATATGTCATTCACATAAAATACACTTTTGAAATCAAATATGAGGATATCACCACGCTATGGGCACCTAAAACTTTCAGTGAAAAATGGCACATGCAATCAAATCAAGCTCAATTGCGAATGATGACCGTTAACATATGCCTACAGGAATGAGGACCACGCACTTTTATTCACAGGCCTCTGCATTTCTGGAGAAGATAAATAATTAAATAAGATACAGAGAAACGATGGTAGTTATATAGCCCGTGAAAATTCCACGAAAACGTTGTTGTACTTGATATTAACAAGGTACTTGACTATGTTTGGCGTTCACATCTCCTAACTGAGACACCTTCAATCAGGGGTAACTAGAGTAAATAAGGTACTCAATACATCAGTAGAGTGTAAACAACACATTTAATATAGAAATGGCTTCTACAGGACTAGAACTGTTTCATTTGAAAGAAATCATCATATATAAGGCGCGTGAGCGAGTAGTGAGAGAATTGGATTCGCAATTGTGAGGTTGTGAGTTTGATTCCTGGGCCGGGCGATGTGTTATCTCCTAGAGCAAGACACTTTATTTCACGTTGATCCTTCTACCTGGTGTTGCGACCGGTAGATAGTAGTAGCAATTGGAAAGACCAAGGGAAACATTGTTTCCTCGGTCCGATTTGACTAAAGTCGATTAACTGTCGATGTATATATTTATTTATTCATGTGTGTGTGGGGAGGGGGGATACTTTAAGAAGTTAAAAGAATAGGATATATAGAGGTATCATAATATTAAAGAATTATTTGTTTTTAATCGATTAAAGAGAAGCATATAAAAAATAATTAATAAAATGAAGAAAAGCGAAAAGTATTAAAGACATGTAAATATAGAGAAACAGAAGAAACGTTATAAAAACAGTGAAATATATATCCGAAATAATAGGTCATTGTAGTATTACTATAAAAGTGTCTACTGATTCCGTTATTTTCTAATATCAAAAGGATTGCTATTAATAGAAACATTTTCAAGTTTAGTCTCAGAGATATATACGCTGATCTAGCTACTAAAATATTTAATAGTATTGAAATGTATTTTCGTGCCACATTTATGTATAACAAATTGAGAACATTATCACCAATTCTAGAGCATTTGACAATAGATGTCTCACTTAAGAACAAGAATCCCATTTGTTTTATAACAAATCAATGTCTAATTCACGATAATATTATTTGATTAATAGCTCCTAATATAATATTGGAAGTCTCTAATTCAGTGAGAAATGACTAAGCTGTTATGGTGTCAGACATTCATGAATAATGACTATCGTTGACCCTTTTAAATAGATGGCACTCAAGATATTGATTATGTCTAACCCAATTAAAATGTTAAGGAATGGAAGTGAAAGTTAATATTGGTGTTCATTTTGACTTATATGTATATAAACAAATAGGTTGGTTGAGGAAGCATTGAGAAGATTTGAAAAGCATGCATCCCAACGCAAATGAACATAATAATATTCAATAACTATAAATAATGAGTACTACTATAGGCACAAGGCCAGACATTTGGGAGGGGAAGCCGATTATATCGACCCCAGTGCATTAGTGGTGCTTTATTTTATCGACCCCGTAAGGATGAAAGGCAAAGCTAACCTCGGCGGGATTTGAACTTAGAACGTAAAGATCCGTAACTCTATGCCACGAAGCATGTTGTCCGACGCGCTACTGATTCTGCCAATTCAACACCCTAAATAACTATTAATAATTGCTGGGAATATTAGATAAAGAACCCTGGAGAGAGAAAAATTGAGCAGATGTGCTGACGAGGTATCGAACACCACATATATCGGGTTCCAGTTGACTAAATCAGCCACTACTCTACAGGGCCATTTGCCACTAATCCCATCTTTTTAGATTTAAAGTCTGAAGCTAGAAGCCTCAACAAATCGATTCAGTTTAGAAGTATTAGGGAAATTTGAAAGTGAAATTAATGGGTAACCTACTCTCTGACGACCGAGAGATGCGGGTTCCTATTTGTTGCAGGCGTCTATATTCACATGTTTCCGTCTCCAGGAGGATTTTCCCGATTTCTTCATTTATTTATTTATTTATTTATTTATATATTTATTTATTTTGTAGTGATCAAGTATTATTATGGTCATATGCGTTGGGATGCAAATGTTTCTGTATTTCACACACATATATCACAAACACATACATTCATAAACACATACATACGTACATTCATATATACACACACAAACATACACACACACATATATATATATATATATAATAAAACTATATATATATTATGACTACCTTGATTAAATCTTAACCATTTAACATCTCAGGGTATGTCATGTATCATTATATTTTGTCTGATGAAGACATCCGAAATATGTATAATAAAATGTAATTGATCAAAAGAACATCTATTTTATTAATATTTGTATATAATTATTAATAACCTTGGATTTTTTTTTCCATAGAGTGCTTCCAATCTACTGTAAAACTCATTCTTTGATATACTCATCGAATCTTGTTTAACTCTTTAATATATATATACGCACTTATACCTCGTATAAGGGTCCTTTTATTTCTGTCCCACCTAGTTTATTTTTATTATTATTATTTATTTTTTTATTCTTCATTATATATTTTTTTTAAATTTATTTATCTATTCTTTTATTCACTTATTTGTTTATTTATTTATTTATGTATTTCTTTAGCCTAGCAATAGCGAGAGACTTAAGTTTTAGTAACCAGACTTTGCTTATTTTTTTTCTCTCTCAGTACCTTTTATAGTTTTCCCTTCTTTGTTCTACTTACCGTTTCGACTTCCTCCTCCTCCCCCTCCCCAGTATCCTCTTTGACCTAACGCCCAGCTGCAGCCGTCACTACCAACGCATGAATGGGTCTACTCCACCCCCTCTCCCCTTTTTCTCCTACCGGCAGGTTTAGCTACCCCTTCCCCCACCAATTTGCCATCACTGATTTACTACTAACTTGTGATGTGACCAATCCTGGTGATTATCTCTTTGACCATATATGGAATTACCCCTTGATAAGCTCGGCTATTTAAATACCAGAATAAATTTTCATTCAGTCCAGAATTAGCCGTCGAAACGGCTTGAGCTCAGCCGTCGGTGTCTTACTTGTTCCTATTACCCACTCTACTACCCTAAATATTGAGTACTTTGGTACGTTATGGTCCACCTGGTTCCTTACCACATTTCCTTCGTTATATATATATATATATATATATACAAAATTAAGATAAATCAAATGAATTTAATCTAAATCAAAATTATGGCCAGAAAGACATGCGCCATATGACCCGCAAAATAAGCTCTAACATTCTAACGAGTAGGTCCGAGCATTTTATAATAACTAGAGATTGATTAACATATAAATAAACATGAATAATCACAGGAGATTATCTCCTGTGATTATTCATTTTTATTTATATGTTAATAAATCTCTAGTTATTATATATATATATATATATATATATATATATATATATATATATATATTTATATATATATATATATATATATATATTTATATATATATATATATATATATATATTTATATATATATATATATATATATATATATATATTTATATATATATATATATATATATATATTGGAAAATGTGTGAGATCCTTGGTACAGTTAGGTATATTTGAAAAAAAGGAAAAGAATGACTTCACTTGTAGTGTTAAAACATTTTTGATTTAATTTTATAATATAATTTTATAAGTTGTTAGTTCCAGTAAGTTCTTTGTTAACTTCGGTGGGAAGAATTTTAAAGATTACTGGTTAACTTGGGTTTGATAACTTTCTCGCATTCGTCTGTCTGACTTACTGGATCTATCAACTAATAAAATTGTATTATAAAATTAAATCAAAAATGTTTTAACACTACAAGTGAAGTCATTATTTTCCTTTTTTTCATATATATATATATAGTTAATAAACGAAACATACAAAACACAGGAGGCAATTTTTACACAGTTATACTAGGAACGGAGATGAATTTGTTTTGTGAGGTTTTTGATATGAAATCGTTTGTCGAAACAAATACTGTTATACTTAGGGAGCGTGATATTGTTGTAATAATATTGTCAGAAATAATAACAGAACACTCACTGTTTGGTTGCTTGTCGCTTCTGTATCTTTTATATCTCCACAGTTAATTCATTTGGTGCTCAATGTTTATCATTGACTGACCAACGGTCAGATATAATATAGATATAAACACATATATATAATCTAACAAAGTTCTTTCGTTGCACATCTGCAACATCATCAGTGGTACTATTATGTTCCTCCTGTTGTATTGAATGTCTACGCCATTTTTATTTTATCTGTTTATTTATTTATTTATGTTTGTCTTCTTCTCTGTGCATGCGTTTGCGTGTGTGTATAGTGTTTGGTGTGTGTTTGCGTTTGGGTGACGGTGTTTTGGTTATTGTATTCTATCTTAGTTTAATAGTGTGTGTTTATATGTGAGTATGTTCTGTTATTATTTCTGGCAATATTATTACAACAATATGACCCTCCCTAAGTATAGCAATATATATATATATATATATATACTTAAATGTATTATATAAAATAAATATCTAGCATAATGGTATCTTATGTGTGTTAATATATTTATTCATACATATGTGTGTGTGACTGTATCTCTTTAAATTTTACACACATATACACAAAATAAATTCCCATGCAGTCATGTTGTTACAATAAGAAGTTCACTTTTCAAAAACAACGTTTGTAAATGAACATACTTATTTCTCTAAAGATACTCATACATTTAATTCTATCAGCCTTTTGTACTTATATACTAAACATTTGTGTAATTATATCTTATAAAATAAGTTATTAAGACATCATTTTTATCGTTAATCACTTCCAAATGTCAGTAATGAATATAAACTATACGACTTCTCTGTAAAGAATTATTTTAACAAAACGAGAAAATGTTGCAGTTGTATGATTGCTCATATATCCACCTATAGCGATATGTATAGCATGCAGATTCCAGGTGTTAAACATTAAATACGTTCAAAAATATTGTCGTCATAAATGATAACCATCCACTAGTATACACATATTAAATATACATATATAATATGAATATGTATATTTAATATATGGCCCTTCTAATGCACGAAATTGCACGGCTGGCGGGGTTTCTTCCTAAGTGATGATCCTTTTCTCTGGATGTGTTATACATATTCATATATAAAGACCAATAGCCACAACTGACTGCAAAAGCCTCTATAGTGGCTCTGCATTGACAGGCTTCACCAGTTACGGTAACGTGATGATGATGATATATAAATATATATACATATGGGTGTATATGTATGTGTATATATGTATTTATATGTATATGTGTGTGTACTCGAATGTATTTTGATATATATAATTTAAATTATTTTCTTGACATTTGCGATTTCCATTTAATTAAATGACACATGCTATTTGTTACACTGAGACCGTCTTCTCTTCCATCCACCCTCCTTTTCCTTCATTACCATTCAATATAACTTCCATTTTATTCTACCCACTGTGTATTTGTAGATTCACAATTACCTACTTCCATTATGAGCATTGCCGGAAAACATACATGTTGAGAATTATTATATGTGGATCCCAATAAATCGTTTAACATATATATTGTACGTAGAATTTCTAAACTCATGCGTATTTCGAGATGGATACAAATATATAAATTTGTAAATAGAAACATATACATGGAATATATATATATACTGTATGTACACAAACATTAAGTTGAAAAGGAATATGGCAGAGGTAAACAATTAAAGTAAACATATTAACATTTGCAGATAATATTTAAATTGAACAAAATACATATATTATAATATATTTTACTGACCTGCTTCCATATAAGGATAAGCGCTGAAAATCCCGTAATATCCACTGAGGGAAGACATCAAAGCCGCTAACAGTAAAGTATCCTTATACAGAAATTTTGTCAGATATATCTGGCTTATTTTGCTTAATTAGAATATAGCTTGGTTTCTTTGGTATTGCTTTAGTTTGCACTGATATTGATCTTCTTCTTTGTGATTTGAGTTTCGATTTTTTTTCAGTGGATAACCTTTTGTTGTTATCTGAAAAAAAAAAGAGTAAGCAAAGAATTTAATATTTTGCTCAAAATTATGCAAGGAAATGTTAACTGTCATGGACATTTAGAGTTATTTTCGTATGTATGTATTAGCCGTCTACCTATGTACCTCATACATACACATGCATACACACACTGTTCTGTCACATTTTTGCCGTTACACAGCATACGGAAAATAAAGGAGCTACATAATAAAAATATATATATATATAGTAATAATAATAAATGTGAAGACTAAAATCCGAAGAGAGCTCTATAAGGATAATATATATATATATATATATCAAATATATAAAATCCATAGAGCAAATATTTATTAAAATAGCAGATTAAAGTTTAAGCAAAGAATCGCTGCTTTCACCCTTGACGGGATCTTCAGAAAATCCCGTTAAGGGTGAATGCAGCGATTCGTAGCTTATATATATAACGTTATAACGTGAAGTTACTGTATGTTCACCCAGGTGACCACTCAATGATTAGGTTAATGTCAGTGGTGAGGTGTAGAGCTAGATAGAGTGTAATATAATAATATAATAATACAAGGACGATTTGTTAAGCCTTCATTACGTTTAATGATTAGTGACGCGCGTTTCTCTATTGATCAGCGCAAGGTTCGATGTGTATCAATCTTGCTCGACTCTGAAATCGAAAGCTCGTCGGACCTCTGCTGTTGTAATGACAGATTTTGATTCCAGCGTAGGGCCAGGTCGATACACATTGAACTTTGAGCTGATCAATAGCGAAACGCACGTCATCAAACATTAAAGTTAATAAAGGCTTAACAAATCGTCCTTGTATTATTATATTATATTATATATATATATATATATAAGGGCAGTGGATTGGCATTATCGGTAGAGGGTTGGACACCATGCTTCAAATCCCGCCGAGGTTAACTTTGCCTTTCATCCTTACGGGGTCGATAAAATAAAGTACCAGTAATGCACTGGGATAAGTGCTGGCCTTGTGCCAAAAGTAGAAACAATTATATATATATATATATATATTTATATATATATATATATACATACATGTTTATACTTATATTTATATATTTATAATTGTTGGTCATTCAATGATGAAGATTGATTGCCAGCTAAATTATTTATAAAAATATAGGAATTTACTGAACCGAAAACCAAACCAAACCGTGGGTGGTTTTACGATTTATTAGGACAATATTACCCTCCCCGAATATAACAGTATCTGTTTCAACACAAAGACCTTGCAAAACAATTGCATCGCCGGTATCTGCATATATATATATATATATATATATATGTGTGTGTGGGGGGGGGGGGGGTATAAAGGCTATATAAAGCCGTATATGATATTTTTGTAGAGTATACACTTATAAACATACAAGAGACTCGCTGTGAATATATTAAGTTGAGGTACCCGGCTTGTGGCCGGGAGAATAGTTAAGAGAAGACGGATAAAAGAGAAAATGAGTGTATTGGGTGTGTTGTCTGGTATGGCGAGAGACCGTAATGTGTGTGTGTGACTGTGTATGAGTTTGACATAAAAAAATCAATCATAAAACTTCCTTATTAGGCTGGGGGATTAAACTGCCGATTAAATTGTAGCATTGGCCTTCGATTTTAAATGTGAAATAACCATAGTCAGTATGATCTTTTTCAGCTCCAAAGGACGTCATCTGAAACGCAGCAATATACCACATAACATTGCTTCTGGAGTGTTTAGCTTCGTTAGTACGGTCTGTAAGTAGTATATGATTAAAAGCTGGAGGGTAGATTAATTTCAAATAGTATTAATTTTTCTTTGTTCTGTAAAATCAAAGATTGTAAAACAACATTATAAAAGCTAACGCTATATTGTTAAACCTTCAACTGATAATTTGATCTACAGTTTAAGCCAATTCTAGACTTTTGTGGGATGTCTCTCTCTCTCTCTATATATATATATATGTATTATATATATATATATATATATATATATATATTTTTTTTTTTTCTCCGGATTACTTTTGGAACTACAACTGGAAACGTCGAGCAAACTCTACGTGAGCTGTCCACCTACTCTGGGTAATATTTATATTACAACACTACGGAAAATACTGTATATATATATATATCTTTCTTTCTGCCTCTCCCTCTGTGTCCCTCTCTCTTTAGATGTGTGTGTGTGTGCGTGTGTGTGCATGTGTGTACGTGTGTATAGATTTCGTGTGTTACAACCAGCCAACCAATAAAAAATCTCTCCTTTGTATTATATGTAGGGTCGGACGCCATGCTTTCCAGCATAGTTACGTCCCTTTACCATCTGAGTTCAAATCCCGCCGAGGTTGACTTTGCCTTTCATCCTTACGGGGTCGATAAAATAAAGTACCAGTAATGCACTGGTAATTGCTGGCCTTGTGCCTAAAGTAGAAACAATTATATGTAGATAATGACCTTTCCAACAAATTGTCAATCTGTCAACTTGATTTTCGGAAAGATAACAATGGTTTTAATGAATTGCCACAGTTCGCTGATCTTCCACATTTTTAGGATTACAAGAATGGGTTCCCAAATTCTAAAAAGAAACATTCATTCAAAGTTGAGACCAATGTCTAAACAAGGAATAGTTATTTCCAAATGTCTATATGTTAAAGTACATATATATTTGGCTGTTAGTTTGTATGTGTTTTCATGTTCATACAACTGTTTATAATATATATATATATATATATATATATATATATATATATATATATATATATATATATATATATATTCCTATCTATTCCCCCACTCGTCTTAACGACTCTGACAATTCGCCTTATATAAGCTCAAGCCGTTTCGACGGCTATTTCAGTCCAAAAATGGCTGTCGAAACGGCTCGAGCTCTGCCGTCGGGGTTAAACTTTTTCCTATTACCCACTCTACTACACTAAGTATTGAGTACTCTGGTGCGATATGGTCCATCTCCTTCGTTATATATATATATATATATATATATATATATATATATATATATATATATATATATATATATATATATATATATATATATATATATATTTCGTTTCTGAATTTGTTTAGCAAGATTCTTTATCTAAAAACGTGTGTTGAAACCGATATTGTTATACTTTGGGAGGGTCATGTTGCCAATAAGAAACACACGCACCAGTTGCTTTCACTCCAATTTATTATAAATAAAATTTATAGATTTAAGAATTTATATATTTCCGGTTGGTTGGTTCCACAACCAGACGATTGTTCATATATTGTCAAAGTTCTTCCGTCACACATTCTGTGACCTCTTCAGTGACTGGGGATTCTTTTCTTTGTGTTTGTGCATCTCCTTTGTTCTGTCCTATGCCATCTTGTTTTTGTGTGTGTTGTGTGCTTAGTTTGCGCATGTGTTACATCCGGGTGTATGTGTGTGTTTATATTTGTTTATTTATTTGTTAATTTGCATGTTACTGGTTGGTTGTTTGTTCTACATGTGTTTTCATTTTGTCCTTAATTGTAAGTTGTGATGTTGCTATTCCATTCATGTTTTCTATTTAATTTTGGTTGGAGTTCATTTATGTTTATTGCCTCTGTGATTTGTCTAAACATTGCGTCTTTTCTGTGTGTAGATTCTATTTTTATTTCTATGTTCTCTAATTTACCTTTATGTTCTATTTTAGCATGTTGGTGGAGTACAGATGATTCTTTTCTATCTTGAAGCTCTCGCCAGTGTTCATTTATCCGTTCTCCTATACTACGAGCTGTCTCACCTATGTACACTATATTCTTATCTCTACATTGTCCTTCAGTACATCTCATGCTATATACTACATTTCTAGTTTTACAGTTAATATGGGGCTTAGTTTACAGATTATACATTTCTTATCTATACAGGGAGGTCTTTGAAAAGGGTATGTATTGCTAATAAGTGTTTTTCTTGGGGTACCTGCTCTTTCTACTATCTTAATATTATATATATATATATATAGTAATAATTGTTTCTACTTTTGGCACAAGGCCAGCAAATACCCAGTGCATTACTGGTACTTTATTTTATCGACCCCGTAAGGATGAAAGGCACATTTAACCTCGACGGGATTTGAACTCAGTCCATAAAGTGACGTAACTGTGCTGCAAAGCATGGCGTCCGACCCTCTACCGATACTGCCAATATAGTAATAATAAATGTAAAAACTAAAATCCGAAGAGGGCTCTATAAGGATTATACAAATATATATACATCCATATCTATTCTCCCACCTATACGCACGCACACATATATGAAGTGTGAGAATATATAGAGCTATGCATGAGAACGTCACGGAAACTGCGATTGCCCTTAACGGCAAGGATAGCTGGGGTTAGCGGAGAAGAGAGAAATGACAGAAAGAGAAAGGAGGTGTCATAAGCATGATCGATTATGTTAATGATGGTATGATATGAAGGGATTATAAATGAGGGCGAAAGGAAGGTGATTGATAGGTGTTTATCGCGTTTCTTTTTCATCGGTACAGCTTGAACATGTTGGTCGTGAACGAACAACGAAACGTATGTATCTGATATGGCGTCGTAGTACTGAGCTGTATAGCTATATATGAATATATATTTGAATGTATGGGCATATATGTAGAGATGTATGTATGTAAGGAAGCCATATACATATGCATGAATGTATATATTATGTACATTTAATCGATAATATATATGTAGGCTCACGTATATCATTTTTTTTTATGCATTCACATGCAGATATATTAGGCTTTTCTAAATTTTCCATATTAATCCATTAAATTGAGATGTTATGAAATCGACTGTATTAGATGTATGAGAAATATGAGAAATATTACATAATGCAACACGGAATATCTGAATTCATTAAATCCCATGTAACGTTATATTTCTAGCGTTTCACTAAATTAATATTGATGTTATAAACCATAGGTTTAACAATTTTAACATTTCACTGAAATTATATAATTCCTATGTTCAGTTGTATAATTGTTTTCATTTCATGCATGCATGACAGCATATGTACAAGCACGTTTAGAGATATATACATCGATCGGTTAATAGATAGATAGATTTATAGATAGATAGGTTAATAGATATCTTTCTTTATTTGCCACAGGGGCGTACAAAAATGGAACATTACAAGAGGTGACGGCAGGGGTTTTACATAAAAATAACTTTAACATTAATAAATAACAATAAACTATATATAATAAAATAACAATTGAAATCCCCAGTAGAGGGGAACGTTACTGCAGAGTTGTTTTACACCCCATGGATAGAACAACCCTCAACACCAGGAACACGTTTTGTAGGTGTTCCTGTCTTCCCTCTGTTTATCTTCCTCAAACTACAGGTTTATATACAGAGAAGGCCCATTCACTCGTGCAGTTTTCGCCACATTCACCCACCTTTCAGCGAATTTATTGGGGTGTAGCACCTCTCTCTTCAATCTCACCTTCCTTTTGAAGTGATACTTAAAGAAGGGCATAAGTTGTTGTCCGGAGAGAAAGGTGTTTGCCCTCAGTCCTTTTAACCTCGTCCACCATATTACCCCTTTCGCCATAGCCACCAGACATAGGAAAACCGCATCTCCTTCGTTCTTAAATGAAGGCGGCGGGGTGATCCTCACGATGGACTCAGTTGACAACTGGATGCGTCCCACACGTGACAGCAGCTGTTCGACATAATTCCACAGGTCGGTCACCCCTGGGCACTGAACAATTGCGTGCAGAACGGTTTCGATGTCCTGCTCGCATCTTGGACAGGTCCTTTTGGCAGGATCTCTGCCAGGGCGTCCGTGCCTGTAGATTTTGTCTGGAACTGGTAGAGCTCCTCGGTAGCACTGCCAGGTCAGAGACCTCTGCAAGTCATCCATAGGCCCCGGACGGAATGTCCTCCCGAACAGACTGGTCAGCTCGTCCTCCTCGATGCCTAGAGTTTCCCCGAGAACGTCGTCGTACTTATCCTCCACTAATCCCCTATAGAATGTCGAAGTGAAGTCTCCGCTGATTGCTGTTTCCGCTTGGTAGAGGGCTGTGAGCGCCTTTACCAAGATAGATAGATAGATAGATAGATATATAGATGGGTTAATAGATAGATAGATAGATAGATAGATAGATAGATAGATAGATAGATAGATAGATAGATGGGTTAATAAATAGATAGATAGATAGCCTGTTTGATTGATGGTTGGTAGCACGCACACACGCATACACACACACACACACATACATACATACATACATACATACATACATACATACATACATACATACATACATACATACATACATACATACATATTAATACAATAACAGAGAAAGCTTTACGCTAAACTCCGACCGGTAACCATCTCACTCAACAAACATTAGGTTATACGTTAGTATAAACCCAATTTAGTGTCTGAGGTGCTAACTATATGTATTTTGTGGAAAGCCAGTTGTATTATTTTATATGAGATATAATTAAAATTAAAATATATATCTCTTTCCAAACAATTGTTTCATTATAAGTATTCTACAAGTTGGGAGAATATTTTCAGTTTATGTAGAAGCCTAATATATTTTCATGTAAGAATACAATTAGGTGGGCACTTATAAATCGTCAGTGGAAGCCCATTAAACTTTGATATAAGAAAAACTTCTTACCACAGTTAATTTTCGTGTCTGCTAATTTGTCCCTTCACGCATCGAATGACCGCCAAATTTGAAATTCCAGCAGTCCTTTGACTGAGGAAGTAGCATAGCGTCATGAAGCGGGAAAGGGAGACAATCACGAGTCACGAGAAAAGAAAAATAATATACACGTGGGTTAATTAGTTTTTTCAAAAACATTATCAATCCTTCGTGTTAAGAACTCAATTAATTTAAAAAAATAAATGTATGCGTGTATTAATTACACACGCATATAGATATTTTCTTAGGCTAAAAACAGAGAAGTGATACCTGAATAACGAACAATATCTCACAACTGTAACAAATACGGAAAGTTACGCCTTAAAAGACATTTGGGAATGTAAATCTCTGGCCAAATTAAGAGTAAAATATTTAATACACGCGGGTTAATTAGTTATTTCAAAACCAATATCAATTCCGCGTGTTAAGAACTCAATTAATTTAAAAAAATAAATGTATGCATGTAATTATTTACACACGCATATAGATATTTTCTTAGGCTAAAAACAGAGAAGTGATAACCAAAAAACGAACAATATCTCATAACAGTAAGAAATACGGAAAGTCATGTGTATAATGTACCTGGAAATAAAAATGTCTGGCCAAATCAAGAATAAAATATATATATATATATATATAGTGACTAAACATAAGTCAATTGCATTAACTCATAATCCTTTATTTACTGCTATATATATTTCGATGATAGCCATTAAATGGCTATGACCTCATCAGGCAGTTAGTCAGTTCTTAGATATGCCAGCTCTGTGTTTATAGTGTTGATGGTATCAGAGCCTTGGGACATATGAGCTTGTTAGGAATAATTTAATGTTGTCAGCAGGAATATAGTCTTCATTCTCATTGGTCAGTTTGTAGATGCTAGTAGGGTTGGTATTTGACCTCAAAGAGGCAGGCGGTGTTGTAAAGTTCAAACCGCCAGGTAAGATGACTGATTTTCACAAAAAGCATTCCTGGTCAGATATATATTCAATTAAGGTTAATAGTATGAAATAGATACTAAAGGTCATTCTTAAATTGAGGAATTTATGTGGAGTGGTGCTACTGAAAATTATGGTTAGAGTAGAAAATTTACAAAGAAAAAGACTTATGTAGGTTGGCTTTACAAATAAAAAGACTTATGTAGAAAGGCTTCTACAGAACTAGAACTGTTTCCTTCAAAGAAACAGTTCTAGTTCTGTAGAAGCCTTTCTATATTAAATATTTATACTCTGCTATGTATTGAGTACCTTACTTACTGTGGTTACTCCCGTTAGAATCCGGGATACTCCCAGTTGAATCTCTCTCTCTCTCTCACTCTTTCTCTCTCTCGCTCTTTCTCTCGTTCTGTCTCTCTCTCGCTCTCTCTCTCTCTCTCGTTCTGTCTCTCTCTCGCTCTCTCTCTCTCTCTCTCTCTCTCTCTCTCTCTCTCTTTCTCTCTCTCTCTCTCTCTCTCTCTATATATATATATATATATATATATATATAGATAGATATATATATAATATATAGATATAATTATAATATAACAGGAGACTAGACTTGTGTAAATCCTAAAAAGGTTTATTATACTATGATCATTTCAATGACCGGGTTCCGTATGAATCCGGTGATATCATCAGGTATTCGAAATATAACAAATAAAATATAACAGATAAAATCCATGGGGCTGAAAATCGGTCGTCCTCTTGTCTTTGATTTTCAGCCCCATGGATTTTATCTGTTATATCCCTTTGTTATATTTCGAATACCTGATGATATCACCGGATTCATACGGAACCCGGTCATTGAAATGATCATAGTATAATAAACCTTTCAAGGATTTACACAAGTCCAGCCTCCTGTTATTTTATAATAATTAACTCCGTACTCGCACCACAACGAAGACGAGTGAGTTGCATTATGTTGAGTGTTCACCATAACATTACATCGAGATTGACCATACGGAATGACCAGTTCTATCCAGTGGTGAACCAACTAACCTAAATAAATATATATATATATATATATATATATATATATATATATATATATATATAATCTCTGCTTGAACAACACTTCAATTTTCCTAAAGTACTGTTTATTATATATCCTATTGAGGATAGGTTTCTAAATAAGGATTAATACATAACGTTAAAAGTAAGATATTGAAAGATGAAAGCCTTTCAAGATGGATGTTAAAGTTTCCGACGTTTTCACTGCGGGTCATCCTTTCAATCATTACAATTCTATATGCTCATGATGTATGTTTGTATATCATGTCTGGAATTTTCAATGCGCAGAAATTTTCAAATATATAATAATGATAATAATGAAAATATTGTGTACAGTGCTCAGGTGCATTACAACTCATCAAAAATGTATGTATAGTACATAGGGTAATGTACAAACGTCAGGAAAATGAACAGTGCATGAGTCATGATATACACATGTGTTCATGTGTATGGAAGGGGGACATCAGGTGTAGTTTTGGCGAATTTCGGGTAGCATGAGGGTTCTAAAGCTATAATATGTTCCATAACACGTTTACTGGATTAACTGCTTACATACAGACACACACACATACACACATACAAAGATACACACACACACATACATATATATATATATATATATATATATATATATATATATATATATATATATATATATATATATTACATTATCTGTTGAAATCTAACTACGCATAGACTATTTCTGATGCAGTCCCCCACCACGCAGTTGAAGGGTTATCCTTTTGCTAATTTACGACTGTGGTGAGTACATGAGACCAGATTCACTAATTGACACATAGATAGCGCCTGACTCCACAAATTGTATTGCTGGAAAAGAACATTTGTCAGCCGGGCACACGAAGAGAAGGGCGTGTTTTCATCTCTGCGGCATATAAAAAAATCGGTTTTCATGTGAAGATACCGTTCTCGTAACAACAATAAATGCATGAATTATATATTGGATTGCATAAGAGAATCGTTGAAATAATTATTATAAATAAAGGATTTATTTAACATCAGCATCTTTCTTGGAATACCACGTTGATGGAATGTCGAAAATATAACAAGGAGTTGGGAGATATCCATACACCGTCAGAGACGAGCGTACATATTGAAGCATATCTGAATATCTTTCGATTCCAGAGTCAGGTTCGGTCAATAATTGATCGTTCCTCGAGCTAATCAACAGTGAAACATATGTAATATGTTATTAAATATTTTATGATGCAACACTGATTCTTTGTTCCTTTATTATTATACGTCCCTTTATTATTATACGTCCCTTTACGATCTGAGTTCAAATCCCGCCGAGGTTGACTTTGCCTTTCATCCTTACGGAGTCGATAAAATAAAGTATCAGTAATACACTGGGTAATTGCTGGCCTTGTGCCTAACGTAGAAACAATTATTATACTATATACACACACACTTACACACACATACACACATACACACACACACACTCACACACACACACATATATACATATATATATATGTATATATATAAAACTAACCTTAACCACACGCACACTCTCTCACAGAGACACGCATTCACACACACACATATATATGTGTGTGTGCGTGTGCGTTTGTAAATGTATATATATATATATATATATAATATATTTAGAAACACACAGATACATGCGGACACACACATATATACATGAATGCATCCGCACCCAACTGTGAGTTAAGGGTGCCAACTTCACCGATGTTGCTCAATGAATGACTGGGACAGACCAATTCAGTTGAACTAGACTGAACCAGTATCAGAGTTAAAAATACATTATGAAGAGAGAAGAAACATTTAGATATAATTAGTAATAAAATGTATCATACCTAAACTGCTCCTAAATTCCTCGACTACGTAGTTTCGTGGCATAAACAATAACAATATATCATAAAGACATAGAGTCCTTGCGAGGTCTGCCGAGTTATCAAGAGGATACCTCATTTTACTAGTCTCAAGAACGCGTCTACACGACGTGAGAAAGAATCCCAAAAGGCGGAGGGGGAGATAGTCACGCGATATAACGGTCGAGAAACAGATCTAAGCCTCTTATAACCCCGAAGAAAATACCACAGAGGCGGAGGGGGTATTTATATCGAGGCCGCAGAAGAGGTAGTGAAGAAGGCGAGAAGTATGAGTAATGGAAGCTTTCCAGCTGTCCCCACACTTCAAAGATTGCTCGACCAGAGGGAGTTATTAACAATATATTTAGAAACACACAGATACATGCGGACACACACATATATACATGAATGCATCCGCACCCAACTGTGAGTTAAGGGTGCCAACTTCACCGATGTTGCTCAATGAATGACTGGGACAGACCAATTCAGTTGAACTAGACTGAACCAGTATCAGAGTTAAAAATACATTATGAAGAGAGAAGAAACATTTAGATATAATTAGTAATAAAATGTATCATACCTAAACTGCTCCTAAATTCCTCGACTACGTAGTTTCGTGGCATAAACAATAACAATATATCATAAAGACATAGAGTCCTTGCGAGGTCTGCCGAGTTATCAAGAGGATACCTCATTTTACTAGTCTCAAGAACGCGTCTACACGACGTGAGAAAGAATCCCAAAAGGCGGAGGGGGAGATAGTCACGCGATATAACGGTCGAGAAACAGAGCTAAGCCTCTTATAACCCCGAAGAAAATACCACAGAGGCGGAGGGGGTATTTATATCGAGGCCGCAGAAGAGGTGGTGAAGAAGGCGAGAAGTATGAGTAATGGAAGCTTTCCAGCTGTCCCCACACTTCAAAGATTGCTCGACCAGAGGGAGTTATTAACAATATATTTAGAAACACACAGATACATGCGGACACACACATATATACATGAATGCATCCGCACCCAACTGTGAGTTAAGGGTGCCAACTTCACCGATGTTGCTCAATGAATGACTGGGACAGACCAATTCAGTTGAACTAGACTGAACCAGTATCAGAGTTAAAAATACATTATGAAGAGAGAAGAAACATTTAGATATAATTAGTAATAAAATGTATCATACCTAAACTGCTCCTAAATTCCTCGACTACGTAGTTTCGTGGCATAAACAATAACAATATATCATAAAGACATAGAGTCCTTGCGAGGTCTGCCGAGTTATCAAGAGGATACCTCATTTTACTAGTCTCAAGAACGCGTCTACACGACGTGAGAAAGAATCCCAAAAGGCGGAGGGGGAGATAGTCACGCGATATAACGGTCGAGAAACAGAGCTAAGCCTCTTATAACCCCGAAGAAAATACCACAGAGGCGGAGGTGGTATTTATATCGAGGCCGCAGAAGAGGTGGTGAAGAAGACGAGAAGTATGAGTAATGGGAGCTTTCCAGCTGTCCCCACACTTCAAAGATTTCTCGGCCAGAGGGAGTTATTAACAATATATTTAGAAACACACAGATACATGCGGACACACACATATATACATGAATGCATCCGCACCCAACTGTGAGTTAAGGGTGCCAACTTCACCGATGTTGCTGGACTCTATGTCTTTATGATATATTGTTATTGTTTATGCCACGAAACTACGTAGTCGAGGAATTTAGGAGCAGTTTAGGTATGATACATTTTATTACTAATTATATCTAAATGTTTCTTCTCTCTTCATAATGTATTTTTAACTCTGATACTGGTTCAGTCTAGTTCAACTGAATTGGTCTGTCCCAGTCATTCATTGAGCAACATCGGTGAAGTTGGCACCCTTAACTCACAGTTGGGTGCGGATGCATTCATGTATATATGTGTGTGTCCGCATGTATCTGTGTGTTTCTAAATATATTGTTAATAACTCCCTCTGGTCGAGCAATCTTTGAAGTGTGGGGACAGCTGGAAAGCTTCCATTACTCATACTTCTCGCCTTCTTCACCACCTCTTCTGCGGCCTCGATATAAATACCCCCTCCGCCTCTGTGGTATTTTCTTCGGGGTTATAAGAGGCTTAGCTCTGTTTCTCGACCGTTATATCGCGTGACTATCTCCCCCTCCGCCTTTTGGGATTCTTTCTCACGTCGTGTAGACGCGTTCTTGAGACTAGTAAAATGAGGTATCCTCTTGATAACTCGGCAGACCTCGCAAGGACTCTATGTCTTTATGATATATTGTTATTGTTTATGCCACGAAACTACGTAGTCGAGGAATTTAGGAGCAGTTTAGGTATGATACATTTTATTACTAATTATATCTAAATGTTTCTTCTCTCTTCATAATATATATATATATATATATATATATATATATATATATATATAGTGAAGATTGAATGGCAACAAAACAGAGAGGCAGTACGAACAAAGGTTTATTAGTTTCACGCTCTTGAGAGTGGGGTGGTGGTGGAGAATGACGTTTCGGGAATAAGCCCTTCTTCAGGCGAAAAGTGCACTAAGAGTGAGTACTCCCTTCCTCTCTTCCTCTTTTATATATATATAGATAGATTTCTTTATTTACCATAAAGGCATAAAAAGAAGGGACAAATACAAAGGGGGAGTTTACATATAATCGAGTAAAAAGGGTGTAACATGAAAATAATGGAAAATAACCTCAAAAGGGAGGGGACGTGATGGGGGTTGCACACACCCCCGAAAAAGTGTGCAATCCTTTGCCCGGGGAGCACATGGAGAAGGTGCTCCCCTCTCCTTTACTTCTTTACCTACAGGATGGTATACAGAGAAGGCCCATTTACACGAGCCATTCTCGCAACTATCACCCACCTTTCATAAAACTGCCTGTGGCCAAGCACCTCTCTCTCCATTCTTATCCTTCTTCCGAAGTGATATCGGAAGAAGTAGACCAGACTATGGCCAGAGAGGAAGTTGCCTGACCTCAGACCTTTCAATCGTGTCCACCAAACAACCTCTTTCAACATGGCTATTACGCACAGAAAAACCGCCTTTGCTTCCTTTGTGAAGAGGGGAGGCGGTTTGATTGTCATCACGGACTCGGCGGTCAATTTAATCGGCGCCACCCGCGACAGCAGTCGTTCGGCGTAGCCCCACAGATCAGCCACGCCCGGACATTGCACCAATGCGTGCGCAACGGTTTCTTCGTGACGCACGCATCTAGGGCAAATCTTTTTTGAGGGATCCCTGCCCGGGCGCCCGTGTCTGTAGAGCCTCTCTCGAACGGGTAGAGCCCCCCGGTAGCACTGCCAGGCCAGTGACTTCTGGAAGTTGTCCATTGGTCCTGGGCCGAAAGTCCTACCGAACAGGCTGGCCAGTTCGTCTTCTTCCATGTCCAGCGACTCTCCAAGGGTGTCATCGCCCCTGCTAGCCACCAGCCCTCTATAGAATGATGAGGTGGATTCTCCACCGATGGCCTGGCCCGCTTGCCAGAGAGCCCTGAGCGCCTGAGCACACTCAGTGTGCCAGTCTCCCAGTTTTCCGGATCTTTGCTCGGTGAGCGAGACGAGTCTCGGAAAGGCTCGTTTCACGAACGGAGCCCACACCGGTTGACCAGTGAGGAATACCTGTAGGTGCCGTAGCCTTAATGCGTGCCTACGCATCATCAACCACGGCATCCCCAGCCCTCCTTTCGAAGGTTGTTGGCAGCAGATGGATCTTCTCACCATAGGAGGGCGCTTCTTCCAAAGAAATTGGAAGAGCATGCGTTCCATGGTGGTGAGTGTTTCCTTAGGGCAAGGCACGACAGTCAGGCGGTATTAAGTGACGGACGCTATGTAAATGTTCGCCACCTCCGCCCGGCCTTTTAGGGACAGCTTACACTTGGCCCATTTCTGGGTTAGTGCAAACACCTTGTTCGTAACCTCGTTCCAGTTCTTTTCCACCTGGAGGTCCGGTCCAAACCAGACCCCAAGCAACTTTACCGGGCCCTCCGTCCAGTGTCCGACGACACCGTCAGGAGGCATCGGTCTGCCTCTCCACGTTCCGAGTTGCAGCCCGATGGATTTTTCCCGGTTCAGTTTCGCTCCTGACAACCTTTCGTACTCCTCCAGTAAGGTACCGATCGCCTCGATCTCCGAGTCGGTCGATACCATTACTGTTACGTCATCGGCGTAGGCCGACACCGCTTTGCTCAATCCTGGTTCCAGGGGGATACCCTGCAACAACTCCAACTTCCTCAGTAAAGGCTCGAGAGTCAATACGTACAGAAGGGAGGAGAGAGGGCACCCCTGTCGAATGGATCGTATGATTTCGAACGGCTTCGAAAGGTAGCCGTTCACTTTGATCCTAGAACAGATGTGGTTGCTATGTAAGGCAGTTATCCAGCCTCTGAAAACAGGACCGAACCCAGCCGCCGCTAGCACCGCATCCAGGTAACCATGGTCGACCCTATCGAAGGCCTTAGACTGATCCAAGTTGATCAGGGCCCCACCGAAGCCGGGTTTGTTGCCAACCCTCTCTATGATGTATCGCATGAGGTGGAGGTTATCGTGAATGGACCTGGATGGGATAGCACATGTCTGCGCATCTCCCACCAGGCCACCCACGACAAGCGCCAACCTCTTTGCTAACACCTTGGCCAAAATCTTTAACTCTGTGTTTAGTAGGGTTATGGGCCGAAAATTATTTATACTATCCCCCTTGTTCTCGTCCTTCCTCACCAGCGTGACTACGTCCTTGGCTACAGAACAAGGAATTCTCCCGTTCTGCTGCCAATTGCAGTAGACCGCTTCGAGGAGTTCGGAGAAGAAGACCGGCATTGCTAAATAAAGTTCGTAAGGTATACCATTGAGACCTGGAGATTTGCGTCTGCTGCATTGGCTCAGCGCATCTCCGATCTCATCAGCCGAGATTGGTCCCTCGCAGGACTCTGCCTCTTCGCTCGAGAGACGCGGCAGGCCGTCGAGGTATGGACCGAAATCCACGCCCCCGCCCGGACCCTCGCCTCCCCCGAACAATCGGGCAAAGTGCCTTTGAAAGGCCTCGCACATCTGCTTAGGCTCCCGGATCACCCGTCCATCTTCGTCTTGCAACGACCGGATGGTGGATCGATTTCCACTCATAGCTTCTGTCACGCGGGCCCAGCCAACGGCTTTGGCCCCCTCATTACCTAGAGCACGTATTTTACTTCGAATGACGCAGCCTTCGTGCTTTGCATCGAAAAACTGGTTCAAGGCCGTCCTCGATGCCAGCACTCTGGCCACATCTTCGCTCTTGATTGCCTCTTCTAATTTACCTGTTAATTCTTTCTCGTTTCTATTCCTATCGGCAGCTAACATCTTGCTATAACTTATTGATTCTGTTCTAATCTCTCTTTTGAGAGATGCCCACCATCGGTTGTTGACGATTGCACCCGTCAACCTCTCCTTAACTAATCTGCTAATCCGGTTTCTGCAAGTCTCTTTTGCCGGTAAAGACAAATTAAGTTTCCAGTAACCGGGACCCTGTTTATGTGTTTTCTCGAGATTGACTACGCAGGTCACTAATTTGTGGTCCGTGTAGCCAACCGTGCGCATTTCTGGACAGCTTAATATGTCCCTATCCTTACTTCTAACTAAGAATCTATCTAAGTACGATCTAGATTGACCACTGTGGTTTCTCCAAGTCCAGGTAGGCACAGTTGGAAAATCTAGTCGATATCTATCGACCAAGTTAAAACGGTCGAGTAACCCCTTGAGGCTGTTACACCCCCCTCTATTAGGACATGCTCCTGCATAGTCCCAACGTGCATCTAGGATGTCATTTCAATCCCCCGCTAGAAGCAGGGAACGCGATGTTCCCAGAAAAGTCTCCAAACGCTGGAAGAAGTCGGGACGTTCAGCTCCGAAAGGGGAGTAGACGGCGACCAGTCTCAAGGCCGCACTTTCACTACTGCCAACGTCTAGCACCAACAAACGACCCTCCGGGTCCGAGTGCACAACCTGTACGGCAAGACCCAGGTGTTTTTGCAGCAGTACGACAACCCCACCCCCACCTCCAGGTTGACAGAGAGATGCATGCACCTCAAAGTCATCGAAGGTGGGGGCCAGCTGCCGCACGACGCTGATTCGAGTCTCACAGATAACCATTACATTTATACTACATGACCTGAGGTCATTTAGAAGCTTTGCTTGCTTCCAAGTTGAGCCCAGGCCACGTGCATTCAAACATCCTACTCTTAATACATCCATGTGGGCGGCAGAGCCAAAGGAGAGTGTAGAGACCTACCTTTCCGCTTCCCGGGGTTCGGGTTGCACGACTTCCATGGGGTCGGGGGTGCTGGGTGAAGGGGTGTCTTGTGGTGGTGTGGGGTCGTCAGTGTGTGGTGGGGTTGGGGTGTTTGGAGTTGTGTTGGGGGGGGGGGGGGAAGCTTTTTAGTAGGACGCGGTTTATGGGTTTGACAGAGGGTGGTCCTACGTCCTCCTTAAAATCCTTTTTTAGTTTTTGGTAGAGGTTCATTGGGATCTTTATTAATTTTAAATGTGGGTAGTTTTCTGAAGAAACAAAGTTTACACCTTCGGTTTGTACCGAAGGATTATTGTATATGAGTTCATTTAATTTATTAGTGTTTCTGTTGATGTAAGTATAGTGTAAAGTCTTTTTTTCGGATGGTGTGAGTGTTTCGAAGAGGGGAAGGGCAGGTTTGGTTTTGTTTGTTGCTGGAGGGGTGTTTTCTGTTTTGTTGGATTGTGTTGAGATTTGGGTGGGGGTTGTTTGGCCTTGTGTGTTTTGCACATGTTTTCTTTTTTTCCTTTTAATCTGTCTGAAGGACTCCGTTTCTTCCTCCGAATTCGTTGGGTTATCATCAGTGTTGGAGGGAAGAGGTATGTTTGCTGGTAATGTTTCCGTGTTGGTTTTCTTTGTGGGGGAGATGGATGTCACTATGTTAGACTGTGTTGTGTGTTGTGTCTGCGGTGGTTGTGTTGTTTTATTGAGTGAGAGGTTGGGTGGGCCTGTATTTTGTTTTGGGGTAATGTGTTGTGACTGTTTGTGTTGTGGTGGTGGTGTGGTTTTACTGAGGGACGGGTTGGGTGGGACTGAGTTTTGTTGTTTGTGTATCTGTTGTGGTGGTGGTGGTGGAGCTGGTGTTGGTAGCAGGGTTTTGTTTTTGTTGAGTTGGGGACAAGCGGCCTTCAGGTGCCCTCTGCCTGCACAGATATGGCAGGACGGCCTTCTCCCCTCCACGCTAATGTTTATATACCCGTGGTCCTCTAATAGGATTCTGTCGGGTATTTGGGCGATGCGTTCAGGCTTCATTTGCACTACCAGCTCTATACCTGTTCCACTGAACGCATTGCCTGTGGTTTTCCCAATGGAAATCACGTTGTCATTCACTGGATCGATGAAGCCAGCTATGAGCCAGCAGTAGTCCACATCTGGCATCATTGCATCCAGCCATATGCGTTGAGTTCTTTTCCCCATATAAGATGGATAAAAGGTGAAATTTTTCGAACGAATCGGTGACAAAGCACATTTTTTTGCCGCCGATTCGTTCTTCATGATAATTGCTAGGCTTCCATACAGTCTGTCTTTTCTTATGAAAGTGGTTTCATTAAGTACTTCTGTGAGTACTGTTTTGATATCTGCTTGAGAAGGCTGTTCAGGTTTTTTTGTACTGTTGTTGATGGTCCGAAACTTGATCGTTCGGCTTTCAATGTCTTTGGTGAATTCTTGAGGCATTTTTACCGATAAAATACCATTCTCTCCTTCACTTATGTATTGTTTGGTGTCTGTGATCCTTCGTGCCACATCTGAAATATTTTCCGGTATATAAGTCAAAGATTTCTTTGTTTTCTGTGCAAATGAAATCTTGTCGTCTGCTTTGCTTTCTGTTATGGTGTTATTTTCAAATGTTATTTTTGTGTTTGTTGTGTCTTTGTTATTAGTATTGTCATGCAATTTTTCAAATTTTTTTTTTTCGTTGTTGGAATCCATGTCCAGATTTGTGTTTTCGTCATTTTTTTTCTCCGCAGATTCGTCTGTTTTTATTTTAATTTTTCCTTCCTTCTCTATGACGTTAGTTGGGAAGGAAGGGGGGACTAAAGCGTGCGAGCTTACAACTCTTACCGCTGTCCCCCCCCCCACCACTATTTTCGTTCGCTGCGTTTAACATTTCTGTTAGACGATTGAAATTTTTTTGCCACAAAATTTTTTAAAACAGGTTTTTCACCTCTAGGAGGGGTAAAGATGAGCTGACCCACCGCCTGACAGTTCAGACGGGGGGGTCAAGCTACACAATTGTATCAAAATTAAGTTTGAACTCACAAAATTTCCTCAATAAATTTGAACAAAACTTCTGCGCGAAGTGAATTACATCCACACTGTAGAACAGACGACAGCTAGATTAATATATATATATATAGATAGATAGATAGATAGATAGATAGATAGATAGATAGATAGATAGATAGATAGATAGATAGATAGATAGATAGATAGATAGATAGATAGATAGATAGATAGATATGTGTGTGTGTGTATTGGACCCTTATATGTATGTATCTTTATCAATAAATGAATATATTTTTAGTCTTATATAAATGTATATATTAATTGCGTTTTCATTCAGTCGTTTTATAGACCATTAATATTTCGTATTAAATAGACGTGAAGGTTTGTAAATTGATGTACAAAACATATTATAGGCCTTAACACATAATGGGCCTTGTAAATTCATAGTAATGCTCTAAGACAATTTTAGTGATGTATCCCCATGGGAACGTCACGAAAAATACATTCGTGATTCGAATTATTTAATTCGTAATATCCTCGACATATGCACAACCATATAAACAAATGTAAATATATATATATATATATACAGGGTGTCCACAGAAAAATGTATACATACTTCAATAGCATTCTAATAAATATTTCCTGTACTGGTAATCAAAGTGTGTATAAAATGTTGGGGGGAAATACTGTGTATATATATATATATATATATATATATATATATATATATATATATATAGTATAAAAAAGCGAAAAATCATTGATGCATCTGGACACAGTTTATTGCGTGTTACAATTGTTTCGCCGGCAAGTAGATCGAGACATGATCACTGTTTGGATCTGGGTGATTCTACGGCTGCAGGTTCCTTCGGACACGGGTTGTTTGTTCGGAGCATATTTTCTCACGTTTTTTTATACTATCCACACTCTACTCTGTATGAATATTGAGTGCTAATTTTGGCATAGTGCCTATGGAAGCACCATAGCTACCATTATACACAAGTGTGTATATATATATATATATATATATATATATAGTGGCAGAACACTGGAAGGTAATATCTGTAGTGGTAGAGCACTCAGTCCATGTGACGAGTTAGGTAGAAGTGGTTACACAACAGTTAGTTCACTATTACGAGCTGAGGATCCGCTGAGGTGAAACAATTGTTCTCGGTATGGTGAACTAACTGTTGTGTAACCACTTATATATGCTGACGATAGCTAACAAGCTTGAAACTAGTACATCGTTCCTGTGTCAGTGTTGAACAAAAAGGTGACGTGGTTGCCTGAACACTGTACGGCGTAAATCAGGCTGTCCGTTTGTTTACAAACGAACAAAGCGAACATTATAATAAATGTTCGGTAAACTGATACGTACATGTATATATGTGTGCCTGTATGTATATATATATATATATATATATATATATATATATATATATATATATATATATATATATATATATATATATATATATATATACATGCTACTGTACGTCTGTATACATATATGTATGTACGTATACATATATACTTACATTTAAGTAAGTGCCGTACTAAGAGTGAGAAATGAAATTTCGTTTCATTCTATTCCATTTATCGTTTTCGGTGCGCTTGGCCGACTGAACTCACTCGATATGCAAATTAGGCTGCTCAGCCGTTAATTTTCATAAGGAAAGTATATACTTTCGAACGTTCAACCATCTGGCAGAAAGGTATACGGTGCTGACGATAGCTAACAAGCTTGAAACTAGTACATCGTTCCTGTGTCAGTGTTGAACAAAAAGGTGACGTGGTTGCCTGAACACTGTACGGCGTAAATCAGGCTGTCCGTTTGTTTACGAACGAACAAAGCGAACATTATAATAAATGTTCGGTAAACTGATACGTACATGTATATATGTGTGCCTGTATGTATACATATATATATATATATATATATATACATGCTACTGTACGTCTGTATACATATATGTATGTACGTATACATACATACTTACATTTAAGTAAGTGCCGTACTAAGACTGAGAAATGAAATTTCGTTTCATTCTATTCCATTTATATATATATATATATATATATGGGTGTGTATATATATATATATATATATATATATATATATATGAGTGTGTGTATGTGTGTCTGTGTGTGAGCAATTATCTATGCTAGAGCACAGTCTAATGTTGAAGATTTAATGTAAATTTAATGTAGACATAAGATGTTTTTGCTTTAGTTAAATGACAATCCTCAGAGTGAAAAGTAGGACATGTAAAAATATATTTTACTATTTATTATATTTATGGTTAAATTTTGTAATCCGTAAACACGTTTCGCGTTATACAGACTGTTTAATGTTTAATTCACACCAACTGTAGAACCTCTATGATTAATTATGTACAACATTAATAATTGTTTCTACTTTTGGCACAAGACGAACAAATTACCCCAGTGTATTACTGGCACTTTATTTTATCGACCCCGTAAGGATGAAAGGCAAACTTAACCTTGGCGGGATTTGAACTCAGACCGTAAAGGGCCGTAATTCTATACCACAAAGCATGGCGGCCGACCCTCTACCGATAGAGCCAATCCAGCGCCCCATAACAACGAAAATTATAAAAGGATTTATAATTAAAACAAATAAATTAATTATCTTATACAGAGTAATATTTCCAACGATTCGTTTGAGATTGAAAATTATAATTATATTTATGTAATTTAATATACACAATTATTATATTTAAAGTTATAATTGCACACGCAGTATGGCTGAATGGATTCGTAAATATAAGGTGCACCGGGACGATACTACTGCTTGGCATTTTGTGCAACTGATTGAAACTCGAATGCCAAACATGGTTGAAAGCCTCTCAGTTGAAATGCTCTCGTCCTTGTTACACTGAATCTCCCTGAGTATTTCCTTAGGGGTACAAATACCCGTAAGATATCCAGAAACTTGCAAGTTAATTTCACACGAAGATATTTCAGTTGATCGAACGAATAGAAAACTCATTGACGAAAGCAACAAACGTAAATTCCATAATTCTCATATTTTTCCTCTTCTTAACTTGATTTCATTATCCAATTTTTACGATGTAATACGTCATTTTTTTTATAAATTACCAACTGACAATTTGCATTCTCTATCATAAGTATAATTGCATTCTCTATCATAAGTATAATATTAGTTGCTTTAGCTTCTAACCTGGAGATCTAAAAGGCCATACAAATACCAAATTAAAATGTAATCAATTATCATTTCACCACACACGCTTTTATTAATTTTAAGCGACGACTTGAAATCTGTATGGTATATAAATGATTTGTAAATAACTCCAATATATTAACCCTGCTGTCAAATGTAACGTTCCTCGACTTATGTGCATAATTCTAATCCAAACTTTAAATTATGTAATAAAAGATCGAAGATGTAGTATACCTCCGTTTCAGGACATTGTGAAAATATCCTTAATTCTAACTTTTATTTAAATTTCAATCATTTATTGTATACTTATTTCATTTTAGTTAAGAATTCAAAATGCAATTTATTTCATGATTTATTATTTGTTTGATATTTTTGTATTTCATTTTGAATATATATATATATATATATATATATATATATATATATATATATAAAGAGAGAGAGAGAGAGAGTGTGAGAGAGAGAGAGAGAGAGAGAGAGAGAGAGAGAGAGAGAGAGAGAGAGAGAGAGAGAGAGAGAGAATAGAAAACGAAAAATCAGATATTCTATACTCTGCTCTGCAAGAGGATAGAGTGCTCAATCGGCATACTGCCTATGGAAGCATCTTAGCTACCATCAGACACACACACACACACACATATATATATATATATATATATATAGATGTTCACGTTTAAACTTCAGTTTCCAATAAATATATATGAATGGATCCCGGATTTAAATGAAGTGCATTAACCTTACATTCCATCCATCAATGGGCTCTCTTTAATTCTGGTGTAAGAGCACCATCATTACATGATGTGACTCGAGGTCGATACAATAATGTATCAATCAAGCACTGGGGTTCATATAATAGATATACCCCTTCCTTTAAATTGCAGACGTTGTGCCAAACTCAGAGACCATATTTTAATGAGGGCGGTGTACCGGTAATGCCGGTAGAGTTCAGATTCAGCCGATGTCAACAGTGCTTTTCATTCTTCATTTAGGTCAATTAATAAAGTACCAGGCAAGTATTGGTGTCGGTGCAATCGACTTCCAACTCTCCCAAAAATGCTGGCGTTGTAGTAACATTATTAGGAAGTGTTATTTGTCTCACCACCTTACCATTTTGAAACAAAGCAACAGCTTTAAGCGCAATCATTTTATAACGGAAAATATATTTAATGATTAACAATGCCAGTAGCATATATTGCTAGACGTTACGTAATAAGTAAACGACGAATTAAATGTTGAACATGTCATAATTCATAGATTTGACACTGCCCACGCGATTTTCTGTAAAACACAAATACACGCAGTCACGTTGCTCTCGAATTACAGTATAATTTTGCAATGTATCGTCTTTTATTTTATGTATAGTGAATTTATCTTTATACGCCCCCTTATTATTTTACCTTCTTTTATGTTACTCTATTATTTTTTATTCCTTTTTAATGACGTTTCATTTTTATTGCCATATGTAATCACTTTCCATATTCTTAGTTGCCTTAGTTTTTTATAACACTACTCTAACACATACAATATTTTCCATTTAACGGCTTCCCTATTATGTATATTCTCTTCTACCTCACTTCAAGTTATCTGGTTATATAAGTAATATCATTACAAATGGATTTTATTGCGATTTTGAACATTCGCCAGATGAAACGGCAGTGATCTAAAACTGTCTCTTTGACGTTAGTTAAATTATGTATGTGTGTATTATGTAGTTGCGTGTGTGTGTGTGTATGTATGTATGTATGAATATATGTATGTATGTATAATCTTCTGGTTTTAGTTTATGAATTTTACCAACAGAGAGGGAGCCGCTTTCTAATGGACAAAGAAGACTCTTTCCTTGGAATTTAGACATTAACTAGGTAAATACGTAAGTATGTTTGTATGTGTTGGTGTATGTTTGCGTGTAGGTATGGTTGTTATTGCATGTGTAAATCTGTATGTTTTGAATTAAATGTGCATTCATGTATATGGTTTACCATCTATACTTGAGTATATGCAGTTGTTACATCCTAATTTTTTGAAATATTTTACATGTTTACAGTTCCATTAATTGCAACTTTCAGAGCGGTGGATTGGCAGTATCAGTAGAGAGTCGGACGCCATGCTTTGCAACATAGAGTTATGGCTCTTTATGATCTGAGTTCAAATCCCGCCAAGGTTAACTTTGCCTTTCATCCTTACGGGGTCGATAAAATAAAGTACCAGTCACGCACTGAGTTCAATTTAATCGACTTTCGCCTCCCTCAAAATTGCTGGCTTTGTGCCTATATAAGAAACCATTAATTGCAACTTTCTAGTTCTGTGAAGCCCAATTTCTCACCCTATCTAGTGAGACAGTTAATAACACATGCAGGGATACAATCATAAAGGTACAGCAGCGTGAAGTATCTGATGAAGATGTTTCATTTATTCAGCATAAATGTTCTCCTTTTCACTAATTTTCAGCATTATATTAACAGCTGTTAGGCATCTGATTTCCACTACTGTACATGCCTTCTTTTTTTTTCTCTGTCCCATACCCCTTATGTCTGATACGTTATGTCTGCATTTTATTGGGCTTTTCACTGGAACATTCCACCAGTACTCTTACATATTGTGCATATGCCCTCCACATCACTGTAACCTTTAATATTTTTATACTCAAGAATATGCCTTCTACGTATTTCATTGTATGTATATGTATATATGCATGTATGAATGTATGTATGTATACATCATGTATGTGTATATATATATGTTTATATATTTTTACGTATGTATTCATGTACAAATATATAAGGCGGTGATTTGACAGGTTTGTTAGAACGTCGGATAGAATACTTATTTTCTCCATTCCTCATTTCGGGGTCGATAAATAAAGTACTTGGGTAAATTATCACTCTATAAATCTACTTATCGATCTATCTATCTTTCTATCTATCTCTCAACGAAAGTAATAGCCTGTTTTCAGACCTGCAGGGGGATGCGTTCTGTCAGGTTGAATGGCTTTACTAAACGAAATAGCTTAATTTACATCAATACTGAGTTTCGTTCAGGTAGTTTAATTAAGTAATTATTCATATGCTAAGCAGCACTTATGATACTGTACTTATGCTTTAGAGAACATATATTGTAGTGGTACAAGTTTTAACAGATACTGACGACCATAAATCTACTGGTAATGTACACAATGTCTAAGTGGACAAATAACAGAGGGATGTGTGGTTCCTGGTGAGTTTCCCAAATAGGACTGAAACCAGTTGGCCTGATTAGTTTTTCTTACTGTCCCCGGGGAGATTATATAGCCATTTATATCTATGTGAACGCTGCATGTAATTACACATACAACATCGGTAGAAACGTAACAATGATGGCAACTTCAAAACGAAGCTAATTAGTGTATCAATAATTAATTAGGAATGTAAAATCTGAGTGGCTTCATATGAAATTAGTATTATTACGAAACGTGCAGCTGTGACTATACAGTTATGAAATAATAATTAGCTACGGTTGAATATTTAGAGATAGATTGAAATGTTAGTGCCTTGTTATCAATTAGGTAAGAGAATAAAATCATGTTTCATTAATTCAAAAGATCACAGTAATAAATCCAAGCTGTGCAATAATACTAAAGAATGGAGATATGTTTAGCAAATATATCCCATTATTATTGACAAGGACGGTGGATTGGCAGTATCGGTAGAGGGTCGGACGCCATGCTTTGTCGCAAAGAGTTACGGCCCTTGCCATTCTGAGTTCAAATCCCGCCAAAGTTAACTTTGCCTTTCATTCTTACGGGGTCGATAAAATAAAGTACCAGTAATCTACTGGATAATTGCTGGCATTGTGCCAAAAGTAGAAACAATTATTATTGACAAGGACATAAGTACGGGCTGGTACCTAAAACGACTGTAAAGAGGAATGTGTGAAAGGGTGTATTTCTTAGCTTAAATACTTAGAAATGAAACACAGCGGACCCACAGTGATGGAAATATATGTGGCCTTGGTCTCCTGGACTATCTCCCTACTTGTTTCAATCGGAATGAAAATGGCCATCAATGAGAACAAGCTCATTGAGGTAGACTATTTCTTATAAGCTATATCTCTCTTGCTATAATCATGTGTAATATATGCGCTCTTGTGTCCGCGAAGAGCAGAAAGCAACAATTATCTGATTTTTGTTACGCAGGAAATGTATAGTGATGTTAGTACTATGTTATGAAAACAGTTCTAGTTGATATGATAACTAGGATTCCAAACCGATTCTGGGATTCATTTCGAGAATAATTTTACACAGATAATAAGATTTTAGTCATACTACACATCAATCTGGGCCAAGGTCGCATCGATATGGGGCAGATTTTAGCAGCTGTATGATAATTATAAAATAATTGGTTAGGTGGTGTATACAGATCAATATTAATTAGTATATAGCTGATCAGGCAATAGATTCAGAATGACAAATACTCAATTTAGTAGTGCTTAGCCATACAACACTTAAATAAATGCACAAAACACTAAAGATAATTCCTTTCAGATATATGTGTTGTGTGTGTGTGTATGTGTGTGTGTGTGTGTATGTGTGTGTGTGTGTGTGTGTGTCTGTGTGTGTGTGTGTGAACCTAATAGGCCTGATTGCTTCGTATCTCAGTGTTTATATATATATATATATATATATATATATATATATATATATATATATATA
>OZ024742.1:315058218-315063218 GCA_964016885.1 Eledone cirrhosa
TGTAGCTTTGCCTTTTATCCCTAATGCACTAGGTCAATTTAATCTACTTTCCCCTCTCCCCTAATTGCTGGCCTTGTGCATATAGTACAAATCTTTATTATTAATCATATTACGATATCCCATATATAAAATAATATTCCGTTAATGTCACATGTGTTCTATTTCAGATGTATGAGAAATAATCCTTAGTCGAGTCTGAGTTTCATAAAAGTAATAATATTCTCGTTGGTTTATGTTTAAGTCATAAGTCTTCCATTAAAAAATATTAAATAAATCATAACAGTTGAAGATATTGTAACATTAATCAGCACGTGGTCAAGTTATTCACCAACGAAACGTAAGCCTTCATTCATCATATAGGCCAAAGGAATTATTGTTTGGTTGAGAAATAAATTTATTATGATATAATATCACAAGGGCGGTGGATTGGCAGTATCGATAGAGGGCCGAACGCCATGCTTTTCAGCAAAGAGTTACGGCTCTTTATGATCTGAGTTCAAATTCCGCCGAGGTTAACTTTGCCTTTCATCCTTACGGGGTTGATAAAATAAAGTCGCAGTCACGCACTGGGGTCGATTTAACCGACTTTCCCCTCCCTCAAAATTGCTGGCCTTGTGCCTATATAAGAAACCATTAGAATATCACACAAACACCATTTATATTTTGCAACATTATCATGCTTCTACAAGTTCAAATGTGTCTATAACTTTCCTTTTAAACGAATTTTACTATAAATTGAAATTTCTGTAGGTCTAGAATTTGTGTCGGTTGTGTGTTCTAACAGACTATACATTCATATGATGAGGGATTTTCAAATATTCGAAAGTGTTTAAACGTTCATATTTTTTATAGAATAAATGACAAACTGCGTTAATGCTATGTCAATGGGTTATTTAAAATACCTCTATATTTAGCCATTCGGATAAGTCTTGTGAAAGCGTATACATTTAATTTAGCATAATTGCTACTTTTTTATTGCACAAATTACCCAATAAATGAAGTTAATGGGATGCCTGTGGATATCTGAAAATATGTCTATATATAACTATTTAAATATTCCTCTCTTACAGGCGCATATATATAATTTATCGTAATTGCTTCACTTTTATTACACAAAGTGCTTAAAATAATATGATAAAACTGTTGATGCTTATTTTATCTATATTAATGGTAGGACGTAAATATTAATCCAATTTCACTATATTTTTAAAGGTAAAATTATATTTCGAATAGGTTTATAAAAAGGTAAACTTTATCAGCTTCTACTACAATATAACTATGTATAATATAAAAACGCATTATTTTGTAGACTTGTTAGCAATGGACATCTGTTATAATCTCATCAATATAGAAGGAAATGGGATAACAGTACTTCTGATTATCCTCATACTGTAAGACTCAGAAGTATTTCATTGCAGCTTCGAAAGACGTAGTGATTCTAGTCGGTTTGCTCTATGGAATACAATTGAATATTGACTAACCGAATTCAATTCCCACAGAACAAAACATAAGATGGCCAAGAATTCTGAGAAGCCGGTTCTTTCTCGCCATGGCAAGTGAAACTATGAGGATATCACTAATAAATTGTTGACAGATTTGGTTTATTCAATCAATTAAAATGCAAAGTCCGGATGCTTCTTTTGATAGCATACGGAAGAGCAGGGATATATCTTAGGAAGTTGCCTTTGATTTATGAGATTTTGATGACCCAGCAAACAGAATGGATATCGAGATGAAAATATTTCAAATAGTTAAAGAAATATTTATAATATTTAGCATCAAATCTACGGGTGGGTTATTTCAATATATAGATTTCATTTAAAATGTTGAATGTTAGAACTATACCGTAATTGATTCTAGCATGCTGTAAGAAAATAACTTTGTTTGTTGTCACGTCAATGTGTTGTTATACAGGAAACAAATGATAGGTGGTGGAAACTTGCTCTAAACTCGTTCTATAGTTTGAATGGAATAATAATAGTTTCAGTTAAATAGATATGCCAAATGCAAATAAAATAATCTCCTACTATTATTCATACAAATTAACTAAGAAAATGTTACACTATGATGCGATGAATATAATGCTAATTTTAATGACACCATGTGTGCTGAATAAAGACTGTTCGTAAGTTAAAGAAAATAACAGACTAAAGAATTGCTCGTTGATAAAAAATAAGACATCCAAAATAATTGTTTCTACTTTTGGCACAAGGCCAACAATTAGCCAGTGCATTACTGGTACTTTATTTTATAGACCTCGTAAGGATGAAAGGCAAAGTTTACATTTTACGGTTTGAAAGTATTCACATATGTTGGAATCTACTTTATGTAACGTAAAGTATTATAATTTCCTATTACAACAGTTGCAGCACTGCATAATTGACAAGTATGTCGGTGATTTACAATTCAAAGTTCAATTTAACAAACAGAAGGAGTATCGTCCAATCGACATAGGAGTCTGCATTTTATCTACGGAAAATTATTACTGTTTCATTCGTCAGCTAAAATGGAAAAGGTATCACCGGCGGTGATAATTCCAGTGAAGTCGCTCTTAAAAAACTATCCTTTTGGATGTGCGTATATATTTATATATATATATATATACACAATCTCACATACACACATAACATCCGTACACATGCACACCATCATGTATGTGTGGACATTCACTCATGTATGTATATATCCGCATACACACACAAAATTTGTGTACGTGAACGAGGTTGTTTTTTGCAACTTCGCAATGTTAAAAACAGTTAATCGTTTAAAGTTCATAAAATACAACTCAGACATTTTGAAACACTCCATGTTGAATGTTTTAACCGCAACAAACGGATGAATGAACTACCAAGCGTTACGTTAATCACCGAAAATTTGAATTCATTTGAAACTTCAAACACTTTATAGTATTTCTTTCAGAAAATAAAACATTTTCCTTTTTAAAATTATACTTTCATTTCAATAGCTCATTATTAAAATGAAATAACGCAGACACGCAAATATATACACACACAAGCACCCTACACACACATAAACACCCTACACACACATACAAGCACCCTACACACACACGCACACACACACACACACACACACACACACACACACACACACACACACACACACACACACACACTTGTGGTTCGTTCTTTACAAATTAAGGGAATAATCTATAAAAGCATTCAGTCAAGTGCTGAAGTCGACTAAGTTGACTAGACATTTCTCATACAATGTATAACGAATATATGAACACTGAAAATATTGATAACACTATTTGTGTATTTGGTTTTGTATGTGCGCATTCGAGTGAGTCTGTGCCTTTTATAACTACACTACATTCATATATAATCTGGCAGTATTTGAGAATTGTTGTGTTGCCGGTGTTGAGTCACCAGTCTCCGATATCCGTCGTTCAGACCAAACCAATATCAAATGTCAAAATTCACCAATCCGAGTTACTATAAAAGGTGTTCCACGTTTGTCCTTCAGGATTTGTTATCGAGTTATAGTGGGATTTAAAACTACATTTACCTTGTACACCACGTTTTGCTTATTGGTAGTTTAATTATTTGTAATTGATGTTTTGTTTTATGTTCAGTTCAAACGAAAAAAATAAACACTTTGGTTAAGATGAATTAAGAAATGTATTTTCCCTTTATGATAATTAATAAACAAAATTAACAATATCGATTACAAAATAAACTTTATATCACAGTTTAATTATTTAGAAAATTTATACGTTATTGATGAAATATAATCGACGATATAGTGTATATATATTTGTCACCAGAGAAACGCCTGCCGGTATTTAGCGAACGAAGTAAACTAGTGTTGACATTCTAAGGCAATTTTTTACAAATTGTCACGGGGTAAATTGTAAGGGTTTACAAATTTAGTAACACATATGCACAGACACAAACTCAAACACACACACACACACATATATATATAATATATATATATATATATATATATATATATATATATATATATATATATATATATATATAAGTAGTTCCACAACAGTTAGTTCACCATACCAAGAATCGCTTTATTCGGATCCTCAGCTCGGTATATATATATATATATATATATATATATATATATATATATATATATATATGTGTGTGTGTATATATGTATATACGTGTATATATATATATATATATATATATATATATATATAACGAAGGAAATGTGGTAAGGAACCAGGTGGACCATAACGCACCAAAGTACTCAATACTTGAGGTAGTAGAGTGGGTAATAGGAACCAGTAAGACCCCGACAGCTGAGCTCAAGCCGTTTCGACGGCTAATTCTGGACTAAATGAAAATTTATCCTGGTATTTAAATAGCCGATCTTCTCAAGGGGTAATTCCATATATGGTCAAAGTGATTGTCAAAAATCAGTAGTAATTCTGTGGTTGCAAATTAGTAGGGGAGATGGTGGCTAAACCTGCCAGTAGGAGAAAGAGGGGAGGGGGTGGAGTAGCCCCAATCAAGCGTTTGTAGTGCCAGCTACAGCTGGGCATGAGGTCAAAGAAGATACAGGGGAGGGGGAGGGTGAGGAAGTCGGAACGGTAGGTAGAACAATGGTGGGTAGAAATATATAGGAAAGAAAAAATACTGAGAGTGAAGAAAAGCAAATAAGTGTAAAGAAAAACAAATGAGTGTAAAGAAAAAAGTAAAGTAAATTAAATTCTACGACCTAGGTCTCTAGCTATTGTTAGTCTAGAATAAATAAATAAATAAAGAAAGAAAGGAGTAAAGAAAGAAATAAAGAAATAACGAAATAAGTAAAAGAACTAGGTGGGACGGGATAGGCGAGGACCCTTTTAAGAGGTATAAGTACGTAAATGATACGGTGACGGGTCAACAAAAGGGGCCAAAATACTAAAGAGACTACCACGAAATAAACAATAAAGGTTTCCATCCCGGGCACAATTCTAGCGACCACCCAGTGCAGCAAAGTGAACTAATACGAGGTAATAATTCTGAGTC
>OZ024742.1:315078218-315143218 GCA_964016885.1 Eledone cirrhosa
TGTGTTTTTTTGCAAATGACAAGAACAATTTGGGATTGAGTTTGATCTTCTCAATGGCCCAGGCCTCTTCAGCTCTTCTCTAATTGTTGATGATAGACATCATATTGTTTTGGAGGTTATGTTTTTTAATCTCTAGTGATGAAATGGCAGTCAAGTTGATGTGTTGCTGCTGACAGTATTTCAGCTTGTTGATTTTTTTTGTTAGTTCTCTTAATTTTCCTGATGAGCGTTTTTCTATTTCTAGGGATTCTGCTCTTAGATTTTTTTGTAGTTCTTAATGGGGTGTGTTTTGCACATATGTTTGTAACAGTGTCCACAAATGTCTGCCAGGACTTTTTGATGTTAGTGGGTGTGAGTGTGCGTGAAGGACCAGTCAACATGTGCAAGATCATGACTGATCGCTTCCCAGTTTGCATTGTGGAAATCCATAGCGTCAAACGGATGGACAGGAGAGATGACATTGGGTTTGTATATTGGACGGTGGAATCTCAGATCACAGAGAACCATGTCATGATCAGAGAGTAGAGTTTTCTCCACTGCAATATTGTGGACAGTGTCAGTGTGATTGCTGAAAATTAAGTGTAGGACGTTTTTGTGGCACATCGTTGGTTCGAGCACCAGTTGGGACAGGAAGAAATCATCCATGAAGTCAAGAAGCGATTCCACTGCTTCCCTGTCAGAGGTTGAGGCAGAAGAACCTGGTGGCAGGCTGTTTGTGGACCAGTCAACTCCGGGGAGGTTGAAATCCCCCATCATTAAGATGTTGTCAGGGTGACACTCTTGGATGAAACACTTTATACTGTTGAGGCATTCCTTGAAGCATGGTAGAAGCGTTTGGGGTGGCCTATAGAGCCCAACTACTATTAGGTTGTTGGTTTGACTGAATACAGTGACTGCTTCGCAGTATCCATTAGAAAATATGTTCATAGCCTCTGTTGAGAAAGAATTATGGACATAAATGGCAGTCCCACCCTTTCTTCTGCCAGCGCGATCAGCACGGATGGCTTTGACATTTTTCACTTTCACCTCGGCTTCCAAGTGGAGGTTACTGAGATGGGTTTCAGTGAGGACGAAGAAAGGGATGTGGTTTGGATGGACATCAACCCAGTCCTCCAGGAATTTGATCTTCGATTTTTGAGTATTGGTGGAAGGGCTGATGCCTTGGGCGTTAAGCAAAAATGTTGAGGCGAGAGTGGATGGTTTTAACTGTTTTGGTGTGTTGTTAATTTGTTTGTTTGTTAATGGCAGCAATGTGAGTTTTTGCAGTGGGGTGATAGTGGAGGGTGGTGCTGGGTGATAGCTCGAATGTTTTTTTTCCAGTTCTTTTGCCAGATTCATTATGCTAAAAAAGAGGAAGAAGTTTACTGTTTATGAGACTGTTGGTGACTGTGGTAGTGGTTATTTTTATGTAGGTTATGGTTTTTGTTTTTGCTTTTATTTTAATTTTTTTTTCATTTGTCCGACGGGTCCCCGGCAGATGGGTAAAGGGACAATCCCGGTCTAAACACAATCTGTCTCGCAGGGAAAAGCGGCAGATTTGTGGATTCCTTGCTTGAGTTATTGGTGGCTGTGTTGGTGTTAAATTAGAGTATGTATTATGGTAGTGGCTGTTTGTGAGGATAGACCGTTTTGTCCTAGGTAAATGGGTGAATTTGCAGCCACTATCCGTACATATTCTATAGCGTAGAGAGTAGCGGCAAATGATGGGGTTTCGAGATGTATATGTATATATATGTATATACATATATATATATATACATATATATTATATACATATATATTATATACATATATATATATATATATATATATATATATATATATATATGTATATATATATATAGTATATATACCATCATCATCGTCAATTTTACCTCCGTTTATCCAGAAACACTTAGCAAGAAAACTTTAACAAGAAGAAATTAGTATAATGCGTACAATACTTGAGAAAGTAAGTCGATATAACTCAGTAATGATTTATTGACTGTGCCCCAGGATGGCCACACTCAAATAATCTAAAATCAATAAGAGAATAAAAGAAAAGAATACATATCGACTTTTGTAATCAGCCTCAAGGTAAAAATTGAATGCCTGCATACAACGTATATAAAATATCATATATATGCATACATGTTTGAACTGATAACTCGTAGTGGAATTGCAGGGCCACTGTAGTGACATACGTGATTTTTGTGAGAGAGAGAACTGAGAAAGAGATATGGAGGAAGAATCGAAGATAGTAAGCTCGGTGGGATTTGAACTCAGAGCAAAGAGAGCCGGAACGAATTTCGCAAACCATTTTATCTGACGTTTTCGCAACTCGGCTAATTCGTCCACTCGTCTTGTCTCTCCCTCTCTCTCTCTCCCCCTCGCTCCCTCTCTCTCTCCCTCTCTCTCTCTCTCTCCATCTATCTGCCGCTCTCTCACTCTCTATCTATCTATCTATCTCTATCACTCTCCAAATATATTTATATATATATATATATACATACATACACACACACACACACATATATATATATATATATATATATATATATATATATACAGAGAGAGAGAGAGAGAGAGAGAGGGGATATTGGTAAGTGCTAAGCTTTGGATAAATGGTGATTATGTGTTCATGTATGACTATCCAACTTGAAACTGACTATAACATGTGACTGACAGCACTATCAAATAACCTTTAACTTCACTAACTATTCAATGAATTTAACACAATTCCTCTATCAACAATAACTTCTGATATTAACGCTTTTAGATCTCCACAATATGTCAAGTCTATGTTCTTTTATAAACTACCGTATTGTGTCAGTCATTCTGATTTCTTTTCCTTGAGTTATATGTGAGCTTTTATTGCTCTGCTTCCGATGATAGTGCCAGTATTTCACCTTAATTTGTTTTACTCGGTAATTCGAAATTTACAACAAAGGTTATAATGCATGTGCATAATTTTGCGATAACTATTGGCAATATACGTATATATATATATATTAGAAAGTGAGGTTTTTTTTACAAAATGAAAAATATATATGAAAAAGCCTTTTTAGAGAATTTTATGACAATATAAATATATAGTAATAGTAATAAATATATATATATATATATATATATATATTTATATATATATATATATGTATGTATATATATATATATATATATATATATATATATATATATTTATATATATATATATATGTATGTATATATATATATATATATATATGTATATATATATGTATGTATATATATATATATATATATATATATATATATATATATATATATATATTAAAAATCAGGATAGAACCAGTTTAAAACTAGTTTTAATGTTACTTAACGGTGTACTCCACGCTTGGGCTAGTAGTGTATGGCTATTATAAAGTGTCGGACCCTACACTTTATAATATATGTATATATACACATATGTGTGTGTCTGTTCTTGAGACTAGTAAAATGAGGTATCCTCTTGATAAGTCGGCAGACCTCGCAAGGACTCTATATCTTTGATATATTGTTTTTGTTTATGCCACGAAACTACGTAGTCGAGGAATTTAGGAACAGTTTAGGTATGATACATTTTATTACTAATTATATCTAAATGTTTCTTCTCTCTTCATAATGTATTTTTAACTCTGATACTGGTTCAGTCTGGTTCAAACTGAATTGGTCTGTCCCAGTCATTCATTGAGCAACATCGGTGAAGTTGGCACCCTTAACTCACAGTTGGGTGCGGATGCATTCATGTATATATGTGTGTGTCCGCATGTATCTGTGTGTTTCTAAATATATTAATAACTCCGTCTGGTCGAGCAATCTTTGAAGTGTGGGGACAACTGGAAAGCTTCCATTACTCATACTTCTCGCCTTCTTCACTACCTCTTCTACGGCCTCGATATGAATACCCCCTCCGCCTCCGTGGTATTTTCTTCGTGGTTATAAGAGGCTTAGCTCTGTTTCTCGACCGTTATATCGCGTGACTATCTCCCCCTCCGCCTTTTGGGATTCTTTCTCACGTCGTGTAGACGCGTTCTTGAGACTAGTAAAATGAGGTATCCTCTTGATAAGTCGGCAGACCTCGCAAGGACTCTATATCTTTGATATATTGTTTTTGTGTATGCCACGAAACTACGTAGTCGAGGAATTTAGGAACAGTTTAGGTATGATACATTTTATTACTAATTATATCTAAATGTTTCTTCTCTCTTCATAATGTATTTTTAACTCTGATACTGGTTCAGTCTGGTTCAAACTGAATTGGTCTGTCCCAGTCATTCATTGAGCAACATCGGTGAAGTTGGCACCCTTAACTCACAGTTGGGTGCGGATGCATTCATGTATATATGTGTGTGTCCGCATGTATCTGTGTGTTTCTAAATATATTAATAACTCCCTCTGGTCGAGCAATCTTTGAAGTGTGGGGACAACTGGAAAGCTTCCATTACTCATACTTCTCGCCTTCTTCACTACCTCTTCTACGGCCTCGATATGAATACCCCCTCCGCCTCCGTGGTATTTTCTTCGTGGTTATAAGAGGCTTAGCTCTGTTTCTCGACCGTTATATCGCGTGGCTATCTCCCCCTCCGCCTTTTGGGATTCTTTCTCACGTCGTGTAGACGCGTTCTTGAGACTAGTAAAATGAGGTATCCTCTTGATAAGTCGGCAGACCTCGCAAGGACTCTATATCTCTGATATATTGTTTTTGTTTATGCCACGAAACTACGTAGTCGAGGAATTTAGGAACAGTTTAGGTATGATACATTTTATTACTAATTATATCTAAATGTTTCTTCTCTCTTCATAATGTATATATATATATATATATATATAGAAGTCCCATCGACTGAGTGCTCTACCACTACGGATATTACCTTCGAGTGCTCTCTATCTCTCTCTCTATATATATATATATATAGTAATTATGAAGACCAAAATCCAATGACGGCTCGATAAGGATTATATATATATATATATATATAAGCCATAAAGCAAACATAACTTATTAGTTCAGATTAAAGTTCAATCAAAGAATCGCTGATTTCACCCTATTCTGGGTTCTTCTGAAGATCCCAGAATAGGGTGAAAACAGGGATTCTTTGCTTAAACTTTACTAATAATAATAATATATATATATATATATATGTGTGTGTGTGTGTGTGTGTGTGTGTGTGTGTGTGTGTGTGTGTGTGTGTGTGTGTGTGTGTGTGTGTGTGTGTGTGTGTGTGCGTGCGAAATGGAGACAAATGAAAGGAAAAACCTAAACAAGGAAACAAACACGGCAGCCTCGATCTTCAGTTGACCTTCATTTGATACACTTTAACATACTGTTGGACAGATCTGTGTTTTATTACACTGAAATGTGCACAACTATATCTAACACTACTTGGGAAATAAACAAACGAACATATAACATTAACAGAACATATGCACCTATGCATGTGAATGAGTATGTGCAATTTCGCGACAGTGTATTTGTTAAATGTATCTGATTTTCATAGGTATTTACAAACAATTGTATGATCGTGTTTGTTTTAATCTTTTAACATCATATTTGGGAAACAAATATATGTGAAAAGGAAAATTAATAGAAAAAAAAATTAAGTAACATTGAAATATCCCCGTGTCTATGTATGGCATCTTGTATCTTCTAACCTCTCTGATAATTGCTAGTTCTCAGGTTATTGTTTTTATATAAACACAGCAAGATTATGGATGTTTATTCTTTAGCGATGTTCAAGTCAGAATTTGGTCAAATGATTCGAAGCAACAAAACAGTCTGGTATCTTGTTGCTTTTAACGGAATTCATTCCGTTGCAACCATTAGTACCATTCTCTGATTTAGGGATATTTTCTTCTCTCTCACCAATATCAGAGGCATTGAAAATAACCATTAATAATAACCTACTCTCTATGATGTAAAGATAAAATAAACGACAAGGAACGGATTAACGTTACTGAAATAGGCATTAAAAATCCCTGGAACCATATTTGCAAAAGATTTCTAAATGGGATTATTTTTTCTTTGTAAAAGGCATACATTATGGAGGTTTATTAAAGATTCATAAAAGTGCAGAGATTTCAGTTACCCTGAGACACATTTGTTTATAAATTAAGAAATGTGTTTATATATGGAATTATATGTACATGTATGTGTTTGTAGGGTTAGATGTTTGTGGTTGTATGTGGATCTAGGATTACTTGTTTATGTAATTTTCAGGCTGATATAATAAAACTGTCTAAATTGAGTTGAACAAAGCAAGTGTTTTTATTTGCTATCTCTACTGGGTGGATTGGCAGTATCGGTAGAGGGTCGGACGCCATGCTTCCCAGCATAGTTACGTCCCTTTACGATCTGAGTTCAAATCCCGCCGAGGTTGACTTTGCCTTTCATCCTTACGGGGTCGATAAAATAAAGTACCAGTAATACACTGGGTAATTGCAGGCCTTGTGCCTAAAGTAGAAATAATTATTTGCTATCTCTAGGATGTATATTTTGTTTGGGCTTTTTTTTTATCAGAGGTCGTCATCTTCAACAGTTATATACAAATATGTAATTGTGCTTACATGGAAATATATACATCTATTTAATATACAGGTGAGTATACGTTTAGTATTGTATACGAGTGTTCTTTACTCTATATTTACCTCACACACACACGTATATATGTGTGTGTGTGTGTTTGCGTGTGTGTGTGTACGTGTGCATACATATATACAGGCGTATTTGTATATATATTGTACAGACACATACACACACATACATACATACATACATGCATAGTATATATATATATATATATATATATATATATATATATATATATATATATATATAAAAGTTCAACACCGCCACGGCGGAGCTCGAGCCTTTTCGACGGCTATTTTTGCACGGAATTTCAGTCCAGAAGTAGCTGTCGAACGGCTCGAGCTCTGCCGTCGGGGTCTTGAATTTTTAACTATTACCCACTCTACTACCCTAAGCATTGAGTACTCTGGTGCGTTATGGTCCACCTGGTTCTTTACCACACTTCCTTCGTTATATATATATATATATATATATATATATATATATATATATATATATATAACAAAGAAGATGAGGTATGATACCAGGTGGACTATAACGCACCAGAGTACTCAATACTTCTGGTGGTAGAGTGGGTAATAGGAAAAGAGACCGGACCCCAATGCACACCACATACACGCATATATATATATATATATATATATATAATGGAAAATTTGAACAGGAACAAAACAGTACAACGAATGTTTATTAATTTCACGCTCTGGAGAGTGGGGTGGTGGTGGGGAACGACGTTTCGGGCATAAGCCCTTCCTCAGGTGAGAAGTGTGTGGGAAGAGAGTTCAAAGGATGTGTAGGGGAGTGGTGGAGAGACATATAGCGAAAAGGGGGTGGGAGGAAACGGTGCGAATGAAATTAAAAATTAAAATTAAAATAAAGCTTGATCAAAATAAAATGAAATGAAATAAAAATAAATATAAAAGCATGATCAAAATAAACTGAAATTAAAAAGGAGTAAAACAGGTGGTGGAAGGGTGTGGGGGTGTAGGGGTGGTGGCGGGTGGAGTGGGGAGAGGGAGACGGGGTGTCCGAGCGGGGAGGGCTGAAGGTGGTGTGTGTGTGTAGGTGTACGTGTGGTGTGTGTGTGTGTGTGTATGTGAAAGCAAGGGTTGGAGGAAGAACGTGGTTGCATGTAGGAAGAGGTGTGTGTGGGGTGGGGTGTAGGTCGGAGTGTCTGTGCGTGTGTGGATAGAGGGGTGGGGGGAGAGGAATACGGAGGCTGAAGGTGTAAATATGTGGTGGAAAGCACGTGTGTGTGGGGTTTAAGCGTATTGTGGGTGTAGTTGGCGTGTGGGAGAAAACAAAAATTTTTTTTTGGTGTGTGTGGGTGAGTTATATAGGTGATTCCGTAAGAGGATGTAGTTGAAATGTTGGTAAACTCCTATGATGTTAGTAGGTTCCACGGTGGTCAAGTTCCACATACGAGTATTCCATATATATACTATAAAGTATGTCCATAAAATCATTTGATAATATATATACACCATTTCCTCTCCCAATTAGCATAATTAACCACACAAAAAATCAATTAGACCAGGCTATAAGATTAAAAGGCACCTATGATGAAATAGTAGATAAATAAATGACAGCAATCTCTTCGCGGCCAACCGCCATAGAATTTTACCCAACATTTCAACAGCGCGTGGAAATCGATTAAATATACAGTCAACAATATGCAATTAGGTATAAAATTAAAGTTAGAAGAAATGCATATACACATACCAGGATTATATATATATATATATATATATATATATATATATATATATATATATATATGTATATATATATATATATGTATACATATATATATGTGTGTGTGTGTCTGATGGTAGCTAAGATACTTCATATGAAATCATGTTGAAACAGATATGTTTCGAGCATTTTCATTTATCCTCTCTTTCTGTGTCCGATGAAGTAAATAAAAGAAACTCAAAGAGAAGAGAAGACAAAGAGGGAAAGAAATCTTAATTGCGGGGGTTACAGAAAATGTGACGAAAGACCTATGATAAGTAAATTACCATATGGTTATTAAAATAACCTAGGAATAGACTAATTAGCTGGCTGATAATAAAACAGAAGTAAAAAAAATAACACGTGCTTGTGTTTTTATTTGCATCACGGCCCCACCAAAGTATAACAGTATCTGTTTCAACATGATTTCATATGAAGTATCTTGCAACATGTATATATTCATATATTCATATGCATGCACACATTACACGCATATATATATATAGGAAAAAGTATGACCCCCGACGGCAGAGCTCAAGCATATTTCCCACTCTACTACCCTAAGTATTGAGTACTATGGTGCGTTATGGTCCATCTGGTTCTTTACCACAATTTCTTTGTTATATATATATATATATATATATATATATATAAATATATATATAGGAACGAGTAGGACCCCGACGGCTGAGCTCAAGCCGTTTCGACGGCTAATTCTGGACTAAATGAACATTTTTATCCTGGTGTATGAATAGCCGAGCTTCTCAGGGGGTAATTCCATATATGGTGAAAGTGATTATCACAAGGATAGGTGTAAAGTTTGCTGTTAAGACACATAATTCTATCATGGCAATTTGTGGAAGGAAAGGGTAGCTGAACCTGCCAGTAGAATAAAGAGGGAGAGGGAGTGGAGGAAACCCAGTCGTGCGTTGATAGTGCCAACTACAGCAGGGCAGGAGGTCAAGCAAGTATACTGGGGAGGAGGAGGGGGAGGAAGTCGAAGCAATAAGTAAATCAATATGGAGTAAATATATAGAAGAATACCAAGAATGTTAAAAATATAAAAAAAACAATTTCTGGTTACTATTCCCTAACCACAGTCATCAAGTCTCTCACTGGTACTGCTAAACTATAGAAAGGTTTACTAGGTGGGACGGAATTGTAGTGAGACCATTTTAAGAGTTAGTAGTAATCAACCCAGTATATCTTACGGTGACAGGTCAACAAGTGGGGGGCCAAAATACTAAAGAAACTACGACGAAATAATAATTCAGAGGCCCGAAACTAATACGAAATAATTGTTTCTACCCTAGGCACAAGGCCAGCAACCACCCAGTGCAAAAAATAAACTAATACGAAATAATAATTCAGAATCCCGAAAATTAATACTAATACTATCTCTAAGGGTGCCGCTACGATACAAAAATTCTAGTGCAAACTACATAAATGCTCGTACGAAGTATATGAAAAATTTGATACGGAAAATTAATTCAGAATCCCCCCTCCCCCGACTCTTCAAAGATAACAATATTACCTATGATCTCACTTGGAGCTTACTGTCCAGAGCCAACTCTTACACGGGAGGACGCCGCCCGTGCAATTTATGCTCGGAGGAAACTTTACAAATGCTGTTTTCGACGGACCAACTCCTAAACAATAAAGATGAACTGGTAACTGCATGCAAACACAGATTGCGTAGGATTTACCTCGCCCTCAAACCCCATAATGACTGGGGGGGGGGGGGGGTAGACAAGGGCTGTAACACCCCACTTGCCGACTTTGTAATGGGTAACCCCTGCTTGCAAAGGTAGACGTAAGATCTTCTTTTATATCTTTTTATCGTTTCCTTCGTCCCCCATCCCTTCCTAGTCCTTCCACCCCAGTCCTCCTTCTTTGTCGTCGTCCTTTTCACTTTCTCGCCCACCCGAGGCAGCCCCTCGGTCCTTTGTAGCCTCAGTACCCCCACCCCCATCCCCTATTCTATGATAGAATTGGCCGACTCCGCTTTTTATAGCAGATGTGATAGACCCCAGATACTTGCTTTCTTATCCGATGGCTGCCCCATTTCCGTGCTTTCTACATTTCTTAGTGGTATCTCTGCTTTAATTTCTCGTATATCAGTATTTATTTTTTTAGGGGGGTGGGGGGGATTCTGAATTAATTTTCCATATTCTATCATATTCTGCTCTGTAAGAGCATAGAGTGCTCAACCGGCATATGGAAGCATCTTAGCTACCATCAGACACATGCACATATATATATATATATATATATATATATATAAGAGTGAAGGCAGCGATTCTTTGCTTAAACTTTAATTTAATATATATATATATATATATATATATGCGTGTATGTGGTCTGCATTGGGGTCCGGACTCTTTTCCTATTACCCACTCTACTACCAGAAGTATTGAGTACTCTGGTGCGTTATAGTCCACCTGGTATCATACCTCACCTTCTTTGTTATATATATATATATATATATATAACGAAGGAAGTATGGTAAAGAACCAGGTGGACCATAACGCACCAGAGTACTCAATACTTAGGGTAGTAGAGTGGTTTAATAGGAAACAATTCAACACCTCGACGGCAGAGCTCGAGCCGTTTCATTTGCGAATCATGCAAAGTTGGTGTAACTGCTAATGAATCCAAGTTTGCACTATATGCAAATGAGTATCTCCAGCAGATGTTTTATACGTAAAAAGTACATAAGTTACCTCTTTGTACTGAGTGAGTAAACGTCACTGATGATGGATAAAAATCCCAGAAACACTAGAATCTGATGCTCTCTCAGAGCTACTAACATAATCCTAGTTTAAAACACCCATATCTATTATATATCAACATACCATTCATGACTTCACATACACATCTATTATGAACCAGGCTATGTTAGTGCTACAGCTATATATATATATATATATATTACAATAATTATATATATATATAAGTAGTTCCACAACAGTAGTACTTGTCGGTCTAGACCGAGCTGAGGATCCGAATAAGGTGAAACATTGGTTCTCGGTATGGTGAACTAGCTGCTGTGGACTACTTCTACCAAACTCACTATATGGACTGAGTGCTCTACTACTACGGATATAACCCACCAGTGTTCTACTATTATATATATATATATATATATATATATATATATATCTTCTTAAACGATCGACTTTCGTCAAATCGGACCAAGGAAACAATGTTTCCGTTGGTCTTTCCAATTGCTAATACTATCTATTGGTCGCAACTCCAGGTGGAAGGAGCAACGTGAAATAAAGTGTCTTACTCAAGGACATAACGCATCGCCTGGTCCAGGAATCGAACTCACAACTTTACGATTGCGAATCCATATATATTAGGATTGGTGCTCTGAAATAGCGATGTATACATGAATGTATGTATAGTATATTTGGCAATATACCGTATATTTAATTAAAAACATGTTAAAGACCATACGCTATCGGTTTTAAAGTAGTGACTATTTCACTTACTTCTGGTCTTCAAAATGTTTTTAATTAAACATACGGTATATTGCCAAATATACTATACATACATTCATGTATACATCGCTATTTCAGAGCACCAATCCTAATACCTAATTTTTGCTGGACCAGCAATCGCTCTGTATAATCAGCTCCTGATTATTACTGGAAGTCTATAAGAATCCAGCTTCTATAATTTTCGGCGAAAGCGATGAGTGCTTGGCTCTGATGATCGCCAACAGTGTGAAACACACTGTAATCTTCTCTCCCTTCTTTCGCCGAAAAGAAGTAAGTGACATAGTCACTACTTTAAAACCGATGCGTATGGTCTTCAAAATGTTTTTAATTAAACATACGGTATATTGCCAAATATACTATACATACATTTATATATATATATATATATATATATATATATATATATATATATATATATATATATATATATATATAATATAAATAAATACAATATCGGAGAAAGCTTTTTAGCGATACTCCTGCCAAATTCCAACTCACTCAACAAACATTAGGAAATAAGTGACTATATTCCCAATTATGCGTTCGGGGTGCTAACTAAAAGTATTGCTTGGAAAATTGGCTGTATTATTTCATATGAGACATATCTAATATATCTCTTCCCAGACGGACGTCTCGTTTCATTATAGGATTCCTACAATTTGGGTGAAATTATACCAATTTATGTAGGAGCTTGTATACCATTAATAGATATATATTCAAGTGGGCTCCTATAATTCATCAGTACTCTTCATTAAGGCCGAAGTGGTGGAAATGAGGATACGTAATAACGCATAGAATTTTCTAGATTATATTGGAAACTGGAAATAGACGAAAAGTAATTGACGAAAATATAGCTTCTTCCTAATATTTTTTTTTTGTTTACATTTATACCACCCCTTTCCTTCTTGTCTTCCATTTATTCTTTTTAAACTTACATCCAACACATATTTTGTCCTCGACCTCAATATATAGTGTCAAGGCTATTACTCTATGTAAATAACAATGAATGGAGAACCTGAAATATATTGCGTAGAGACAATATGAAATATTTACCCAATTACTGCGACTTGACATCAGCTGTTGTTGAACTAAAGGCAGCAACGTTATCCAGTCACCATTGTCGGTGTATGCGTGCATGCGTTTGATTGAATTTATCGTACTTATATGTTCAAGGATTACAACTGAAATTACCAGTAAAGATATCATAGTATATCACCTTGTGTTCTTTGTTCGTATTGCTTCTTATGTTAACACAGGTGGCGCAGTGAATATCATTTGTTTGTAAATAATTTTTGTATCATTTAATTGTTTAATAATTTTATTGATTCATGGTATTATATTTTTGGATTGGCTGTATCGGTAGAGGGTCGGACGCTTTGCTTTGACGCATAGAGTTACGGCCCTTGCCATTCTGAGTTCGAATCTCGCCGAGGTTAACTTTGCCTTTCATCCTTACGGGATCAATAAAATAAAGTACCAGTAATGCACTGGTTAATGAATGTAGAAAAAACGTTGTTCTCATTAGTTAGGTCTGTATACAATTTGCCTTTTAATACGCGACTGGTCAGCTTTTCATTTCACTACCTTGTTTAGGGTGAATACTGATATAGAAGTGATTGGCTATGTGCCTATCTCTTCATTAAATTTGTAGCTCATTGTGAGAAATAATTAATTTTATATATCGTCAAAATTGCAACTGTCTTACAGTATAAAAAGTGATAATTGTTTGAAATATTTCGATAGTTTATCATATACTATACATGCAATTGTTTTCTTTAATATGCTCATTTGTAATATTAGTCAGTATGTGAAAAATAGATGTAAAACAACGTGTGAAATATGTATAAAACCTTTCATTATTTTCATTGAATAAAATATATTAGAGACACAATAATTATACTGAAATATTATCAAGTGGAATTGACTTGTAATTACTTGCACACAGCGATAGATATTATCGCATGTATTTCCCTAAATAGACATGTTTGATTTACAGGAGGCGATAATTACAAATTTGTGACGCTGATTCCTTATCCAGTGAAATTAGATATAAACACAGAGAGAATACTTCAGTCACTTTTTGAAGAATTACGGTTGATTGTGTCATGCACAGTTTGGTTGCACTATTTCCAATTTGCATATCTATTGAAATGTGCATTACATATAATGATACATTTTCTATTAATGCTTTGGCTTAACACAGAAAATAACACACTACCTCCAGAATAGCGTTGATAATATTCCACTGGGTTTGATCACCATTCGATATGTTTTTAAGTGAGGGGTGCGATGTTTCGCTATCCGGACGGACATTCTCTTTAATTCTTGAACCTAAAAGATGATGATTCGTTTGGCTTCTTACATTTGATGAAGTATGCCTTTTTAATACTAAATTATAAAACGTTGTGAGACTTGAACTGTTTTAATATAGATTTGCTGGGTGTAATAATCCACGTGACATCCTAGGTAAATGTAATTTGCCGTAGGTTCAAGTAGACCCCAGGTTTGTGGACGAAATTAAATAGACAGGAACTGCTTCGAAGCTCATCAGATGGATTTTATTTATATTTCAAAGAGCGAGCCTTCATGTCACGCCGTTTTGGCTTAGAGATTACCTTAAGGGAAGATTCATCATTTGTTTTATAAGATTAGACATAGAAATCTAGTTGTCACTCCATTTTATTTCCATATATCTCACTTAACTTTGATTAATCATGTACATTAATATGTTGCGTCTTGTGATATGTTTAGGTAAACATTGAAAACAAACATGTTTTATATCGCTAAAAATTTGTTTACCCTATATATCATTTTCTTGAGATAATCGCTGAGAAAGAGCTTAGAATTTTTAAAACGGTTGATAGATGTAATATGACCAAAGCTGTAGAACTACTGCATTTTAAATAATGAAGTTAGCTGATAGCAATCTTAGAACAATGTTTTCTTGGGAATTAACGTCATTTTACAGTGGTTTTAGCAATCCATCATCATATAATTTTCTTGAAAAGTACAAAGCAGCCAATAAGATTCTAATCGGTACTGCTTGTCAATTCTATATTTTCGAATAAATTAACCTAAATTATTGAAATCCGTAGTAGAGATATAAAATATTTCCAATAAATAATCTAATAGGATTATATTTATTAGTTATTATTTTATTAGTAGTTATTACCTGAATACGACAATTCTTATTTTAGAAACAGCGTACCCTGAATGAAAATATTAAAACAGCTAAATTCAAGGGAGTTGAAAACATCCAGGATTCCGTTCAGTAGTATAAGCAAAATTCTATCTCAATGTATAATCTATATATATAAAACTGTGGTTGTCTGTCTGTCTATCGATTTTCGGCACACATCTCCTCTTAGAATCTCTCACGGAATTGCACCGAAATTGCTATACTTGTACATTGAGCCCTAGCGAAGACATCGGAAAAAAAAATTTCAAATTGACCCGCCCTATGTGACGAAATCGAATATAATGTATCGATTTTTGAGCGTAAGTTATCAGTTATTTCCCTTTGTTCTGTTTACATTGAGCGTCTTACGTAAAAAATTACGCTGGCTTTCTCAGTCTTTGTTAATAAATAACCAGTGCAGTTTCTATCCCCAGCATCCTCTTTTGTTATAACATTCGGGTTATAGTTATGTTTTCTTAACTTCATAAGGCATATTGTTGGTTGAGGGAATATTAATCAAAAACACCACATGCAAGTCTGCACAGTAGACACTACAGTTTTTAAGCCAAGAAAGAAACTTAACATTGTAACTTTAACACAGCTACTGAGCGACCCCGAGCAACGCCGGGCTTTACTGCTAGTACAATATATTAACGTTGGAGGTGACTACAAACACTTACAAATGATACACATAAATACAGAAGCTGCATCTAAATTTTGAGAGGGGCCATCCCTTTAGCTTTTTCTCTTACATAGGTGGCACGAACATGACTTTTTAGCCCTTCCAAGGACTTAGATTCCTTTCTGCATATGGTGCAACTAAAGAAAAGAGAAAAGGTCATGCTTACACAAAACACGATAAAGTCATTTAGATCAAGGGATGCTTATGCTTGATACTTTTTGAAGTGAAGAAAAGCCTTGTGCTGGACCAATCCCTCTCTCTGAACCACAGGAATAGGAATCCAAAAAGAAGAGCAGGTCAACATCGTTGGCTACTATCAAGTCACAGGTTTTACATCAGAGTTTCCCTTCTGAACTAGTGGTCTCTCACTGTCATTGGGCTAACCACATGCTGATGTACCAAACCGAATATCTCCATGTCCCCGCGCATACATACATACAAGTACAAAGCAGAGTAAAACGGACTTATGCAGGTAAACATCTTTTTTAAGGATAAAATATAAATTTTTTTTCTGGTTTTTAAGAGAAATGTTCCAGCGTTCCGAATCCAGTTCTTCTTAGGGGTGAAAGGAAAGATTTTAAATGTAATTATTTCAAGAGGTAAACAAGATGTGTGTATATTTCCTTTTGCTGTCAGTGTCTATTCATTCAGATAGCAGAAAATATTTTAGAATCCATGATTTAATCAAATTATTAGACACACAAATGTAAAATAAGTTTAAAGAAATATCATAAGCGCATTAGAATACTTTCTAAAACAGAGCTAATACAAACATTAGGGTTAATATGATCATTAATCTAACTATATATTATTGTAAAAATATTCTCAGCTGGTTGCTAACTGAAATAGAAACCTAGAGGGAAAATAAAAATAAATAATAAATGCATTCAGAATGCACAACAAGTAAAATGACATCGAAATATTATATATACAATGAATACAAGAGTGGCTGTCTTAAGTAGCTATAAAACTCTCATCAAATCAGCATGTTTGCATGATATTCTAGTAAAAACAATGGAAAAATAATACCACAATATAAACTTAACCAAAACAGCATATATCAATATTCACGGTATCCAAAAATACAAATCAAAAGCTAAAGTGACGGACAGTTTTGAAGGGAAAACACAATGATAGCAAGTACGTAAAGACTGGAGACTAAACTAAAAATGAAGCTACATGATGTCATGCTAAAACCATAGCAAGAAAAGTTGCTAAAAGTCCAATAACGGAAAGAAATTAATAAGATAGAAAGAATTGCAATACTGATGGAAAATCGTAGGGTTTTAAATTTGATATTGAAGGATTCTTTATTGCCAAAGCACACCCACTAAACATTACGAAAATCACGAAAGCCGCTCCAGGAATGGGTCCTGAAGTCTTTATGTAGTTGTAGAAGCGCCTCCCAGCCCTCTCCAAGTTAGAACACAGCCAATTCCTTCCAAAAAAAGGAACTAGAGACAGACAGTGGGAAAGAAAGATGGAAATAAAATTGAGCATAGTAGTATACTGCTACTTTAGTTTGGGATCTCGGAAGAATGAAAGGCAAACTTAACCTCGAGGAAATGTGAGTTCACAGCATAGCGTGCAATCTGACTTTCTAAAGACTCTGCCAATTCGCCGCCTACAAATATATCGGCTGTTTTCAGACCTGAAGAGGGATAGTATCCGCCATGTTTAAATCTCTACAACTGCATTAGGTGTTTAGGGCCCATGGATAGATGGAATGGAGATATAAATTTGTGGGAACTGAAAAACAACAGCTTTAAAAAATCAAAGCAAAAATTGAGAAAATAAGTACATATCTATCGTGAATGAAGCAGTGAAAATAAAGCAGGATATTTATCAATGATGAAAGATATTTGAATCAACAATCTATCTGTGCTGCTAAACAATGAGGAAGTAATTGAGAAAACGGAGAAAAACAATATTGGCAGGTATATGGAGTAATTAACTGAATTTCAAAAGACAACGAAGCAATACTATATATATATATATCTTTGTGTGTGTGTGTGTGTGTGTGTGTGTGTGTGTGTGTGTGTGTGTGTGTGTGTATGTGTGTGTGTGTGTGTGTGTGTGTGTGTGTGTGTGTGTGTGTGTGTGTGTGTGTGTGTGTGTGTGTGTGTTCTTCTGATTTTATAATTTCACAAATTTTTACCAATAGAGAGAGAGTTGTTCTCTAACATAGACACAAGACCCTCTCATTGGAATTTACACATCAACTAGGTAGATTATGTATGCATGCCTACATGCATGCATGTGTAGATATGGATGTTATTGTATGTGTGGATGTATATGTTTTGAGTTGTATGTGTGGATGTGTATATGCTTTGTATCTGTACACGTGTATATGCAGTTATTAGATACAACAATTTTGGAATGCTTTACATATTTTTACTGTTCCATTAATGGATTGTACTTGTAATTTCCTAAGTAGTTGTGTTCTTTCGGTCCTGTGAAGCCTAGCTTCTCAAGATTTGTATTGAGGCAGTTACTAATATACTCCAGTGCCCCAATAATCACAGGCATAAATCTGAAGGTGTAATCTAGAGTGGAGTATGTGCAGATTTCTCATCAGTTCTGCATAAATATTCTCCTTTTCGCTAATCTTTGATATTATATTGGCATCTGCTGGACAGCTAATTTCCACTACTGTGCATGCTTTCTTTTTCCTGTCCCATATCATAATATCTGGTCTGTTATGCCTGCATTTTATTGGAGTTTTTACTGGAACATTCCACCAGTACTCTTTCATATTATGTATATGGATGTCTTCCACATTGCTGTAGCTTTTAATGTGTTTATTATCGGGACCATCTTTTCTACGGATTGCATTGTACAGTGTTTTTGCCACTACATCATGCTTCATAGGTAGATAGTACCGCGATGACATCTTTGGACAGCTGGTGATGACATGGGTTACATCTTCGATGTTAATTCTGCATAGTCTGCACTTGTTATTACATCTAGGTGTTTCGCCTCCATCCCTATGTATGTATGTATGTATATATATATATATATATATATATATATATATATATATATATATAACAACAGAAACGTAATGAGTAGATTAAAGAAAATATAAAATTGGAAAGCCTGGAGTAAAAATGTAGCTCAACATTTCTGACTGAAATCATTCATTGTTATGTACTCACACTATAACGATATCTTTTTTGAAGTCTGACAGAAAGTGTATTATCAAATATTATTAGAGGGACGGAATTAAACTACCATAAAACTATCATATATTTATGGTTAATCTGGAAAATATTAACAAGTTTGATGGTTGAGGAAAAGATTGAAATAGAATATCAAAATACCGGGAAGCAGCGAGAATAATGAAAAAGACTATGTTTATGTGATGATCAATAAAAGAAGCTTTAGCTATGAGATGGATGAATTACAACAAGCTACATCACATTATACCCTCTTGTATTTAAATAGAGTGCCTGAAAATATATGGTGGAATACAGAATACAGAATACAGTAAATAGAACGAGTAAATTGAATTGTAGGCAGAGCGTCACTGTTAAATTCAAGTGGCAATATATAATTCCCAAAATGTTCATTATTAAAATTTACATTTATTGTTGAATAGATCCTTCAGCTTTAAATATTGCATAAGAAAACAGATATGTAGTTCAAGTAGGGACATAAATTAACTATATTATTTGTAAATGAAGTTAAACATTTGTCAAATTGACAGAAAGACTGTTAGAAAATGTATAAGTCATACGGGTAGAAGTTTAGTTTACTCAAGTGAATCATAATTATGAAAATTGAAACCACGGGATGTGATTAATAAAAGTAGATAAAATATATAAGTGTGTGTGTGTTTCATAGTAATTTAGAGAAACAGAAAGAAACAGAGACGAGAATATACAAGAAAGGCTATAAAGAACTGAAAGGATCAACAGCTGGGCAGTATCAATCTATGATTTTATGCAGCTTCTCCTCAGAAACCGAAGAATAACGTGAAATGGATATATGCACCAGAAAGTTGCTGCCAATACCCAATAGTATAAATCTAAATACCCAGAGAAATAGATTCCCACACGCACGAAGCGTTATTAAGAGGCTCCAGGGTTCACATACTGTGATAGTACTATAATTAGTTTTACCTCTCAACGTTCTAATTTCAAATCCCATCGGGGATGATCTTGTATTTGTTACTCCTAGATCGATAAATGCTTTTGTTTTCTAGTAATATGTTAAGTTGAGTGAATACTATATATTTCAACTAAGTATCTGAAGCTTAGTTGAAATATATAGTCGATTCAATCAACCTAGTATATTATTAGAAAATATGTATCTGCTTAAGAGAAAAGAATACAAGATCGATACCGATATGGTTTGAAGCCGTTTTAAAATGTCAGAGATCAATTGCCATAATATTTGCACAAAACGCCATTTTAAACGCATTTTTCAGCAATAAGTTTGACCGATGCCTTATGAGCGGAATATAACAGGCGAAAAGATTTTTTAAGCATGTCATATATAAACACAAAAACTCATATATATATATATATATATATATATATATGTTTATCCCGGGTTCAATCGGAGGTATCCACAGTAAGTAAGGTACTCAATACATAGCAGAGTATAGATATTTAATATGGAAATAGCTTCTACGGGACTAGAACTGTTTAGTTCAGGAGAAATCATCAGGAAGCTTCCTCATGTTTACTCCCGAATTAAACAGTTCTAGTCCTGTAGAAGCCACTTCTATATTATATATATATATATATATATATATATATATATATATATATACATGTATATATATATATGTGTGTGTGTGTGTGTGTGTGTGTGTGTGTGTGTGTGTGTGTGTGTGTGTGTGTGTGTGTGTGTGTGTGTGTGTGTGTGTGTCTGTGTGTGTGTGTGTGTGTGTGTGTGTGTGTGTGTGTGTGTGTGTGTGTGTGTCTGTGTGTGTAGGTGAATATAGGATGTGTGTGTGTAATGGGTTTGTATGTATATATATATACATATGTGTATGTGCGTTTATATGTATATTGATGTATGTTTGTTTGTCTCTATTTACATATAACAATATACAGAAATCGATAAATAAAATGACCAGATCGTAAAATATACTGGGTCGATATGCTTGACTTATCTTTATGTCGACGCAACACGGTGGAATGGTTAAAACGTTTACGTCACAATCATAAAGTCTGGGGTACAACCCTATTACATGGCATCTTGGTCAAGTGGCTTTCCCATATCGTCATTTCCACCTAATTATTTAAGTGTATTGTATTTGGGTAGCCGGAAGCTGTGTAGAAGCCCGACAAAGGGTCTACACTGTAATATACAAAAACCAACTGAATATTTAAAGGCACAGGCTATTAATTTCACATTGTATTAATTTCACGAGCAAGATGTTATGTTGATCAGCCCTCGTCACACCCTATGCATGAACATTCCATATATAGTTTATTCTATTTAATAAGCTGAAAGTATATAGGGTTCTTTTTTTAGATACGGAAAGTGTTTTGCTCTTCAAAAATTAACAAAAAATTAACGAAAATAAACCATATTCACAGTGCAGCAGTTGGAGCTATTATGTGTATACATACAAGTTATTCTGTGTATACATACAAGTTATTCTGTGTATACATACAAGTTATTTTGTGTATACATGCACAAAACTTTACGCACCATGTTTATGTGTACTATGTATTCATGCACTATATATTAATGCATGTGTGTGTGTGTGTGTGTGTGTGTGTGTGTGTGTGTGTGTGTGTGTGTGTGTGTGTGTGTGTGTGTGTGTGTGTGTGTGTGTGTGTGTGTGTGTGTGTGTGTGTTTATCGGTTGTTGTATATCTATTTAATAGCATAAATTTATTCCTTTGAAATAGTCAAACATTCCTCAGATTATATATGCTAGATAATAGTTTAGCAACTTCTATAATGAGCAACTTTGACTTCCTCAATTCACTATATTAGATACAAGATCGATAACAAATTATTACAAATGAAAATCTAAAAAAAAATACATAGAATAAATTTGAAATACTCTTAAGCAATATGTATTTTGCCTTGTTGAGATATTAATTACATTAAAATGTACACTTACTTTTATTGATGTAATGAAACAAATTACTAAAGCACGAAGCAATTTTAGAATAAATAGATTATAAACGCGGCTAATGAAACTTCCAGATAAATATATGTAAACATATGTATGCATATTTCTACACCTTTTTGCATGATTATAACTATAAATAAGCTTATACACAAATATGTATACTTTTTTTCATATCTATATGTAAATGTATTCATGTATGTATATGTACTTATGAATCTACGTAAGCATCTATATATGTATTTGTGTGTATGTATGAATGTAAGTATGAACGTACATAGCTATATATGTATGTGCATGTAAAAATGTAAAGCTATGTTACTGAAGCAAATCAATATACAAGTAGATTGAGGCATACGTCAATTAAACAATTTCTTATTGATGGAATGCACATGTCTAAGTATGAGCAATACATAAATATGATTATAGACATACGATGTGGTATCAGAAACTTCTCAAGCAAGGCTGAAGGAACGGAACACTAGTACTGCACTATATAATGTATAATGTATTATATATATATATATATATATATATATATATATATATATATATATATATATTCATTCAAAATATTAACAAAAATAGAACTTCATTGTGATCAAGTATATTTTATTATACATATTTCAAAGGTACTGAGCTAACTTCAGCAGTACGTCCTCATCAGATAAAATAAAATAATGCATGACATACCCTGACATAGTAGATGGTTAAGATCCAGTCATTGTAATCACTACCATGACTGGATCTTAACCATCTACTATGTCAGGGTATGTCATGCATTATTTTATTTTATCTGATGAGGACGTACTGCTGAAGTTAGCTCAGTACCTTTGAAATATGTATAATAAAATATACTTGATCACAATGAAGTACTATTTCTGTTAATATTTTGAATGAATATTAATAACTCCGGAAAACTACTGTTGAGTGCTTCCTATCTAATGTAAAACTAATTCTTTGATTTATTCATCGAACCTTGTTTAACCTTTAAATATATATATATATACTTATGTATTTGCTAGCATTAGTGTACAACTGTACGCATATGTTAGTAGATATACTAAATTCTCTCTCTCTCTCTCTCTCTCTCTATATATATATATATATATATATATATATATATATATATATATATATATATATATATATATATATATATATATATATATATATATATATATATATATATATATATATATATAATTATTAATAATAATAAATTTCAAGACTAAAATCCAAAGAGGGCTCGATAAGGATAAATATATATCAAATATATAAGAACCGTAGAGCAAATTTTTATTAACATAACAGATTAAAGTTTAAGCAAAGAATCGTAGCTTTCACCCTTAACGGGATCTTCTGAAACTAACAAAGTGAATCTGTAAACGCAGAAGTGGTTATTTCAAAAAACGTTGCAACCGGAGGAAGACAGGAAGACGATACTTTGGTTCGTGGGAACGTTCGCTGGCAAAGAACGGGAAAAAACGAATAAGATACGTCATTAATAGGAGCGGTGAAAAACAATTACGTGCAAAGACAGAACTACGTTTATGGTATAAAAGAGGTCGTAGACTAATGTTCCCTTAGGTGGTTCATAGAGACGTTCTCTGGCAATGAACGAAAAAAACGAAGATAATACGTCATATGTGGAGCGTGGAGAACAATAGCACGCAAAGACAAAACCACGTAAATGGTATAGCAGAAGTCGTAAACTAAAATGCTAACTAGGAGACCGAATGAATCTCCGCTACAGAGTTAAGAACAAAGTAAATAAATACAATACAGAAGTAATAGAAATAAATAAATACATTCACGCAAACAAATACGTACATACGCAAGCATATGCAAAACACTTACCATAGGTATACAAAAGCACGCACATATAAATATGTTATGTGTGTGTGTGTGTATGCGTGTATACAAATAAATAAATAAATAATTATATAAAGGTATATAAATAAATAAATACGTAAATAACAAGCGCACACACATACCTACATGTAAATACACGAATGTTCGGAGACGTAAGTCAACCAAAACATGAAGTACACATATACACACACCCTACATACGTACGAACCTGCATACTCACACAGACGCAAAACTCCCGTATACACATAGCCAAACCATATGTACCAGAATAAAAAAAATATAAAAAAGTTTATACGCCATAACATAAACAATCAAATATACGTACGAGAAGGTATACGTACCTTCACGAAACATACGGGTAATATATACTTACCTATGCAAATAAGTAAGGGTATAAACAAAACATATACTTAGCTCCCACATCAAGACGTAAAATATCCACGTATAGATCGTACTATCCATTAGGGTATAACGTGGGGTTGTAATACAGGAAAGTTTTGTGCAATTTATGTTTACAAGCCGAAATTGCCTCAGATTTTTTGTTTAAGATGTGGTCTGTGGCGTAGAGTATTTCCAGGGCCTGAGCGGCGCAGAGGTCACAAGGTCTTTTATTTCCGTTATACGATCTAGCCCTAGCTAGGATCTCCCAGTGTAACTTATATTGGGTGTGGTTGTCTTTTAGACTCCAGATATAAGCTGAAAGTGACGTCATATTCCTTCTGAGAGGGTAACGAAAAGAATGGGTATGCGTGTAAAGACGCTGCTTGAATCTATTGGCGGTTAACCCTATGTAGGCCCTACGGGACGTGGGTGTTACAACCTTACATTTGTAGACAATGTTACTAAAGAGGCATTTCCCGGATAGGGGGCAATCAACCCGATTCCTACAATTATAGTTAGTACTAACTACGGGGTTGCACGTGTTCCTACGGCTAGGTAGTTTAGCTAAATTTGAAGCTGTGATGTTATGTGCAAGGTTAGGAGTCGTAGAGTAAGAAATTTTAATAGTATTTCTATTAAAAATTTTACTATATTTATGTGTAGGGGGAAAATGCTTCGTAATAAGGGAAAGAAAGATTTTAGCTAATGGTGTGGCCACCTCCATATTATATGGTGGGTTATACCAACAAATGCGACGGGATCTATTTCTTCTAGGTCTATTTTCGTACTCTGTATATGCTACCTTATCGACAAATCCACTTCGAGCAAGAGCTTCATTGTAATAAGTGGAATGGTCGTTGAAAATACGCTCGTTGGTGGAAAGACGGGAAAGCCTCAACGAAACGTTTCTTACTAGGTTCTTGGTTATGCTGGCAGGGTGGTTGGAATGCTTACTTATGTAATTAAGCGTATCATTCGGCTTTCTATACGGGTAATACAACCCATTCAATAAATTGAGGGTAACGTCAAGGTAATTAATGACCGAGAGATTGGCCTCAACCTGTATAGAGAGGTTGAAGCCTTTAAAGAAGGCTGTGAGTTCTTTTCTGAACCTGTCGCAAGCACGAGGTCCGCACTTAGTCATGGTCAAAAGACCATCGTCACGGTACAAGCCACCGCCCGCGTTGGGGAATTCGTCCTTGATAGAGAAAAGAAGGAAAAGGCCAATAAGATCAGTAACCTCCTTAGAATCACTAGCGCCCATGCTCACGTCGAATGGTATGCTATTGGATTTGTTAATCCAAATAGAGTCGTCGAAATTAATCACCGACTTTCGGGCATTGAGGATGACATCAACTTCGAAATCTTTAACCACTGTGAGTGTTTTAGCGAAATTGATAGCTCTAAGGAGAAGTGGTAAAGTGATGGAGGAGTAGTAATTGTTGATGTCGAATTGGATAAAACGGCAATGTTCCTTGTTACATATGCCGTTGAACCAATCAATCACCGCGAAAGAATTGTTCCACCGTGCAAGAGGGGTAAACTTCTAATTTCAGGTATAATTCTATCAAGAATCGTTTTACTAAGTCTACCTAAATCGGACTTCGTAGGGTTAATAAGCCGAATAGAGGGCTTGTTCGGAAAATTGGATTTGTGATCCTTCAGGGTAAAGTGGGGAGAAATAGGGTCCAGAGCTTCAGTCCGGTCCAGGATGTTGAGATCAGATGTGATTTTAAACCCAGCATCGTTGATTTCATTGATATAGTCCTCGATTTCACCTAACGAAATCTGATCACTTCTATATATTTTCTCTCTCTCTCTCTCTCTCTCTCTCTCTCTCTCATATATATATATATATGTATGTATATATATATATATATATATATATATATATATATATATATATATATATATATATATATATATATGAAGGACTTATGCCCGAAACCTCGTCCCCCACTTCCCACTCTCAAGCTTTAACCTAATACTAACACTGTACTGCACTCTTCGTTATTGTTTTTGTTTTTTTTTAACTTATATATATATGAAGGCCATATTTGTTTATACTTACCTGAAAGAAAACTGTGCGTGTGGATGTGCAGGTGCACAATCTAAACCACATGCATATTTGAAAACCGGCGGTATTAACCTCTAAGTATTGAAGATAAAAGCTATAATGTGTGTGTATATATATATATATATATATATATATATATATATATATATATATATGCATGCGTGTGTGTGTGTGTGTGTGTGTGTGTGTGTGTGTGTGTGTGTGTGTGTGTGTGTGTGTGTGTGTGTGTGTGTGTGTGTGTGTGTGTGTGTGTGTGTGCCGACACGATCCTATTTTTATAAGTCTCCTTGTAGAGGTACACAGTGATGCAAGCTCGTCTTCAAGGTTTTAAAGGAACCGCCGCGGAAGTCCTTTTCCTGAAGGCTGTCTAAAGATACCCGATACCTCTTCAGTTTATGTTTTAGTTAAGGTCTGTTCTGGTTTTCCGTGAGATTGCCTTCGCAAGCTCTATAACCAATTCCTATTCTGTGAGACAGCTGATGGATTGTTAATTGAGTTTGAAAATAATTGTTTCTACTTTAGGCATAAGGCCAGCAAATAACCAGTACATTACTGGTACTTTATTTTATCGACCCCGTAAGGCTGAAAGGTAAAGTTAACCTCGACGGGATTTGAACTCAGACCATAAAGGGACGTAACTATGCTAGAAACACTCATCATTTTCAACCTGCACTCGATTAGTAATGAAATGCTCATGCAACTTAAAAACATGTTTTTCCTTTTGTAGTGTTGGTGTTGGTGTAGTTGTTAGTACCTTACTTTAGTTGAGTTGGGTTTTTATTTTTTGTTATAGTGATGGTCGCGGTGGTGTTGAAAAGTCATTTACCAAACAACTGAACAATTAACAGAATACCAACTATGTCTAGATTCATGTTAATTTGATGCCAAAAATGTTACTCGAAAGTGTTCCTCAATTCTGAAGCTTTTGTTAACATGATAGGACAACGTTACAAAGCCTCGCGTAACAATTAAACATAACTAGATAGCACGGAGCCTGTTTGTAAACTGAACAAATGTAAATGTAATAAACGAATATATAACTTAATATTCACGATCATTGATATTTAAATGGAAAGTTTCCTGTAAACATACATTTACTTTTCCACAACCAAGCTTATGTTCACAGTAAATACATATAAATTCATGATTTTGATGATTTTCTGCTATTTTTAACTTTTAATTATTGCAGCCTCAAGGATTGTTATTATTGTTATTTGTTTTGTATGGCTGTTTTGGGGATTATTTAATCATGATTTTGCAATATTTGTAAATATACTAAGTTGTTTATCTAAGCTACGTGCCCCAAATGTTATTGTCTCGAAAATTTTAATCACAAATTTAATTTAGTTCTTTGCAATGATTTAATTTTAGGTTAAGCATGTTTCTAAAAGCCCATTGCACATTAGGGAAGTATTTCTCCTTTCCATATAATTTTATATTCATAAACTGAGTGACCCTGGCATTCATGATGTTGCACAATGTCAAATATCAGAATACAGCAGTACAGCAAATATCTTATACGTAGAATTAGAACAGTTCTTCTATGTTAGTTACTATATATAGAAGGTTATTGGCTATCAACTTTCTGGCGGAAGATTTGGATGATATCCTCTGATATTCTTTTATTAACTATAGCTAGATAGGATCCACATTTTTTCATCATTATTTGTATGTATCAATTGTAATTATCAGTGGTAGTTATCAGCCTACTCTTCATGAAATGTTACAGAGCCAAAACTTATTAAACAATGGGGAGGGGTTAGTGACTTGATATAAATCTCAATATTGCAGATAAACATTTCTATATGAATTGCCATGTGTACATTTTCAGATCTGAAATTATTGGTAACAAATGTCTTGCTTCTATATAAATATATTTATAATATTCAAGTCATTCTCACACATAAATTCACACATTGGGGTTGTTAGTTTTAGTATATATATATATAAATGTATTCATGATTGAATAATTGTTTCTAGATTTGGCCCAAGGCCAGCAATTACCCAGTGCATTACTGGTACTTTATTTTATCGACACCGTAAGGATGAAAGGAAAAGGTAACCTCGGCGGGATTTGAACTCAGACGTAAAGGGATGTAACTATGCTGGAAAGCATGGCCTCCGACCCTCTACCAATACTGCCAATCCACGCCCTTCATGATTGAATAATAATATTATAACAATAATAATATTATTAATTTATCATCACGAATACATGGGGGGGATTAGAAGTATCGGTAGAGCGTCGGACGCCATTCTTTGCATGGAGTTACGGCCCTTTACGGTCTGAGTTCAAATCCAGCCGAGGTTAACTTTGCCTTTCATCCTTACGGGGTCGATGAAATAAAGTACCAGTAATGTACTGGGATAAATCCTGGCCTTGTGCCAAAAGTAGAAACAATTATTATATTTTCACACATTGATGGTAGAAACACACACCTCAAGTTGACCTAAGTAGGATTTGAACTCAGGTGGTAAAGGGAGGTAATTGAATAATGGAAGGTTTGCCTCCTGATTGAACCAAGGTGTCTTCCTGTCACCCGCCGGTATACCGATCTTCTTTCGCTTCACTATTTAACATTGAAGCAAAAACTGCCGCGCTGAATTTTCTTGAATTCATGTAGCAGATAAGTAGATGATGATCAGCTGACATTCAGCCCCTTATTTAACACGAACATCCAGCACAAGATCGAATAACAGAAACAATAAAAATCAATTACTGACCTCTGTTCCCGATTTCCATTATGTATACTTATGGAAACCTTTGTATTGAAGAAAGGCATTCAGTTTTATTGTCATTCAGTTTTATTCTCACTGCTTATTTTAAGTAACCTAGCGGCTTTTCCTATACACAATGCACAGTGTGGAACACCAAATTAACTTGTGAATACCAATGACTACAAATTAGGTAGCTTCATGTATTGCATTTATTTCTCTTCCATGTTCTATTATTTACCTTTTGTTCTTGAATTCACTCTATTGTCTTTTATATCGATATGTTCTTCTTGCTTAACCCCCCTCCCATTTTGTCACCTCTACACTATGCTACTGGCAATTAGTGATTTGCCACAGTACACTTTTCTATCTTTCGTTTCACCAGCTAGTAGTTCGATGTCCAAGAATACAACCAGTAATGCTTGATTACGCTTCATATTCTCGTATTTTTTTCTGATAATTCTTGAATGAAGATATGTCTGTGAAAGTAATTGTGAGTTACTTTCACAGACAGTGAGTTGTTTCAACATAGCCGTCCATATATTTTCTGCCGTGAGTGAGAGGAAGAAGAGAGTGTACATGTAAGTATATATAATTGTTTCTACTTTTGGCACAAGGCCAGCAATTACTCAGTGCATTACTGGTACTTTATTTTATCGACCCCGTAAGGATGAAAGGCAAAGTTAACCTCGGCGGGATTTGAACTCAGATCATAAAGGGAGGTAACTCTATGCTTCAAAGCATGGTGTCCGACCCTCTACCGATACTGCCAATCGATCGCCTTATGATAGATGACCATATACATATAAGCTCACTATTGTCTCAACATAACCTTCCATATATTTTCTGCCACCAACCCTTACAACTTATAGCTTCTCCTTATCTTGTCGTGACTTTTACTTGTCTGGGGGACCCTTTGAATGTGGGTTAAACTCCAGGATAACAGGTTATTGGAAAAAAACAAAATATATTACGCTCCACTATACGAGTATTGAATAGTTTTTAGCTTGTTCGTTATACATACACACGCAAACACACACATATACCCATATATATATACATACATATACAATCACACACGCACACACACACACACACACACCCACACATAATATATACATATATATATATATATATATATATAAACAAAGATGGCGTGAAAAGATACCAGGTGTACCATGACGCACCAGAGTACTCGATACTTAGGGTAGTAGAGAGGGTAATAGGAAAAGAGTCAGGACCCCGACGGCTGAGCTCCGGCCGTTTCGACAGCTAGATCCGAACTCTAGCTGTTCGGATCTAGCTATCGAAACGGCTGGCCGGAGCTCAGCCGCCGGGGTACCGACTCTTTTCCCTATATATATATATATATATATATATATATATATATATATATATAGAGAGAGAGAGAGAGAGAGAGAGAGAGAGAGAGAGAGAGAGCGGGGTTGTGTGTGCGTGTGTGTATATGTATATATAAAACCTCACACGAAACTATCACTTGTCCATTTTTATCTGTTTGGCTGGAGGGAATATAGTTGAAGAAGATAATGTTACACAACAAAGGCATTGTTAATTGGAATACAGCCAAAAAGAAAACGAAGGTGTCAGCCTAGATAGTACGAGAAATTGACTTAATATAATAAGTGAGGAGATTATCCGAGGAACTAACATTTTAAAAAAGACAATACATGACTGTATAATATGAGGTTCTAGTATTAAGGGTCCTGGTTTATTTATATAGGAACTGGTGGATGGTATAACATCCATGAGCATGGTTGGTCTCACTTGGGCATCTAGCCGGGTCAATTGCAGACGGTTGCTTCTGACAGGACCTGCTCGATAGAGTACTTCAGGACTCTGTGTCCTCACCACCCTCCCAAGAAGAAGAAGAAGAAGAAGAAGAAGAACAACAACAACAACAACAACAACAACAACAACAACAACAACAACAACAACAACAACAACAACAACAACAACAACAACAACAACAACAACAACAACAACAACAACAACAACATAAGCAGCAACAACAACAAAAACACCAACAACACCTACTACTAGTAGTACTGATGTTGATGATGACTCCTACAGGACAAGAACTATTTCATTCATAAGAAATCATCAGGAAAATCAGGCAATTTTTGTTATCTTAATATTTATAGTTTTCTTGGAATGGGTATTGGGAGAGGTGATAAGGAGGGGTTAATATCGGGGGGCGGTAGTGAGTCAGAGAAGAAGAAGAAGAAGAAGAAGAAGAAGAAGTTTATTCATATTATGAGTGCTACTTTGCTTCTTTTTGTTTTTTGTTTGTTTTGCAGGACAGGCATAGGTTATATATTTCTTATTTATAGAAGCCGTCTAAAGAATTGAGTTGTGAAATCCTTTTCTTGTTTGAGTTTATTTAAGGCTGTCTGTATATAATATATATAGTCTCCCAAAAATGTATACACACTTCAAGAGCATTGTAATAAGTATTGCTTGTACAGGTAATCTAAGTGTGTATACGTTTGAGGAGGACACCCAGTATCTCTCTCCCTCTCTCTCTCTATATATATATATAACGAAGGAAGTGTGGTAAGGAACCAGATGGACCATATCGCACCAGAGTACTCAATACTTAGGGTAGTAGAGTGGGTAATAGGAAAATGTTCAAGACCCCGACAGCACAGCAGAGCTCAAGCCGTTTCGACGGCTGTTTCTGAGTCCAGAAACGGCCGTCGAAACGGCTTGAGCTCTGCCGTCGGGATCTTGAACATCATTTTCCTATATATATATATATATATATATATATAACAAAGGAATTGTGGCAAGGAACCAGATGGACCATAACGCAGCAGAGTACGCAATACTTAAGGTAGTAGAGTGGGAAATACGAAAAAGTATGACCCCGACGGCAGAGCTCAAGCCGTTTCGACGGCTATTTCTGGACGCCAGAAATAGCCGTCGAAACGGCTTGAGCTCTGCCGTCGGGGTCATACTTTTTCCTATATATATATATATATATATATATATATATATATATATATATATATATAAACGGAAAAAATGAAACGATATTTCATTTCCCACTCTTAGTACGGCTGTTACTTAAATATAAGTATGTACACGTACATACATATATGTATATTCAAACAAGTAGTTAACGGGAAAGATGGGACAGCGCAACACATATGGATGTGTGTGTGTGTGCGTGTGTGTGTGTGTTGTGGGTGCATGTAGATGTGGGTGCATGTTGACGTAGGTCTGTGTGTGCAGGTGTGCGTAGCTGTGCAGAGGGTGTGCGGATGAAGTGTATGTGCTTGCGTGTGTATGTACATATGTATACAGGGATATGTAGATGTATCTTAAGATACGGCATGAAATATAGTAGTTAAAATGGTGCAGACATAACAATGTAAGATGAATAAAGTGTATTAGGCAAAAGCTTTAAATTTTAAAAAGTGCATTATTGCAAGCATAAGTTATTATTAGAGAGAATTTACAACAATGACTATTTATATACTACTGTGAGTGGGTATCTGGTGTTTGTAAGATTTGCGCATGCGTGCATACCTATATAGTGAGAAGGAAAATTATGAATAAGACGAGATAAAACATTTCTCTATTCACTTGTATGACTATACCTGTTTATCAGTTAAGGCGTTATTTTATTTTTATATTTGCCCTGTATATATATATATATATATATATATATATATATATATATATATATAAACAGGGAGAAAGAGACGATTATGAGGAAGAAAAATTTTTTTTTTCCTTTTTTGTCTCTCTCTCTTTTTTTTCTTGGTTATATATATATACATATGTGTGTGTGATTATATATATATATATATATATATAATCACACACACACACACACACATATATATATATACTATATACTGAGTGCATACATACATAATTCTAATAGTATAGCTTATTGGCCTTTACCAGTAAGTCTGACGATGAAGATATAAACATACCAAGCAGGTTGGCGCTGGAAAAACATGTCTGATGTAAAAAAAAACACTATTCATATAGCAACTAGCTGTTGACCAATTGCATTTTCGTGGAAGATATTACACACATTGTTAATTGCTGTCCAAAAATGTCTTTAAGGTACTAGTTTCCAATATATCTTGATGTGACTAAAGCCATATGTAAAGCGTTCTCTAAGAAGTCCTATCCTTGATAATCTATATATAAATTTGAGCGACCTCCGTCCGTCACACAGTGTGTGTGTTTGTGTGAATGTATGTGTGTATGTAAATGGAAGGAAGGGGAGGGTGAAAGAACTATAACAAAACAGCTGCTGTTGTTCCATTTGCTATGCTGTGTGTGATTGTATGCGTATGTGTGTGTTTGTGTAAATGTATGTGTGTGTATTTGTGTGAAAGTATGTGTGTGTTTATGTGAATGTATGTGTGTGTATTTGTGTGAATGTGTGTATGTGTTTGTGTGAATGTATGTGTGTGTTTCTAAGAATAGATGTGTATTTGTGTGAATGTATGTCTGTGAGTATCTATTTTTTGCGCGTTTACATTTATATACTCATTCATATAAATGTATGCATATGCACACACACACACACGCACACACATACACACATACGCGTCAATGTGTTGAAAAAAAAATCCTAGTTATATAAAATACTTCACTCCTTTAATATATACGTTTCCAGCAAAATTTCTGCTACATTTGAACACAAGCCTAATATTCTTGTAACGAATAGAAGAAACATATTGCACAAATTTATAGAGATTGTTCCTGCCTTCTCAGCCCTTCCTCATACCTGAGGGTCGGAGGTCATGGACTAATGAACCAGCACTCTCCATCTTCTCCTGTCTCTTGCCCCTGCCGTGCATTCCGCTTTTATGTTACATATAGAGGTTATGTACATATAGAGGTTAACTACTAGAAATGTGAATGTTTCGCCTTGATTTTCTTCCAGAATCAAGGAGAAGGGGAATATTTGCGACTCCTCTGATAATGCCATCTGTAAGTAGTAAGGTAAAATTATGCAAGATTTTGATATTCTTCAAGAGTCCAACGCTGCTATCTTCCAAATATTAGATCTAGAGATTTGATTCTTTGTTACAAATCATTTCCTTCTTTATAGAAGGCATTTGAATAATTGAAACGTAAAACGATAGCCATATATAAAAGACTGTATGCATGCATGCATTGATACATAAGTAGATGTATACTCCAACAAAAGGCTACATATATGTGCATTGTCAATTCACCCATAATCATAAAATCCTCTAACTGACTTCATTCGAACAAAGAAACTTGGGATTCTGTGAAGAAATAAATACATCTCAATAGAAAGGCATGCGTGAGTGTATATGTGTGCATGCAAGTATTTTCATATACGTACTAGTGTAAGAGTATTTTTTTCTATTGCGTGAGGTCACTAATAATAGCCTAACATTTTCTATTCAGTCGATCTGTGCAAATAAGAAAGAATGGGATATTTCCACTATTCACCTATTGTTGTACATTTATGTATATTCACAAACGCAATACATTGCTTACTTTTATTCTTATTGATATAATTCCAAAACACGTGTTTGTCATATTTAAGATTTTTTTAGAAAATTTCAGAGCCTTCTAACATTGAAAAAATATTTTTCATAAAAATGTTATCAAAATATACAATAACTCAGTAAAACCCTATTTCACTACCATGTTCCGTTATTATACCATTATAGATGTTCTTTCACATATATGTAATCACACACACACACACACACACACACACACACACACACACACACACACACACACACACACACACACACACACACACACACACACACATACACATACACACATACACACGCACGCACACATTTTCACAAATGCGTATGTGTACTGTATTCATGAAATTACCTCGTAGCTATGTCAGAATTGTACTAATGATATAATTTTCTCTTTTCCAGTAATTTTATAATTAATTTTGAAATACGTGTTGTTCTCGCATCTGTTTATTGCATGTGTAGCATGTTCTTTGCTGTAAGCTGTCTACTCAGAATGAGATGTAAATTAAGCTCTGTATTTACCTCTAAATGTTGCATATGTTTACATATTATCTGGAATTGTACACCCTAAAACTAATGACGATCAAATCAATAAACAACATTTTTTTATACGCTTCTTTTAACAAAATGGAAATTATAGATGGTACAGGGATGGAACAGAAATCAAACGCCGTCAAACTATTTTGTCTCAGAAACATTAAAAATATGTACATAAGAGAAATTATTCATCAATATAATATATTTATGAATTAGTTTAAGGAAAGCAATTGAACTTCAGTTAATAATTATGTTATGAACTTCAGTTAATGATTATTAAAATAGATTGAAATATTATTTGGGATATTTTACTCTTTGTCATCTTAGTTTATTGAACAGTGTTAATACCAGAAACACTTCAGTTTGAAGTACAAACTGAGGCTAACAGCATACAATGCACAACTAAATTGTAGTTATATTGATCAACTTATGTCGCCTTTGGTGGCTGTGTTCTTCTATTAGATATCAAGTATAGCAGCCGTAAATTTCATCCCGCCATCTATTACCGTCCTTGCCAGACCATGAATATCTATATAACATCATTCCTTCTAACGAAGGTTCCTCGGCCCACAAATATTTATTGACCACTACACCTTAAATCCAATCCTCTACACGTCTTTACCACTCTCTAAAGTAAACTATCAGAATAGATTTGAGTGTCAAGATGGATCCCAATTATACAAATATGCTCGTTAATCACGTCGAAACCATCCGGTTTACCGATAAATAAGGCTGTTAAATCATTGAGAAATTTCCATATCCTTCGTCAACAATTTACACCCACACAACAATTCAAGTTCAACATATCTAATACTTTTTCCAACTTCCTAGATATCTCTGTCAATATCTTTCTTATCTCCGCATTGGTCTACTAGAAACCCACGGACCCTTCCAGCTAATTTGCATCTAGCTCGCATCAAATCTGCATTAATCCTCTCTTCAGGTGTGTATGAAAATGTCATATATGAGTGAAAATATTGTTCCAACTCGCGAACCTAGAATAAAACATAAAGTAAAATTATGCAATGTATTTGTATAGGGAAATCAAATTATGATCCATCATTATGCAAGCAAGTATGTACGCAACAGTATAAAAATTATATGATTCTTACATTTGTATATATTTGACATTTTGTACGTAAACAAAAAACACTAAAATTACATTCTTTTAGATTTTAAGTAGATCAGTTGTTGTTATTTTTCTTCTGGGTTAACATTTTAATATGAATTCTCTTTGTTTCGATACAAGATTATTATTCGCAGTAGAAAATTTATTTTCTCTCTTAACAATTTTATTATAGAAAGCACTTCGAAATTCTTTACTTTCCATTCATATAAAAGTAATAATGTTTTTTTTTTGTTTGTTTTTTTAAACACATATATATATATATACTTATTGAAAATGTAGTTCGAAGTTTGGTTGTTATAAATTTATATTATTTTTCTCAGATGTAGAAAAAAACATACAATAATTGAGTAACAGTTTCTTGAAGTGTTCTATATATTTAGCTAGCAGCACCTGGCCTTACTCAGGTGCTAAGGAGCAGAGAAACAAGAATGGAGGCATTACTGTTTAATAGAATACGATTGGTTTTCTCGGGCCTTATGCATTGTGCTACAGATGTACATTAATTATGAAGAGTAAATTTAATAATTTAATTATAGACATGAAGACGTGGCTTATGGCTACTTCATGTATGAATTAAGTTACATACTTAAATGGATACGAAAATAGTTTTATTTCATCTGAAACTATCATAATTTTCTTTTATTGCACATAATTTTCTTTTATTCTTGCAGCCCATTATTTCCTAAGATAACTTTAATAATGTATGGAAATCATTTGTATGGAAATCATTTTTCCATGGAAAGTAAACCGTTCTTAAAATGCCAGAAAGAATCCCCAACCAGCCATATATGTATTGAAACTGACTGGAGTGTATACGATACGTGTTGACTGGAGTGTATCCTATACACTTTTACAATATCACTGCCAAACTTAATGTCAGGTTTGCCTTCAACAGTTGCACCTTGCCTTCTTCATCTCGAATGTATATTATCCCATATATAATAAGGCGGAACCGAATGTTCAAAAATGTATTGCAAAATGATCATACTCTCACAATTTGAAAAAGGCTGTAAAATGTCTGCCTGTTGTTATTGTTGATGTGAAATTATTGTCGGAGTGAAACTTTAGTGATCATAATCCAAGTGAAACACTAAGTTATTGATGGACGAATTATATTTAATGACTATTCTGGGGCAAAAGTGCACCAGAGAGCCTCATTACTGCTGGTGTATTTTATCTGTTATAACTGAATATTTTCATCATCAATGTTTTCCTGCACCAGACCCATTTGTATGCCTCAATACACGTATTTCTGTATTTATACCGATATTGAATTTTCTACAAACTGAAAATGTTATTTTCTCAATCCTTATATGGTTTGTTTACACACACACACACACACACACACTCAAACAAATATATATATATATATATATACATTGGCAGAACACTGGTGGGTTATATCCGCAGTAGTAGAGCATTAAGTCCATGGAAAGAGTTTGGTAGAAGTAGTTCCACAACAGTTAGTATACCATTTTGGAGAACAATTTGTTTCACATCAATATATATATGCAAACAATATAAGAGGATCGAGAAAATATCACCTACATATATATATATATCTGTGTGTGTGTGTGTGTGTGATATCAGTCTTACATTAACAAAATAATATATAAATAACATATGGAAACCTGGAGATATAAAATAAGGTGACATTTACTAAATAAAGACTTCCTTTATATTATTAGACTACGCTTTTAATTTCATTACACTATTTCTTTTCTCCTAAATGATATTTCTACCAATTGTTTTCTTAATTCTTTCCCCCAAATAAAATAGGCGCGCATGTATGTGTGTTTGTATTTGTGTGTGTATGAGAGAGAGAGAGAGAGAGAGAGAGAGAGAGAGAGAGAGAGAGAGAGAGAGAGAGAGAGAGAGAGAGAGAGAGAGAGAGAGAGAGAGTGTGCGTGTGTGTTTATGTGCGAGAGCTTTAGCAGTTGTTTCTCGATGTTCGAAAAAATAATGTTAGATATTTCTATATATATACCATTCTTTGCCAATATAAAAGAACTAGATGGCACTCCATCAGTATGTCTCTAAAGAACAGAAAAGATACGTGTTACATGATTGTACCAAAGTATATAATAATTAAGAGAAAAGAAAATTTAAAGCTTAAAACATTAAATCCAGTGAATTATTTCCCATGGGATATTTTGTAAAAGATTGGTACAATTTCTGACTGTCTATATATAAATTAGTTAACTACAGTCGTTACTGCCAATCGAGTATGACTTCGTAGCATACACCATGCTTTCCCTATGGGTTTCTGCGCCCATACAGACCTGAGCAGATATAGAGATCCTTTTGTCCTCGCTTCCCTTGATCTAGCGAACCATCCAGATGTGATAACTGGAAAGAAGGAACGTTGAACCACCACTGGGTTTGTACTTTCTTTATCGATCCCGAAAGGATAAAAAGCACTCTGGAACCCGATGGAATTGAACTCACAATGTAGAGATCCAAAATAAATATCCACTACTTTAACGACTCTGCCAAACATTTACTTATCTATTATTTGTATGTATGGTCATGTAATTCCTGGGGAATCTTTTTTTTGGGGGGGGGGGCGTACTGAGACACGGCGTTTCTTGGACATTTTAAGCCTGGCGGAGCCCATCTCTCTCCAGACCTGAGTACAGCAGAATTATTCCAAGATATAAGAGAGAGAGATAGAGGAAATATCGACCCCAGTACTTGACAGGAATCTTTTTTATCGATATCAGAAGAATGAAAGGCAAAGTTGACCTCGGCGGGATTGGAACTCCGAGAGTAGAAAACCAGAACGAATACCATAAAGCATTCTATCCGACGTTCTAACGACTCTGTCAATTTGCTGCCTATCGTAAATTACATTTATGATGAAATTTCGGAATTGTATTGATCTGCTTGCATTTGCATCTCCCTTTATAAAAATTTCTATATTTCTTCTCTATAATAGGATTAAATAGATGTCTGTTATTTACTGATGTCACTGGTTACAACAATTTCATTTAAAATTAGAAATATGAAAACCATTAAGATGAACATGGACTTCCCTATATTCTTCAGAGTCAGGTTCGATTATCACATCGATCGTGCCTCGAGCTGGTCGCCAGAGTAACGATTGCAATATGTCCAATAAATTCCATTCGTCACAACACTGATTCTCTTTTTATTGTGCTATCATACTCTGCTCTATGAGAGCATCGAGTGCTCAAAGGGCCTACCGCATACGAACGCTTTAAGCATCCAACACCAATTATATATATATATATAGGTATAAGGTCGGTAAAATTCCCGAGATCCATGGACAAGTTCTCTCCAGCGGTCTCTGTCCTTCATAATCGCTACTATGCCCTGTGTCTCCCAGAGACCAGTGTCTGCCCTTAGGGCATCAATATATATCAACCTCGGTCTCCTTCTTTTAGTGTGTCCATGTAGGGTCTCCCACAGGAGCACTGAGTGCAGTGTCAACCCTCAATGTCAGTGAGCATGCCCAGCTAACCTCAGTCTCCTCTGTGTTACTTTCGAGCTGACTTTTGAGAGGCTCCCGTACAGCTCTGAGTTCTTCATCCTCAGTGTATACTGATATATATATATATACATATATATATATATATATGTGTGTGTGTATGTGTGTGTGTGTACATATATGTATATATATATATATATATATATATATATATATATATATATATATATATATATATATACACATATATATATATATACAGGCTGCGGACGATATTTGTTCGCAATTTTCAACTGCTAATTTTATTTAAAAAATGTTTTTACTTCCGTTGTCACTCTTGTCTTCATAAAAACAGTGACTATATTTCCATTATTTATTTTCCGAATAATTGATTATGAATAATTTTGAACCTCCAATTTTGTGGAAGAAACACAGAGTTCTTCTTGGGATCCGCACCGGGAGGACAAATAAGGACCAGAAGATCAACTCCCAGAACAACAGCTTGCTCGCTGTCTCATCCAAAGACGTGCCCAGAGTCATGCAGACAAAGTTTCCAGCGACAACATTGGTCTTAGGTGTCGTCAGCAGTCAATGTGATGTCATGCCACCTCACTTCTTCCCTGAGGGCCTCAAGCTGAACACCGATGGCTACATCCGCGTTCTGGGCGAGGTAGTAAAGCCCTGGATCGACCAGGTAGCTGCAGGTAGGCCGTACGTGTGGCAGCAAGACTCAGCGCCCTGCCATACCAGCCGAAAGACCCAAGCCTGGCTGTCAGAGAACTTCGTTGACCACACTTCACCTGGCCTTCCAGCTCACCTAACTGCAACCCCCTCGACTTCGTTGTGTGGGGCGCAGTGGAACGAGAGACCAACAGATCTAGCTTTAATACGAAAGACGATCTAAAGGCCAGGATCACAAGTACCTTTAGGTGCCTAAGTCGGGGGACAATGACGAAGGCCTGTAGCCGGTTCCGAGGCCGCCTTGAGGCCGTCATCAAAGCCAATGGCGGGTTTATCGAGTGAGATCGAAAGAACAAGTCATGAAGACAAACTGATCCAAGTTTGATAAATATATCTTAAAAAATAAAACTACTGTTACTTTTTCCTAGACAGTAATCTTGCGAACAAATATCGTCCGCACCCTGTATATATGTGTGTGTATATATATATATATATATATATATATATATATATATATATATATATAGCTGTGTGTGTGTATGTGTGTGTCTTTTAGCAAAATTTGATAAAGATTTCATTCGTTTGACATTTTAGAAATACATATTCAAATTCACGTCTATTCCATACATGAATACATACATATTCAAGTCTCTACGATAGTTTTCAGAATCATTACCACGATTACAAAAATGCTTTAAAAACATTACACACATACACACATACACACATACACACATACACACGCCGACTGTTACCGATATCCACACACAAACACCTCTCAATCCATTGGATTCTTTTGTGCCGTTTTATCTTTTCTATAAGTTTCATTATATTCCTATTACCTGTTCATGTCCTGCGTCTATTACACTTTTTCCAGTTACAAGCTTTCCTCATTTAAGCAATGTATCATGTAATAAGTTTTACATGATTTAAATTACTTACAAATCTAATAGAACTGATTACCTAGGAGGGAAAATTTTAGTTTCTATCTCCATTATTTTATTTCTATTATTATTATTATTATTATTATTATTATTATTATTATTATTATTATTATTTTGCGCGTTATCACTGCATTACCGAGCGCAGTTCTGGGCGACTTGGGTATGTGCAGTGGGGTTTTTCGTGGTGTATTTTCTATTATATTGAGAGTACTCTTCATAATATGTGTGCGGTACCTAGTAGTGCTATTTTTTGTATGTTGTATATATTTGTAAGTCCTGGAGTTTTGGTTATGTATCTGTCTGTGTGCTTTTTATCATTCCCAGAGCACCTATTATTATAGGTATTGTTTCTGTCTCCAACATCTACTTTCGGGTTATTTCTATCTTTATATTTTGATAGTTTCTCCATTGCCATTATTATTATTATTGGTTTTGCCATTGCGCACTTTTACTCGAGCTTATTGTAAACCCCCACTGTCCCTGTCTTTGTATTGTCCCCTACATGTCGGCCCTTGTGGCCAATAAATATGCCAATTTTTATTGTTGTTGTTATTATTATTATCATTATTATTACTGTTATTATTGTTATCATTATTATTATTGTTATTATTATTATTACTATCATCATTATCATCATCATTTTGGCATTCATTCGTCGAAGGGACGTGGCTACTTTATGTGTTTTTCGCCCCATTCATACTCTGTGTTTTCAACATAGATAATTAAATCTAGAATCCAAACCGAGTGTAAATTGCAGCATTATTAAATCACAACACTGTCCTTTTACACTCGATGCCAAACCAATTATACTTTCTCTTTGAAACATTGCTTTTTTTTTTTACATTCAAATCTTGCTTGAATGTATCTATGGATAATTTCTACGCACGTATTAAATTGTGCTTTTACTTTTTATTTCTTCATTTCTTCCAGCTTCCCCTTCATTTTCATGGTTTTTATATTCTACAACTAGTAATGGTAGTGACGGTGGTGGTGGTGGTGGTGGTGGTGGTGGTGCTATTGTTAGAGCGGTGCATTGGCAGTGTCGTTAGAGCGTTGGACATTATGCATTGCGTCCCTTTACATTCTGTGTTCAAATCCCGCCGAGGTTAACTTTGCCTTTCATCCTTACGGAGTCGATAAAATAAAGTACCTGTAATATACTGTACGATTTAATCAACTTTCCCCTCCCCCGAAAATTGGGGCTCGGTGCCTAAACCAGAAACCATTATCATTGGTGGTGTTGTTGTTGATGTTATTGTTGTTGTTAGTGTTGTTAATAGTAGTAGTAATAGTAGTAGTAGTAGTAGTAGTAGTAGTAGTAGTAGTAGTAGTAGTAGTAGTAGTAGTAATTGTTGTTGTTGTTTCTATGATATCAGTTACTACGTTTGTCTTATTTTATTCTTATCTAAATTGTTCAGTGTCACCATCTGCACTCTGTATTGGCTCAGATAATATAAGCCATTCTGTGTCTCAGATAGAGGATTTGGGATTACATATACTTCCATGCTCTTCAGTGTAGACTTCTTCGTTCTGCGATGATTAAACGCAGCTTGAACGTTGCTGACATTACATTGCAACTGGACGGCATCAAAATCTTCTTTAGAGATGAATATCTAGAAGATGAAAATCTAGGAAGTGACACGCAGTGATAGTCTTTTCAGTGCTAATCTGGTAAAATCCCATTATACTCGGGTTGCAATGCCTGACAGATTTAAGCTTGCCGGCTGACAATATAGCGGGTGATTTAAGGTAGGTTTATATTTGAACCCAAAGCGATAGAAACACCTGGCGTCCTGAGTTACTAAACCGCCTCCCTACACATTTCGATCGGGCTGAAGGTGGCCATCAACAAAAACAAATTTCGGGAGTTGGATTATCTCTTTCAAAACGTCTCTAACCAATACCTAACCCTAACACGTTCTTTCCGTCCAGATGATTACATCCCACTGTTCAACAGTTCTATATACCGATTCTAGTTATCAATGAGTACCCCTCTCTCTCTTTCTCTATCTATCTATCTATCTATCTATCTATCTATCTCTCTCAGTGCGAGCGCGTGTGTGTGCGTGTTAATTATAAATCTACAAGCAAAATCGGGATAAACAATATTGTTGATAGTTGAAGTACATATCTTTTGTAAAGGAAAGGTAATGAAAGGCCTTACGTATTCAATTCTGTAAAACTGTAGAGAACACATTATATAGTGTTGGAATTAACAATTGCACAAAAAAACATGTTTCACAAAATTAAGTGAATCAAATAGCGAAATACTACAATCACCTAAAGGTAAGCCTTGAAACATTTCAGTAAATAAGAAGCTTTTCAGTAAATTCTAAGCTTTGATGTGTTAGATTTTTATGAACCAGAAATGGAGTTTGCTAAGTTCTAGTAATTTACAGATATATTTTAATCTACATAATAATTCTTGATACATATCTACATACGTGAAACAAAAACATCTTTATTTCACATTGCTCTGGTACACTCAACAAGAAAAAGTAAAATTATGCGTGTAATTCAAAGAAGTAGCTTATCACACATTGTGTCATGCTGAATTTCCGTGATAATTATTGTGTCTAATGTTGACACAAGGCCAGCAATTACCCTCAGTGCATTACTGGTGTCTATTTTATCGATCCCGTAAGGATAAAAGGCAAAGTTAACGTCGGCGGGATTTGAACCCAGAACGCAAAGGACCATAACTCTATGCTCCAAAGCATGGTTTCTGACGCTCTATTAATAATTGTTTCTACTTTGGACAAAAGGCCAGCAATTATCTCAGTGCATTACTGGTACTTTATTTTATCGACCCCCGTAAGGATGAAAGGCAAAGTTAGCCTCGGTGGGATTTGAACTCAGACCATAAAGGGACGTAGCTATGCTGCAAAGCATGGTGTCAGACCCTCTAGCGATATACTGCCAATCCACAATAATGCCAATCCACCATGTTAAGATTACACGTTCTTTGAAACGCTCAGCCACTTGCCCGTTAACTTCACGTACAGGCTCTTCCGTTGATAAAACCATTGAAACATTCGTCCTCGTTTTTCTGGAAAGCTTCAACACTGACATCTAGCAGGATAGCTGTAAAGTTACTGATATCAAAAAAATGTTTCCATAATGTTTTGCTTATACTGAATCTATACTAGTCTTTTTCTCTTTCGATTACTAACTTTTTCTATTTTGTGCATATGCAATGTTAAAATGGAAGGGGTTTCCTACCTTCACATATTCTTTATGACAGTATTGGTGACAGCTGTACTCCAGAGAATAGAACGTAATGTTTAGAATGTCACATTAAAAGGAATGACAATATATGGTTATACGAGGGTTGGCTGAAACGTTCATAGGCTGACCAAGATACCCTCATGGAATGTGACCAAATGAGGTTATTTTTCAGCAGAGTCCCCCTTTGCGGCCCTCATACTTCTTCCATCGGTGTTGCATTGCGTGGGTCCCATTGGGGGAAAAGCTTTCATTCTGTTGGACAAAAAAGTCAGCAACAGCAGATATAACGTCATTAATATTGCTATACTCGTTCCCAGTCAAGTTTTTTTTTTCGTTTTGAGGAAAAAATGATAGTCAAATGGAGCCATATCAGGAGAACATGGAGGGTGGTCGACCAATTAAAAGCCACAGTCACACACAGCAGCCATTGAAACAAACGACCTGTGAGCTGGGCATTGTCCTGGTGAAAGAAGATCCCTTTCATCAGTTTTCCTGGGCGCTTGGTTTTGATAGCGTTTCGAAACTGCCTCAGCAGGTTGGCATAGTACTCTCCGTTTATTGCGTGGCCCTTCTGAAGATAGTGTCTATTACTTCTTATTTTATAATTTGTTATATTTATATATATATATATATATTATTTTATATTAAGGCTAAAAAGGGTTATTTTTCGCATATGTATTACAGGGTCATCTGATGAACTTGTGATATACAGACGAAACACCAGAGTAACAAGACTCACCTTTTAGCCTTAATATATATTAAAACTCTACTTCAGTATTTAGTACTCCTTTTTCCGTCAACCACATACGGATGTATATATATATATATATATATATATATATATATGTATCGACAGTCGATCGACTTTCGTCAAATCGGACCGAGGAAACAATGTTTCCATTGGTCTTTCCAATTGCTAATGCTATCTATCGGTCGCAACTCCGGGTAGAAGGAGCAACGTGAAATAAAGTGTCTTTCTCCGGGAATCGAACTCTCAACCTCACAATTGGGAATCTAATTCTCCAACCACTCATATAACAGTTATCGAACAATATCTGGGCTTGGGTTTTGACTATTATTCAAAAATAAGCTCTACTCGTAGCTAACCCACTGGAGAGATTGTGAAAAGCATTCCCCCCAAATAAACAGAATCGGATAAGTTAACTAATGGTAACGGACCTGCGCATTATACATCTAGCAATTGATTCTACGGTGGTGACGATATGTCATAGACGATATGTCATGGAAGATTGTAGAAATTTTTGTTTATATTTCTTTTTGTAATTTGCTAAGCTTTTAAATGCGTTGATTTAAAATCGAGTTGTTATTTTTACTTGTTTTTATTTGGCACTGCAGTCTTGCGGAATAATCTAGATTTGTTGTTAAATATATTTTGTTTAAGAAATGGACATTAGAAAATTCATGGAAGTGAAAACAAATAACTAAATGAGAAATGAACCTGAACAACTATTGAAAAATAAATTTGCTTAGTGCACTAGAAGAACCATTGCGGTCTGATGATTTTTATTGGGAATAAGCCAAATATTTAGACATTTTATTTACACCTGGTTAATCATGCCTCAAAAAAATCAAATATCCGGTACGACGTAACATTTTCAGTTTTTAGAGTATTCTTTATTAAAGATTAACGAGGTAATTTATCAAACAAGATATAATAAAGCTAGTAAACTTTGGCAAATCATATGCATGTTGTTGAACTGTGGTCTAACTGTGAGACATCTATATTGTTTTGATTTTTTGTTTTGTTTTGTTTTGGGGGTTTTTTTCTTGTTTTATTTTACTTTGAAATTTATGTTACATATAAAATCAAAATTAATTTAATATCTAGACATGAAAGTGTGAATTTCTGTTGGAATAATATGATGCAAAGACGTCCGTGACATTATAAAGTCATTAGTGATAGAGCGGAAAGTGAACAGTTCCAAATAAGACTTATCGGACTGTAAAAGAAAAATAAAATCAAATGCAAGATTAGTTGAAGATTAATGAGAAGATATTTGATACGGGTGAAAATTTGACGATATAATATTTTCGCCTTTTATAAAGGTATTAGATAAAAAGACGAACGGATAAAAGCTTAACCTGGAATTGAAAACGGTTAGTGAACTCAGAATGGTATTGGATTTCTAAAGATAAATCTCTGAATGCATGGGAAAACATCGTATAGCAGATTACATATCTATATACCACCCACACATAAACATAAGTACACAAATATGCGTTGTTGCATTCGTGTGGAGAGGGGAAGCAATGTGGTGTTCACAGATATTTTGTCTAAAAGAAATGGAAAAAGAAGTTATTGAAATAAATAGATTGGGAAATAGATACACACAGAATGTAGGGACAGAAAAAGTAACTAGTGACCTTATGGATGGTATTATAAATACACTCAAATACATAATAAAAACCACTGCATAGAAAATATCACTACTTGTGAATACTTTCAATTCAATAGAATAGACGAAACAAAATCAAAACATTATCTTACCCAAAGCACGCAGGGCTACACTCTACGGTGTAGTGATAACACGATAAAAATAAGAACAAAGACATATAATAATTGTTTCTACTTTAGGCACAAGGCCAGCAATTTGAAGGAAAGGGGAATGTTGGTTAAATCGACCGCAGTGCGTTACTAGCGCTTTATTTTATCGAACCAGTAAAGATGAATGACAAAGCTAACCTCGGCGGGATTTGAACTCAGAGCGTAAAGGGACGTAACTATGTGTCACAAAGCATACTGTCCGACGCTCTACTGATTCACTTATTAATAATAATTGTTTCTGATTTAGGCACAAGGCCAACAATTTTGAGGGAGGAGAAAGTCGATTAGAGCGACCGCAGTACGTTACTGGTACTTTATTTTATCGACACCGTAAGGATAAAAGGCAAAGCTAACATCGGCGGGATTTGAACTCAGAGCGTAAAGGGTCATACCTCTATGCTGCAAAGCATGTTGTCCAACGCTCTACCGGTTCTACGAATCCCCTGCCCTCACACCTTCACAAATAATAGCAATTCAACATTACATTAATATTAGCAATTACTAAGCTAGGGATTATAGACATTACCAACATACACAATATCAGTTAGCAAAATCATAGGAAGGGAAAGTGAGTTGAATGAAAAATCTATATATAAATTTGTGCGACTTCCATCCGTCACACACTGTGTGTATGTTTGTGTGAATGTATGTTTGTGTATATGCACACGTACACACATACGCGTCAACATGTTGAAAAAATTCTAGTGTTTTAAAGTTTAAAGGTGCATAATTTATTTAAGAGAGGGTCACATGAAATGGCAATAAGATTTATGAAGCTTTCAGAAGTTATAGACGAACAGACTAGTAAGTGTTGCAAATATTTATAAATTCAGTATATTTGTTGTAGCTATAGCTGGTTAATGTAGGTTAGTGGATTTTACTCAATAAATAGATACACACACCTACAAATGTTTCTACTCGTTTTATGATATAAAGACATTATTCAGGTCATTAAAACAATGCTTCTTTAACTCCTGAAATAATATATAACATTGCATTCATAGAATTTGAACGCTCAAATATACTGAATAGAACGAAATGGGGGTTTATTGCTCACATATTTTCATAATAACTACTTCTTAATCATTTATATCAAATATAAAACTATCTGCTGTTATCAGTTGGAACTTTTATCAAATTATTCATCATGATATGAGTATAGACAGTCTAAATAAAGGTCAAGCACTGATAATTCACACAGAATCTATCCAACGCATCACCAGCTAAACTTTTTTCATTTTGATATAACAGATCAGGCCTTTTGAAAATGAAATAAATATCAGTATGATCCAGCCTTTCAAAAGTAATGGCGAACTTTAGAAACCCAAGGATTATTATCAATCTGATACTAAATCTCTCTCCATATATATATATATATATATATATATATATATATATAAGGCGGGTAAAATTCCCGAGATCCATGGACGAGTTCTTTCCAGCGGTCTCTGTCCCTCATTATCGCTGCCATGTCCTGCGTCTCCAACAGACCAGTGTCTCTCCTTAGGGCATCAACATACGTTAATTTTGGTCTTCCTCTTCTAGTGTGTCCATGTAGGGGCTCCCACAGGAGCACTGAGTGCAATGTCAACTCTGGATGTCGGTGAGCATGTCCAGCTAACCTCAGTCTCCTCTGTGTCACTTTTGAGCTGACTTTATATATATATATATATATATATATATATATATATAATATTTACTGTAGAATACGTAACAACAGTAAACCACTTTTGTAACTCCGTTTAGAACTGATTAACGTAAGATCCTAATAATTTTACAGTTTCGAATATGTCAATTTCTTCTACCTGTTACTCTCGGGAAAAAACTCCAAATTATCGTTGATAATTTACATGCATGGTTACTCTAGTTAGCTTATCTTATGATATAACATAAGTTATTTTCTCGCCTGTTGTAGGGTAGTGTCCAGTTGATCCGAGCTCTGGTTCTGATCACTATTTCATATGATGGAAGAATGTGCGCTACACGCCAAAAACATATTACACTACCTTCAACCTTTAAGTGGATATCTTCCCCAACTACAAGTTATGCCCAATACGAGGCAAAATAAGGTAAATTTAATATATACATTTATATTAGACATTATTTATTTATGTTTAATACAGTATATATTTTTCAAAGTGTTTCTTTAAAAAATGCCTACTTTAATCATTGAAACATATTTTCAATAATTTGTTCTCACTTTTTTCGTCTAACATTTGTATTTCAAATGTGGAGAAACACAACGGAAATCCGAAATGCATCGAGGGGAACAGGACAAATGAAAGTCATCTGTGGTATCGGAAAAAATTACCATATGAAAGATGATAGAATATCTGCTCAAACTAATCTGGAACTCTTTTTTTTATATAACACATCAAACAACCAACTAGAAATTGTGGTTTCAATAGAATTGTTTAATTTTGTTTATGTTATAGTTTTGTTGGTTTTTCATCCTGTGATAACACATAACGTTGAGTGAAACAATTTTTATTCGTATTTTTATGAAACTGATAGATATGTTTGAGAACTCTGAGAATATAAATAGATGGGGAAAGTGATAGACGAATAAATGGCTGGATGGATAAATGGATGAAATCTGTGGTAACAAATATATGATAGAAGGTAACAATAGCATGAATGAATTAAATGAATAAATTTACGATTTGATGGCGAGATATGAGTAAAATACTCGAAGAAAGACAATGAATTTGCTAGAGAGAATGAAAATATAAAGGAAATGGATAAACAGATATCCGTAGATAATAGATCCGATTAAAATATGACAAACGAAAATTCAAACGTGCGCATTGATAAAATTGATCTGCAAATCAGAAATAATTGTTGTTTTTCATATAAATTCTATACCGGTTTTAAAGTCTTTTTACTCATAATAACGAGTGAAATGAAAATAGTGGCTAGCGTTTTGATAAACCACAAACAATCTTGCAAATCAACAGGTATCCAGTATGGAATTTCTTACGGTGTGTGGAAATGTATCATTGTTGTGTGTGTGTGTGTGTACGTGTGTTTTCTTCTTTCCTGCTTTGTCATTCATTATCAAAATGATGAGGAGGTGAAGTAGTGTGAAAATAGTCTGGATACATGACAAAAGGTTGTGAGCGAAGGAAAACGTGAGAGATTGTGAAAGATTGCTGAGAAATTAAAATACACCGAGAAGAAAAAAAAAAATAATGTAATACGAGATGATAAAATAAAAGAAACAAAACCATTCAGAAACAAAACCATTTAGAAACAAAACCACAATATATCAAACAGCATAAATAAAATATCCAATATAATCATTTCTTAAAAAGCAGAATCAGGAGTCGAAATATGGAGATAGTATCAGAAAGGAGGGAAAAGTAAAACAAATAATAAAATAAGAGTCTGTTATAAGAAAAAGCAGAAAGAAAAATATAATAGTAAGGATAGAAACTATAAAATAAAGTTTTGGGAAAATGTGATGGTAAATGAGAGAGAACAGGAAAAGTGTGAGATGAGCTCTAGAAAGTGATACTAAATAGAAATGGAATACTGATCTGTTTGAAATGTTTTTGAAAGAAAATGCTTTCTTAGGCTATTAAACCAGATTTGAGTAAAATGATCACGTTCTAATGAAACGAATACCCGCATTTGCTAAATCTACGGTAATCTTCATTGGTTTGCTACACCAAAATTATTTATATTCACTATTTATTATCATACAAAGTGGTGAGCTATAGAGCACTGGAGGAAAGATTTTTATAATATTTAATTTCGCTTCTATAAATTCTGAGTTTAATTCCTATTGGAGTCAATATTGTGTTTTCGTTATGTGGTCGTTACAATAAATACCGAACTTATGATAATAAACACATTTTCCTACCTATACCACCGTGCTATAAATGTAGGATCTTGTCTGCAGTGAGAGTAAAAGTGTTACTAAATTTTACAGATTCGAAATAATTTACTTTCCCACACATATGTGAGTGTGTGTATGTATGTGTATGTATGTGTATGTGTGTATGTTTCCACGCGCATGTGTGTATGCATGGATAGATAGATAAATAGATAGACAAATAGATAGATAGATAGATAGATAGATAGATAGATAGATAGATAGATAGATAGACGTATGGATGGATGGATGTGTGGATGGGGGGTTATGGATTTCATCCATGCTGAGTCATTAGTTAACTGCCACTCGGAATTTCACGCTCCCTAGTATCAGATGACTGGCTTAAGTATGTTTATATACGTTGCATACGAATAATAAGAAAATAGAGGTTACAAAGTTTAATATATGACTATAATTATATAGAGATATGTTTTACCGCATTCTTTACTGGGCAGAAAAAAAACAGGGAAAAATGAGAGTACGTGGATGCTGTATGTTGAGATTTTCTTAGACAGATGTCACTGAGGTGTGTTGAGTGCATGTAGATGTCAGAGATAGGGGCTTGCTCAATGAATGTATTGACTTTTAATTATTTCCTGCTGTGGGCACCAATTTAAAAGAGGCCAGCGGCTCAATTAAATCAAGTTGAAGGAGGAGTTTGCTTCTGTTAAAGCTAGTACATTTATGTATATCTCATGAAGGAGTTTTATTTTTTAAATATTTTATTTGATAAATCATCGACATGTAAAAAGAACTAATGTATGGTTAAAAGGTTTTGCTTCAAAATAACGTAGTTTCAGGTTCAATTTCACTGCGTGATACCTTAGATAGTTGTCTCTTACCATAGTCGATGCCTGTTTAGTGGAGTTTAGTAGACGGAAACTGTGCACAAGTTTGCCGTTTATATGTATATATGTGTGCTTCTATATTTGTATTTGTGTGGCTGTGTATGTATATGTTCCATAATGCAGTGGTTCTATATATAGAGATCGATCAAATAAGTAAACACCAGACCTAAACATTCAAGCTCATGTGGTCGGAGCCCTTCAAATTGTCCCCCACCAATACGTCAGACAAAAATATTTGGTGCCAGTAAACGAATCATTAATTAACGTTGCGATGCTCTAACGATTCTGAAACACAGTTCTTGTGATGCGAAACTCCGCCAGTTGCAGACTGAGATATCTCTCTCCACAAAGTTCGATCACCAGCAGCAGAGTTCAAAGAGCAAAGATCAAGTCCAGTCCATAAGTTGACATTGTCAAGCCATCGTTCTGGCTGCCGGCCTCTGCTTCTCTTACCAGCCAACCTTCCTTCCAAGCATAACCTACTCACACCACATGTTGATATTTTTATATGACCGTGTAGTTTGAGTACAATTTGATAATTGATGTAATTGGTCTAAGTTTGGTAACGTTGAGCAGCTCACTGATACAGATACGGTCGCTGAGCTGCTTGCCAGTCATAAGTCTCATAATGTGGTTGTGGAATGTAGAGAGGTTCTGAAGTGACCTTGTCCTCCAATTAACACAGTCAAGACCCTATAACACAACTAGTACGATGTAAGTATCAAAGATCTTAGCCTTCAACTTATAGGAAACTCGTTTTGATGTTAGTATTTCCTTGTTTTTGTTGAAAGCTGTCCAACCTAGAGTGATGTGAAGCTGCGCAATCTGATGAAACACAGTATATGTGTAGTAATAATACGTGTAATTAGATTTTTCAAAGAGTAAGTATTTCTGTTATAAGGAGGATTAGCGCTGTGACAACAATTTCAATTAAGATATGATTAATTCTATTGAGCAACAAAACAAGATAGTTAACGTTGATAACAACAGATGATTGTAGTGCTAATGATTAATCACAAATGTCAAATGAATCCCTCCTAATGGTTATCTTGAACTTAGATAATTGAAATATGTTGAAATTTAAATTATAACTCTTGCTTTTCTCTAAATGATACTTATATGTAGGTGTATGTTGAAAAGCTATTATAACTTGTATGGTGGTGGATTGGCAGTATCGAGAGAGGGTCGGACGCCATACTTTGTTGCATAGAGTTACGGCCCTTTACTGTTTGATTTAAAATCCCACCGAGGTTAACTTTGCCTCTCATCCTTACCGTTTTGGTTAAATAATGCACTAGAAATGTACTGGGATGATGGCCTTGTGCCCAAAGTAGAAACAATTATAACTTGCAAGGTGAACATTTCGTGGCAATACAGTCACTGCCTTCAAATGTCCATCTAGGAAAGACGAGTTGGAAATGCCAGCTCTATCTTATAGTTATGATGGACGACGTTGTGTGATGGGCACTGCTAAAATGTTTAAATACAGAGCTCTATCGTCTCGAACACCGTTAGCTTCTTCAAATACCAAATACAGAGGAAGCTGAGGTTGCATAGTGAGATGACAACCTTTAGTTAAATTTGCATAAAATGGATGAGAATGTCAAAATAGGTGTGACTAAATAGGCTTTTGTATTCTTACAGGTATTGACTGGTGGTAATAACTAAGAAATTCTCTTTTGGTGTATCTAAGTAATATGAGTTCCATATGGACCAGGCCTGCCACCCTCTAAATACCCAAACGGGGAGTACCATGAAAAGATATGCCCCAAAACGGGAGAAATGAGGCAAAATGGGGAGATTTTACATAATGAAAACTATATCCATTTTCATGGATATAGCTTTCGAATGTATGAGAAGACATCTCTCACACATTCCAAAGAGGGTGGGAGATTTCCCTGTTGGACGGGCAGAGTTGACCGATTTATGTGGACTAACCTGAATTGCTTTGTATGCTTGCTCCATAGTTCCGTGTTTCTTTCTTTATGGAATTTTTATGTCATTCATTGTTGTCATTATTGTTATTTCTTTATCATTGTTCCGTGCTGTTATTGTTAATTTCTCCTATTTACGTAGTTTGATAGATTGGGCAGAGTTATTAGAGTGTTGGTTATTTGTTTTAGATCTCTACGATTTGATTACAAATAACATCGATGTCCATTTTGTCTTCCATTCTTTCAGGGTGAATCAAGGAAAAAAACACAACCCAGAACTGATGCAGTCCTCGCTCTTTTTACCTGTCACACCCTACCTGTTGAAAAGGACTATGATTGCTAGCGACTACATAGGCACCTGAAACCTCTAGAGAAAGTATAATACATATGACGAAGCTAATCGCAATTGTAAATAAAGGCTCTAGTTACCATTCTCTTCAAAGCTTGAAGTAAATAACTCACTGTTATCTTTCTTTATTTTTCGCATGCCGTAGGAGTAATGTCCCCTATATGACCAATAAAAGAGATCATTTTCATTGACATAAGGGTATTACATAGGAAAAAACCTTAGAATGTCGGACGAATTATTTTGCGTTTTTTAGATTTGGTATTTTCCTTTCATCCTTCTCAAAGCAATAAACTGAGTAATAGTTCCATCCACGATCAGCTAAACTGTTGATGGCGCCTGATAAGTGTTTTACTCCCCACTCGATGAATTTCTCGTTTGTTCTCTCTCTCTATCTCTCTCTCTTAATATATATATATATATATATATATATATATATATATATATCACTCACTTGCTATCTCTCTCCGTCTCTCTCTCTCTCTATCTATATATATATATATATATATATATATATATATATATATATATATCACTCACTTGCTATCTCTCTCTCTCTCTCTCTCTCGCGCGCGCGCGCACGCACACTCTCAAAGATGAGAAAAATGCAAGTTCTTATATTTACAGAATTGGTTACAGTTTGCTTGCTCAGAGGATAAAGGGAACCTCCATTACTTCTGTGGGTGGGTCGAAAGAGAAGAGAGATACTACAACTCATGTGTAGCCGCACCAGTTGGAAGCGGCCTAAATCGATAGAGGTGTCTTCATACCCGAGCCCTGAACTGTGTAAAGACCTACCTCATACATTTGTGGCCATGTATCAATGTGATAAATCAGTAGTAGTAGTAGTAGTAAGTAGTAGTAGTAGTAGTAGTAGTAGTAGTAGTAGTAGTACTAGTAGTAGTAGTAGTTGTAGTATAGTGATAGTAGTAGTAGTAGTAGTAGTAGTAGTAGTAGTAGTAGTAGTGGGAGTCAGTAGGTTTATAGAAAATAGAATTAGAGAGGCTGTGGTGAGTGTGATCGATAGAGAGAGAGAGAGATATATATCAAGAAAAGGGGAAAAAGAATCGGAGGCGGATGTGGTGAAGGTGAGAGCGGAATGAAAAGATTGAACGAAAGATAAAAAGCAGTCGAGCTGTTCACGTGATAGAGAGGTAGCGCCGGTACAGTCGTTGATATAACGACTGTATAGCTCAGAAGTAGGTCCAGTGTACTGGGAGAAGATCTGGGTTTCGACATAGCCAACAAACAAGTTAGCATAGTTCGGACCCATTCTTGTACCCATCGCTTCCCCAGAGATTTTCTGGTAGAATTCACCAGAAAAAAAAAGACCCATTATATATATGCAAGGTCCCGTAACTCCTGTTGGAGTCGTAGGGGGACCGTATTGATATATGGTCTTTCTTGTGCATGTTAATACCTGGTGGAGCGTATCTCTTCTTCATGTCTGAATAGAGCAGATTTCTTCCAAAAAAGGTTAAAAGGTGAGAGAATGGGAGTGAGAAAGAGGAAGAATCGACCACAGTACTAGATAGGCAATTTTTTATTGACCGCGAATGGATGAAAGACAAAATTGACTTCGGCTGGATTATAACTCAGGGAGCAGAGAGTGGAATCGTAAACTACAAAGCATTCTCTCCGGCGTTCTAACAACTCTGCCAATTCGCCGCCTATATATATATTAAAACAAAAGAGGTTAAGAAAAAAATTAATAAATAATAAAACCACTACCGGCCAGCATGGTATAGCAAGCCACATCGGACACTGGAATAGTTCCTTTATTTTCAGCGGAAGAAGAGATATTAATGTCGAAATATCAGGACATATCAATAAATTAAGGTTAAAAAAACAACCTCTGTTTCTTGCGATGTAATTATTTTCCGTCCAGACCCCCGCATTGTCGTGGCTTTCAAACTTCGAATTCTTTCTATATATATATATATATATATATATATATATATATATATATATATATATATATATATATATAATAATGAAATGACAGGAGGCTGGATTTGTGTAAGTCCTTGAAAGGTTTATTATACTATGATCATTTCAATGACCGGGTTCCGTATGAATCCGGTGATATCATTAGGTATTCGAAATATAATAAATGAATGTAATAGATAAAATCCATGGGGCTGAAAATCAAAGACCGGAGGACGACCGCCAACCAGCATCTTCCACCTTTCCTGGTCGCCCTCAAGTGAGGTGGCTAAAGCTACTACCGGTCAACTAGAGGAAAACAGAAAGGGAGAGGAGGATAAGTCAACGTTAATATCATGCCACAAGAAAAAAGAAGAAGGGGGAAGGAAGAAAGGGAAGAAGAAGAAAAATCAGGGTTAATGTAGAGCTACAACAAGAAAGACAGAAAGAAAGAGGAAGAAAGGTCGGTACTATGTCAAGCTACAGTCAGGCCAGGAATGTCGCGAAAAAAATGTTAGGCCATCCTTGTACAAATCCAGTACCATTCATTTACCCAGGAGGAGGATTTGCTTAAGTAGGGGAGGCGTGATACATCTAATAGTTATGATTAGATCTGTAATTTAAAGGTACTATATGGCGGTCAATAAACCGGCTGCGCGCCGGGCCCCTGGGGCAAATCAAGCCACTCCGAGTAGTTTCATTTACCGAAAGAAGGGGAAATTTATTTTTCCAAGCACTCAAGGTAGGCTTATGTGCCATGGGGCCGGTACCGCCGCCAGGAAAACCAACCCAACAGTCCGACAGAAAGTTGGAACGTTAAATTATTGTTTAGATTTATAGGATGAAGTTGAAAAAATTCAGAATAACATTATACAATTAAAGACTCTCTTTAACTAAAGATTCTCTTTAACTAAACCCGGCAACCGAAAACCTTAAAACAGTTTTTTTAAATGTTTAAATTTCAATTTTCTAAATGTTCAATTCTCAGTCTTTTTACTCTTTAATTTTATAATGTTATTCTGAATTATTTCAACTTCATCCTAAACAAGACATAATCTTTACTCTATAATAAAATTAAAGTTTCTTCATAAAAGACTCTTTCTTTGCTTAAACCTCGCAACCTTAAAAATGTTAAACTAGTTAACTTTCAATTTTCTAATTTCTTTAATTTTATAATGTTAATATTAAATATAAATTTGTTAACTTCATCCTATAAGTCTAAACAAAAATGTAACGTTCCACTCTTCTGCTCACACATTATAACATACAGACCCCCACTATATTTACCTTTGCTAAGATACGGGTCCCTTATAAAAAAAAATTGTTCGCGCCATTCCTGGCCTGACTGTAGTCTGACATTAGTACCGACCTTTCTTCCTCTTTCTTTCTGTCTTTCTTCTTGTAGCTCGACATTAACCCTGACTTTTCTTCTTCTTCCTTTTCTTCCTTCTCTTCCCCCTTCTTTCTGTCTTTCTTCTTGTGGTATGATATTAACGCTGACTTATCTTCCTCCCCCTTTTTGTTTGCCTATATTTGACCGGTAGTAGTTGTTAAGATACGGGTCCCTTAGAATAAATTTTTTTCGCGACATTCCTGGCCTGACTGTAGTTTGACATTAATACCGACCTTTCTTCCTCTTTCTTTCTATCTTTCTTCTTGTAGCTCGACATTAACCCTGACTTTTCTTCTTCTTTTTCTTCCTTCCCCCTTCTTTTTTCTTGTAGCATGATATTAACGCTGACTTATCTTCCACTCCCTTTCTGTTTTCCTCTATTTGACCAGTAGTAGCACACTATAAGCTTTAGCCACCTCACTTGAGGGCGACCGGCAAAGAGGTCTTTGATTTTCAGCCCCACGGATTTTATCTATTACATTCATTTATTATATTTCGAATACCTGATGATTTCACCGGATTCATACGGAACCCGGTCATTAAAATGATCATAGTATAATAAACCCTTCAAGGATTTACACAAGTAATATTTACACAAGTAATATTTAACTCCGTACTAGCACCACCAACTACAAAAACAAAGACGGTTGAACTGCTCTACGTTGAGTACTCTCCATATTATTACATTAAGATTGACGATACGGAATTGACCAGCTCTATCCAGTGGTGAACCTCAAACCTGAATATATATATATATATATATATATATATATATATATATATTCAGGTTTGTTTACTCCTGAGTAATGTAAAATAATTAAGTCAAATATGTAAAATTTGGCTTCGCTTATTATAAATTATAGATATGCTGCTATATATATTTCGGTGACAGCCATCATTGGCTGTGATCTCTTTAGGCAGTCAGAATTGGTGTGGGAAAGACAGGAACACATGTTATTTACTGAGAAAAACACACTTCAACAACATGTGTACCTGTCTTTCCCACATAAATTCTGACTGCCTGAAGAGGTCACAGCAAATGATGGCTGTCACCGAAATATATATAGCAGCATATCTATAATTTATGATAAACGAAGCCAAATTTTATATATTTGACTTAATTATTTTATATATATATACATATATACGTCACCAACATTTCTTGTATTCTGTAAACAAGTTTCTGATCATAATTTAAAATTTGCTAATACTCTTGCACCTGTTGATGTTTAGTAAAGAGAGTGTTGCTCATTTATTTCAGCTGTAACATACATGTTGAGGTTTGCATTATATCACTGTTAACATTATTAACATTATTAATGATATGACAGTATTTTCTTTATTTGTTAGAAATCCTACTACGTTTATTCTTGTGCTAAGATTAATAGTTTAAGAATTGTTGTAAATAATTGTTAAGTCAACTTATTCCGCATTTAGTATAGAAGAATGTCTATAAATATTTCCAAATAAAAAAAAATTCTCTTAGAGTTTGAAATTGTTGAAGGCGCGTGGTTTAGTAGTTAGAGAATTGGTTCGTAATCGTGAGGTTGCGAGTTTAATTCTAGGACCGGGTGATGACGCTTCATTTCTCTCCAATGCTGCTCCTTTTTCCAGGAGTTGCGACCGGTAGATAGTATCAATAATGGAAAGACCAATGAAAACAAATGTTTCCTAGCAAGGTTCACCCAACTCGGCAAGCGAATGAGGTCTGGGGTCTTGTTGATCTCTCAGAGTGATATAACAAATAAATGAGGAAAGGACGGAGAATTATGTCACAATAACTATAAAGTACGACCAATGATATTTTCGGAGATATAAGCAATGGTCACAATATACTTGATCAAATTTGAGGAACGTGTGTTTTACATTGCTTCAATCAACAAGAATTTGTTCATTGAGGATTTATAACATATTATTACAAGGAATGTAAGGGTGGTGGATTGGCAGTATTGGTAGAGGGTCGGACGCCATGATCTTCAGCATAGAGGTATGGCCCTTTTAGGTCTGAGTTAAAATCCCGCCGAGGTTAACTTTGCCTTTCATCCTTACGGGGTCGATAAAATAAAGCACCACTATTGCACTGTGATAATTGCTGGCCTTGTGCCAAATATAGTGACAATTATTACAAGGAATGTATGTTCTTTTTTCTTCTAGATTAATTATGTAATTAGTCATCTTTATCTATATTGTATCTAGCATGTATCATCGCATGAGAAGTTATTAATAAAACACAGCTTTCAGACATGAGTTATACATATAAATACATGATTTGCTATAAACACAAATCTTGAATCAGCAACACAATAATATTATCATCAGATGTTAACTTTATGTGTCAAATGTTCTATTTATGTTATTGAGGACACGAAAACTTATTTACTGATAGAAAGCAGCCAAGTGATAATTTGAAGATAGTATCTGTCATCTGCCATCTTCTAAACAATCATCTCGGTTCATAATACATCAAACATACTGTTATTGTATTATTGTCCTATTTTCTATAAATACTTTCAATAAGTAGATAACGTGTATACCTTTGATATATTTGTATAACTGCAGACATGTATATAGAAATCTAGTGTTGTATAAATGCTGCACATATGATATTTTCAAAGATTAAGTTATATGTATTATGCGTTCAGAGATACATTATCCTTTGTAGAGAACATATGTTCAGATTTGCTTAAACGAAGAATAACAGACTAATTTCAAAATATATCTCACGTTATAATTTCATGGCACTCCGTCGGTTACGACGACAAATGTTCCAATTTATCCGATCAACGGAACAGCCTGTTCGTGAAATTAACGTGCAAGTGGCTGAGCATTCCACAGACACACGTACCCATAACGTATTTCTCAAGGAGACACAGAATGTGACAACGTTGGCCTTTTGATTTCATTTTTGCCACCTGAGTGGACTGGAGCAACGTGAAATAAAATGTCTTTCACAAGGACACAGTGCGCCGCCGCGAATCGAACCCACGACTTCAAGATTATCAGCCGAATACCCTAACCACAAAACCACGCGCCTTCATAGTTATATACTATTTACATATATAAATAGTTTTAAGCTATGAGGAATACGTATATATTGCTTGGCGAGCCCTAAAATGGATTTTGTTTTTTGTTTCACTCAATCGTCCTTTCTCACAGTCTCTAAATATTAAGTGTATCTTAGATTAACGTATTTTTTGGTCTTACTCAATGAAGTTATTTTCTGTGGATTTGTGATTATGTATGGTGAACGAATTAGCAGAGTAGCGTGTAGAATACTGTGCGTTATATATTCCAGCTCTCTGCGTTCTAAGTTCAAATCCTACCAAGGCCTACATTGCTTTTCATCCTTCCTAGGTCGATAAAAATAAAGTACTATTTAAGGACTTGGGTCTTTACAATCGATTTTCTCTTTCCCTCGAATTGCTGGCCTTTTGTCTATATCAGAAACTATTATTATTATAACCACATGGCATTGGATTGGCAGCAGCGGTAGTGCGTCGGACAACATACTTTATGGCATAGAGTTGCGGTTTGTTCCGATCAGAGTTCAAATCCGGCCGAGGTTAGTTTTGCCTTTCATCCTTACGGGGTCAATAATATAGAGTACCAATCACGTATTATTAGTGCTGCTGTTGTGGTTGTTGTGGTTGTAAATTCAAGTTATATATCTATTTACCTCGCATGGCTGAAGTACAACGAGTCGATTGTGCATGTGCTTATAGCAATTCAAGCATGCAGAACACAGTGTAACGTATTAATTATTTATTATTTACTGGGTTACGGTTGATGAGGAAAACACATGAAGCCAAAACAGTCATAAAAGTAGAATTTCTTAGTTGTATTGAAATCATTATATCTTTTTTATATTGTCTGGGTAGAACTTTCGTTGGCTAAAATTACTTAGGCGAACTAGATAAACTATTAATACACATACAATCACATATGTTTAAATATAATTATATTTCTACTTTTAGCACCACAAGGCCAGCAAATATCCCAGTGCATTACTGATGCTTTATTTTATCGACCCCATAAGGCGTAGTTAACCTCTGCGGAATTTCAACTAAGACAGTAAAGGGCCGTAACTTTATGCTGGCGTCCGACTCTAAGCATGGTTTCGGACCTTCTACTGATACTGCCAAACCACCGTATAATGATTACAAAAATCAACAATCAACAATCAATACACTAATTTATCTACATAAACACATGAATATGCATTCATTCATATATACGTGCAGCCATCTGCTAATACAAGCATATATAATATAAAGCTTTCTGATTTAGGGACAAGGCCATCAATTTGGGGCGGAGAAAGACGATCAAATCGACCCCATTGCATTACTGGTACATTATTGTATTGACCCCGTAACGATTAAAGGCAAAGTTAACCTCGGCAAGATTTGAACTCAGATCGTAAAAGGACGTAACCCTATGCCATGAAGCATGCAGCCCGACGCTCTGCAAACACTGCTAATCTACCGCCCTAGAATATCTAATAGAGCGATACATAAAGACATGATTGTACATATATGCATACAAATGCGTGTATATATAAGTGTGAATGTGTGTGTATATGTGCCAGTGTGCTTGTATGTCAGTGTGAGTGTACATATAACTATATATGTTTGTTAAATCATTTATGCTCAGTGTATATTAGAAAATTTAAGATAAATTTAATTGAGTTGTCCGTAAACTTCATAAATTATAATTATCACAGAAAAAAGAAAAATGCAAAATAGAGTGCAATAAGGACAACAGAAAAAACATGGATAAATCCTTATATCGTCAGCCAACTATTGGAATGCATTATGCAGAAATGGTTTCTACAGGACTAGAACTGTTTTATTCAGAAAAAATCATCAGGAATCATGGGCCTCCTGATGATTTCTCCAGAATGAAACAGTTCTAGTCCTGTAGAAGCCATTTCTATATTAAATATTTATACTCTGCTATGTATTGAGTACCTTACTTACTGTGGTTACCCCCGATTGAACCCTGGATAAACATATATATATATATATATATATATATATGTAATCTGTGTTTTTCGAATATTAATAATAATATTCGATTCGTTTGTAATTATGCAAACAAGCCTTGTTTTTAAAGCCATGTTAGTAGAATGAGCCCCTTAATCTTGCTCTTTGTTGGCATGTAAACAGAACTACAGACACTAATATTTCTGGATATTACCCTTCATCAGTACAGCTCACTGTTCACCCGCCAACTGTCAGAGCTAGTGAAAATATATGATATTTTCTAAAATATACAGTGACTGATCGGCCTGATTTGCATATTAGTAGATCCACTGATCAGCCAGATTTGCATATCAGCAGATTGGCCAGGCAGTTTCCTGCATACGAGCGATCAATGGCCGGCTTTGCCATATTAAAAAAATATATATATTTTGCTCTACATGGTTGAATACAATAAATGTAATCTTTCGAATATTAATAATAATATTCGATTCGTTTGCAATCATGCAAACAACCCTCATATATATATATATATATATATATATATATATATATTAGGTATAGGATTATCCAAGATGCAGTAATGGTTAATTACTACACTAGATATGGTTGACGTACGATGAGAGGTTACTCTACGAGTTATGGAAGAATTGTTGAAGAAACTTAGTTCCTGATCCTTCTGTATTCCGGAGTGTATATAAAGAATGAATAATAACAGGTAGACATCATAAAAAGGTAATTTATTCCGTGTGCTTACAATTGTTTCCACGGTGGTACTACAGCCTAGTTATGCTATGTGCAAATTTACAAGTATTTGCAGAACTGAAATATCCAATGCTGTGACCACTGTATCCTCAGAGCACAATAATTTCGGAACAAATGCTCAGTCAGAAAATTTGTCCGACGAACCTGCAGTTCTGGAATCAGACAGATCCATACAATAATCGTGTCTCGACCCGTCTGCCGGCGAAACAATTGTAACACACAATAAATTGAGTCCAGATGCATCACTGATTTTTCGTTTTATTATATCACACTCTGCTCTGTAAGAACATAGAATGCTCAACTGGATTACCGCCTATTGAAGCATCATAGCTACCTTTAAACACACACATATATATATATATATATATATATATATAGGTAAAAACTGGGTGGTTATATAGGTTGTAAGTAGAGAACTCAGTCCAAAGTTCTCACGCGATTCTGTATACAGTTAGTTCCACAACATATTAGCAAAGTATACTCGAGGAGCCGTGTTTTACCCAATGTATGTATCTGCCAAAGTAGAATTAAGTGCATACCACTTCATACAATCTATATACCTATAATAAAAGAGACAATTAAAAATCTCATGATGATGAAACTGTTAAAGACTATAAACATTAATTAAATAATAAATCTATAATCATGTTTTCGAATAAACTAGCGTATTCTAATAATGCAAATACCTTATTAGAATGCACTAGTATATTCTAAAACATGTGTTGATACTTGAAAATTGTCGTATTTTTATGTTACATGTATAAAAGGAAGCTGTTTCATATATATATATATATATATATATATATATATATATATATCTGTATATATATATATCTGTATGTATATATAAAATTAAGTATGTGTGTGTGTGTCTGTATGTCTGTGTATTACCTATAGGGGCCTACATCTTACGACCGATTGTCATGAAACTTCACAGACTCATAGATTAATCATCGGGGAGTGTTTTCGATATATCAGCGTATCGTTTTTTTTTATTCCGGGGTCATTCTGCAGATAAAATCGATAGGGAGGGTCACCTTTTTCTAGGTATCGAAAAATAAGATGTTTGGCTCTAGCTCCCACATTTTGCCACCGATTTCGTTCAAATTTTAAAGCAAAATAGAATTTATCATTGCACATCCTGTAATGGCTTTATAATTTGCATTTGTTGTTCAAGGACGGCGTGACAGCCGCTTAAATATTCAAAAATACCACTTTTAGACTCAAATCTCCACTTTTTCGGCTCTAGCTCCCACATTAATCAACCTACTCTGTTCAGATTTTAGACTACGCTAGATCTGATTATTTCACGTCTTAAAGTGGATTTATATTTTGGAATTTTTGTTCAAGAACAGCGTGGCAGCCGCTTAAATATTCGAAAATACCACCTTTTCACTCAAATTTCCGCCTTTTCGGCTCTAGCTCCCACATTTTTCAACCGATTTCGTTCAAATTGGAAGCTCCCTTCCCCAGCATGCCCTTCGTCAGTCACCTGCATTTCTCAGTGATAGAGGTCATCACTACTTTCCCCCGCATGGCCTGTGTGTGGCCCTAGATGAGTCATAGAGAAGCAGTCGCTAAGATCAACACCTTTTCATCAAAGAAGATATTATTTTACCTATCCAGGCAACGCTGGGTACTGCTGCTAGTATATATATATATATATATATATATATGAAAATGTATGACCCCTACGGCAGAGCTCAATCCTTTTCGACGACTATTTCTGGACTCGTGCGTTATGGTCCATCGGGATCCTTACCAGAACTCCTTCATTATATATATATATATATATGTATATATATATATATATATATATATATATATATATATATATATATATATATGATAACTGCCACTTCTGTGTGGATGACGGCTATCTCTTCAATGAATTGCATGCTATTATGAACCACAGTCCAACTGCTACTGACCAGTTTGGTGATTGAACAAGCTTTGTTTAGGTCGCACTTTCTTCCCGAAAAAGGACTACTCAGAGGCTCAAGTAACTGTTGAAGCATGTTACTGTTCAGGTTAACACCGA
>OZ024742.1:315148218-315185718 GCA_964016885.1 Eledone cirrhosa
CAGCCTGGCTGAACCTATTCCTCCAAGATCACTGGGAAAATAATAACATCATCACAGATGAACAAGCAGCTGGAAAGAAAGAGGTTTGTGGATGTGCTGAACAACTTCTAATCAACAAAACTGCGATGTCGGAGGTGCTACAACTTAGGAGAAATATGGCTACAGTGTGGCTGGACTAGAGGAAACATTTCCATTCTGTTCTCCACTCTTGAATGATAGAGGCCCTCCAACTTGCTAAAGTCCTAGACATTATTATCAGAGCCATAAAGAAGCTGCCTTCTTCTTGGGCTACTATCCTAAGGTTTAAGACAGAGAAGGAGCACTCTATTTTCACTGATAAAATAAAATATCGCAGGGGTATATTTCAGGGAGACAGTCTCTCTGTGATATTATTCATCTTGTCATTAAACCCCTTGTTCTTTCTGCTCAAGAAATGTGAGCGATACATCATTGGCTCACAGGAGGACAGAAATACGAACCTAACCCATAATTTCTTTGTGGATGATCTGAAACTCTATGCCAAGAACATGGATGGGATGAGGAAAAATCTTGATCTGGTTACAACGTTCTCAAACGATATCGGAATGGAGTTTGGCCACGATAAATGCTCATATATATGACTGTAAAGCGGGTAAAAACAACAACCCAATCTAGCAACATTGTCATCAATGGCCTAACTGTTTCACCGATATCTGATGAGGACTGCTACAGATACCGGGGATAGATGAGAACATATCCTATAATGGTATCTGTAATAAAGAACGCGTAACCATGGAATACTACACCCGATTAAGCAAGATCTGGTCATTGGAACTCTCTGCGCAAAACAAAACAATAGCTCACAATGTGTTTGCTGAGCCTGTCCTAACACCAACGTTTGGAATACTCAATTGGACGATAGACGAAATCCGAGCAGTTGATGTTGGAACTCGAAAGATACTGAACAACACTGGAAACTTCCACATCAACAGTGACATAGACCGCCTTTACTTGAAACGTAAGCAGGGAGGCAGAGGCCTAACATCAGTCCAGACAACATTTGAATGTCACATCATATCCCTCCGACAAAGCGTAGGAACCCGTCTCTCGAGAAAGTCTATCTTCATGAAACAGATAAGATCATGAGAATTGGGAAAGAACTCCTCGAGAGATATTCCCTGTGTGATAATCAAAATCTCACACCCAGGGAAGTCGCTCAGCAGTATCGCAGTGAATCCATGGATGAAAAACTGCATGCTTATCAGCAAAAAATCATGCATGGATATGTTGCCAGGAAGCTCCAGAGTGAGAGTAATATAGATAAGTAAAGTAATCTATCTTGGACCAATAACCACTATATTGGCTCCCACTTTGAAGATTATACGCTTTTGCAATCCAAGAACAGGAAATTAACACGAAATACCTGATTCACAAAAGAGATATGGATGCAGGCAAAACACCTAGATGTACAGACTCTGCAGAATTAACATCGAAGATGTAACCCATTTCATCAGCAGCTGCCCAAAGATGTCATCGCGGTACTATCTACCTATGAGGCATGATGTAGTGGCCAAAACACTGTACAATGCAATCGGTAGAAAAGATAGCCCCGATAATAAACACATTAAAAGCTACAGCAATGTGGAAGACATCCATATATACATAATATGAAAGAGTACTGGTGGAATGTTCCAGTAGAAAACCAAATAAAATGCAGGCATAACAAACCAGATATTATGATATGGGACAGGGAGAAGATAACATGCACAGTAGTGGAAGAAAGCTGCCCAGCAGATGCCAATATAATATCAAAGACTAGCGAAAAGGAAAATTTTTATGCAGAACTGATGAGAAATCTGCAGATACTCCACCCTGATTACACCTTCAGATTTATGCCTGTGATTATTGGGGCACTGGGATATGTTAGTAACTGCCTCAATACACATCTTGAGAAGCTAGGCTTCACAGGAACCGAAAGAACACAATTAGTTAGGAAATTACAAGTACAATCCATTAATGGAACAGTAAAAATATGTGAAATATTCCAAAACCTTTGCATCTAATAACTGCATATACACATGTATAGATATAAAACATATACACATGCACACATACAACTCAAACCATCCACATCCACACATACAAGAAAAAATAATAACGTCCATATCTACACATACATGCATGCAGGCATGCATACATAATCTACCTAGTTGATGTATAAATTCCACTGAGAGAGTCTTGTAACTGTTACAAACCGACTCTCTCTCTATATTGGCAAACATTTGTGAAATTATAGAACCAGGAGAACATACATACATACATGGTAGCTGCCAACTCGTTTTCGAGTACGGCCACTACTTTATATCCATGTAGGAGAAACCCTACCGATGCGCTGAACAAGTGTGGCTTTATAGTCCAGCCAGCGACTTGAAAACTCTGGTACAAACACTACACTTGTGACAATTATTGACACATAGTGCTGGGCCCATGGTACCATGTGATGACAAGTGCAGAGATATTTCCAGATATAAAGCAGTGCCTGTGCCGTGAAGCTTTTATAGTGAGCAAAGGCACTGCACAAAGCCAGTCCCACTCTCTTAACCAAGATGATATTTACCAAAAAGAAGAACATCATTGGATACCATCAGGGTTGCAGGTGTTATATCAGAGTTTTCCTTCTCCTAGAATTCTGCCTTGACAAAGGCTAAGGGGTCATCTCTCCCGGTGTTTTTGGATTGCCATTGACTCTTAAGAGCTCCTTTGCCCTTTGACAGGTTTTGGTTTTAGTCCTGCAGGATGTCCAAAGTCACCCTCCTCACCAAGAAACCTTGGTGGGGTTGTCAGTTTAGTCGCCAACGACCCGACCGTGGGACAGGTTGTACTGGGATATATGTTACCAGTAGCACCAACTGGTGACCTGACATACATACATACATATTAAAGATTAACGAAAAAAGAATATCTATGCAGAAGAAATGAGGAATCTGCAGATACTCCACCCTGACTAGACCTTCTGATTTATACCTGTGATTATTGAGGAACTGGGATATGTTAGTAACAGCCTCAGTACAAGTCCTAAGAAGCTGGGCTTCACAGAAACAGAAAGAACACGACTAGTTAGGAAATTACATTAATGGAAATTACATTAATGGAACGGTACAAATATGTAAAACATTCCAAAAGATATGCGTCTAATAATTGCGTGTACACATGTAGATACAAAACATATGCATATGCACACATATAACTTAAAACATATACATTCACACATGCATTAACATCCATACCTGCACACACACACACACAGGCATGCAGAAATGCATACATATCTGCCATGTTGATGTTTAAATTCCAATGAAAGAGCCTTGTATCTATGCTAGAAACCGATTCTCTCTCTATTGGTAAAAATGTATAAAATTATAAAACCAGAAGAACATACATACATATATATATATATATATACTACAACTGATATGTGTGTATGTGTGCGTGTGTTTAGGTATGCGTGTCCGTATGTGAAATGTGCAAGATTTAAAAATACAAAATTGAGTGCAGCAGATAAATGAAATTGAAGCAACGGTATCCTGTCATTAAAAGAAAGAATTAGCCCTCCTCCGTGATACAATTGAGAACATAACAATTATAAATATTTTGAGGAAGTACTTAGGTAGAGTTACTATCATACAATCAGTATGAAATACCAAAATTACTTTTATTAACCTTGAGAAAGATTAATATTCTACATCATAAATTACATTAAAACCAAGCTTTTTTATCATTATGAACAAGGGTGTCTCTAAACGGTTGCATGACCATCTAAACATAGGAAACAGTTCAAATTACGCTTAAGAAGCAAAATGATACATTGGGTTGTGTAAGCCTACATACCAGTAGCAAAAAGAACTGCTATGTCCTTGGATAAATAAAAATGTTAGTGGCCATGCATCGTACAGGGTTTTAAACGCAGGGGTTCGAAAAAAGAATGTTAATAGAGTAATGAAATGCTGAAAGACAACTTAAAGTCCTGTTCCACATGAATCCGTATTATTAAATATAAAGAAAACAATTCTAACTCCCTCTGCTGCCATTCGGAGATTCTGAGATTAAACCTCTTCCAAAATATCGACATTCATATAATAGGGTATTGAACACATGCTTATTTTTAATAACCTACGGATGGAGAATTTTTTACATCGTGTGGTATGAATCGACTGTTCTACAAAACAGATAAGCCACTAAACACCCACAGATATGAAAGTACAACCGATATATTCAGGAAAAACTGATAAATGATTAAAAAAAAAAGAAACAATGTATATGCCACTACTATAGTTATCATAGGCTGAATAATTACCAGAATACCCTAACATTTCTGCGTGAAATCTATATGATAATACACACCACCTTAAGAACAAGATGTTAGCGTTTAAAACCTAATCCTGGAACACGAACAACGTTAAAACTAAAACAGGTTTTACAATTACACAACTTGCTTGGTATCTCTGCTAAACAGAGCCCACCTCGTACGCAGATCGATTCAATAGTAAAGATCATACTGTCAAATACCTGCACAACTCACAGAACACATACCGCACATCCCCACCCGATAAAGTAATACAACCTACGCAATATAAGCTATAAAGAATTAACACACAAGAAAATAACACTAGAGGTGCACTTATATAATCTACTCCTGACATCGTAATATATTCCATTCAAAACCAAACTCTCACCCATGTCTTATTCTACAAACTGTTGGCATATTAATGTGCAATTCAAATGGCAGTAATAAGTCGCATGGACCGTTGAAATGAAAAATAAATGTAAGAAAGAGGAAATGATTCACTGAAAAATAAGCAGAAAACTTTTATTTGAATGTTCCCTTCATCATCCAGAATCTGGTCTAAAGTCTGTCTTAAGCCAGAAGGCTCGTTAGACCGGTGCTTTTCCGGTTTCATGGCGTGAAGCGACTGGGAGTACAAGACTTCCTCCTGGACATGACACCGGTCCATAAACCCCCAGCTATTGCTGATACTCATTTTCAGCTGAGTATACTGGAGCAACGTGAAATGAAGTGTTTTGCTCAAGAACACAACACGCAACCCAGTCCAGGAATTGAACCCCACGACATTATGATCGTAAGTCCAACACACCACTATGCCACGCGCCTCCAAAATCTAGTACTGAAAATAAAGATAGTAAGATCCTGTGGGATTTGTCAGCGTTAGGTAGTAATATAATATAGGCCAACTGAGAATAGATAGGATCATAATTAAATGAAATAGGATTCAAGATTAAAAACACTGTTGTATTATAATATAGCAAATGAAACAGTAATATTGAAATGTATCTAAACTTTCCGAAAACGCTACGAAAAACAAGCAAAATAGCATGCAAAAAACATGCAGTTAAAGTGATACAAGCTCATAAAGCCTGATATTAAATCTTAAAATATAAATGTGATACGATAAGCCTGGAACTTTGGTGATTATGATGGTGGTGATCATAATGATGTAGTAGTAGTAGTAGTAGTAGTAGTAGTAGTAGTAGTAGTAGTAGTAGTAGTAGTAGTAGTAGTAGTAGTGGTGGTGGTGGTGGTGGTAGGAGGAGGAGGAGGTGGTAGGAGGAGGAGGAGGAGGGGGAGGGGGAGTGGGAGGAGGGGGAGGAGGAGGAGGAGAGGGGAGGGTCATATTAATAACGAGTGATCTAGGAAATGCGATAATTTTCATAAAACTATGCATTATCTGTTCAATTACGAGCCACATTTTTGACACGACTTGCTAATATTAGCAGCTAATATTCCTCAAATAAACCCTGTCTATTGAAACTCGAAAACACGATGTATTTATAAAGCACCATCTCTGAAAAAAATAACGTGAGAAAATCAAGAGTAGAACATCTTTTTAATCAAAGGCCAGCTCTTTTGGGGCTGATCTTAACCTGAATAAAACATCCTTCTTTTTCTTCTCCCATTTATTCCTGAGAGGGTCATGGGAGCAGAGTCTTCAAACACTCCTTCCAGCGGATGCTGTCAGAAGCAACCGTCCCCAACTGATGCGGTTGGACCCCCAAGCGTGACCAACCAACCTCATGGATGTTATCCAACTATCTTGCTAGGGTCTACCACTGAGTTTCTTGCTGGTTGGTTTTGACCGTAAATTCTGTCCATCGATTCTTTCCTGTGACATTATAACCACATGTCCATAATATTGGAGCTGGGATCTCTCAATTCGGAGAAGTAGCGGCTTTGCCTGGAGTAACTCACTTTTCTCCGAGTTACGCACTTTATCGAGTAACGTGACTCCAAAGACCCTTCGGAGGAAACCCATTTCGGCCACTTATTTTCACGATCGTATTCCTTCGATCATTACCCACGATTCATGACCATGAGTAAGGGTTGGCACGAAAACCGAATTGGAGATAGTGAGTTTGGCCTTTAGGCCTACCTCTCTTCTTCTGGTTACTGAATACTGGTGGATTACTGCACCAGCTTTAAAATAACATATAATTGATTAAATTCATCATTCAAATATTGAACCTTCGAAATATTATTTGATAATCGTGTGTATAAATAAGGCACTATATCAATTTAGATGAAATTTTGTTATTTCAATATTTATTTATTTTTATTATTTTACGATGATCATATATTAGACTTGTATAAAACTCTAAATATATAATTTCCGCGAATTATTTTCTTTGTCGGTGACTTGAAAATTTCAATTTCTATATAATCATTTCCACATCAATTTTCAGCTCTTGTTGATCATATTGTATATATTGCTTTCTTCTTTCTGTCAATTTCAATCATTTTCAATTTTCTGACAAATATTGGCAAAGATATTTATTAAAATATTTTAATTATTATGCTTACTATCTGCCAAGAGCTTTATGAGCCTAAGTAAAGATTATAATTGCCTAATATTTGATTGACTCAAACGCAATTTTTAAAATATGACATATCGATAGATACAGATACAGTGTGTGTGTATATATATATATATATATATATATATATATATATATATATTTATTTAATATAGAAATGGCTTCTACAGGACTAGAACTGCTTCATTCGGAGGAAACCATCAGGAAAGCCCTGGGCTTCTATATTAAATATTTATACTCTGCTATGTACTGAGTACCTTACTTACTGTTGCTACCCCCGGATAAATGTATATATATATATATATACTAATATTATAAAGTTTACAATAGGTAGTGTTGGCATAACCTTAGCCTCTGGATTTTGGTAGATTTCGCTGGTAATTCTAGCTGACCGAGCGACTGTACATAGGATCCCTCGGAATAACGGTTGACGTCAATAAATTGTATGTACATTGTCAACTTTTGACGGCATAGCTAAGAGATAAATGATTGAATAATATGCAAAGTGCTGGATGGGGCACAGAAGGAGGAAAATTAAAGGAGGTGAATGGATCAATACAAAAGGAGTACACAATCAGAAAACAGAACATTTAATTAACAGAGAATATAGATAGATCTTATTGTATAAGAGAAAAAACCATAACTTAGCAGCGAACACCTGTCTTTAGTATGCTAACGAGTACAATGTTGCTAATTAGATGGCTGCCTTTTATTTATAGAGTCAATAATGCCAAGATATTACTGAGGGAATTGTTCCAGATATATATATATTAATTTATTTTTTATTAATATGGCACAATGTATCGCATCCCAGACTTTGCAAGGTAATTCTCACTACAACCACCGTAAGATGGTAATACATAAAATAAGACCCATTAATTATTGTGAATAAGCTTGGTTTATTAGCGTGTATTTCAGGTGCAGTTCGGGCGTGTTGAGTGAGTATGTTTTCTTAGATATGAATGACTACTTCATATATTTGAGAGTAGCTGATGAAGACTAGATTATTAAAAAAGCTTTTATACCTATTTCATGGGAAAGGCGACATCAATATTGGATGTATATACAGAAACAGAGTATTGTAATGATAGTGAATAGGAAAACGATTGGGCGAGATAACTGATAGTAATAAAAGTACATACTCTGAGGAAGCGAACTAATAGTAATCATTCAATAGACGTCTGGTTTTGACGTTTCTACCACAAGCCTATGATCAGAAAATTTTATGAAAAAGTTACCTTCTTGAACTAAGCGCTACAGAAGTTTCTGTAATTGGCGGTTTTATAAATGGTTAGGAAAGCGAGTTACAGGATCAGAGGTGGTGTTGAAGTAAACAAGAAGCATATAGTTATATGTAAAACGTGGCTTTGTTGGTTGATATATTGCTCACAGATCCATCTGGATTGAAGAGTGGCTGACTTAAAGATTGTTTAAAGCTTGGCAAATTGCCCTAAAGCTAGGAGAATGATTGTGAAACTTTCTAACTATTTTAGTTCTAATATTGTTAAGATAGAAATCAATGTAAAATCGTTATGACATCAAAACGTCTTATTTTCATTACATAAAAGTAAATAAAAACTACATAAAGATGAACAACTATAAGATATACGAAAGGAAAGCTTTAAAAGTCTCAGGTTTCATGGAAGCTTTTTATAACGCCGTTCGGAAGTTGTGTTAAAAAAAGAAGGAATAGTGTGGATATTCAAAATTTTTAAACTAAATATCATCAATGAAATTAATATATACTACCATGACTAACTCTCTCTATATATACTAAAGATTTTTTTCCAGTCTCCTTCTCAACAAGGAAGATGAAAAAAATACATCGAAACTGGTTATACTTTATATACTTTATATACATTATAAAATTCTTTTTATTAAAGAATTGTCCCCTCATTATTTCAATAATGTCACTTTGACGAATCAAAGAAAGAAAACAGAAAGTAAAATAGAACCTTAAATATATTTTCCGTGCTATTTCAAATTTCACCTTTTCTCTATAAACACTGTTTTGTATAGAACCTTACTTACCGTATCTAATAGTTATTGAGGCGGTCTGTATATATTTTATTTTATTTTATTTTATGTATATTCTTCTTGCTTCTGATTAAATTTATCAAACAAATGTGGTATTTCAACCCTCGTAATTTTAGGCACACGATTTACTGTGTTTATTACTACATATATTATTGAAATGCTCAGTATTTATACTTTGAGCTTGTTAATTACAGGGTATCAGTATGAATTATTAACTCTGCCTTTTATTTGTATATATATATATATATATATATATATATATATATATATTTCCAAATATTTGATTGACTCAAACGTAATTTTAAAAATATGACATATCGATAGGTACAGATACAGTATTTTGTTTTATATCTTTAGCTACATTGACAGAACCAATCAAAAATAAAGTGCCTTACCTAAGGTCACAGCGTGAGACAAGTTCTGGGGATCGAACCAATGCATATGAGATCGTAAATATCAATTCCCTAACGACTAGGCCACACGCCTTCACTTCCACACAGGTAAAAACAAGCCGAATGTTGATATCGCTAATAAAGCTCCTGACTCTCATCTTTGTGCACCGATTAATGTAGGTATGAGTCAATGAATTATCTTCTCCGTCACTTCGGTCTTGAAAAACAGGCCAATATTACCATAGGCTTTATTTTAGTTAAAGAGTGAAATGCAGCTCCTCATGCAGCTTCCATCAATTGCTCACTTGAAGGAATATCAAAAACCTGCTCCTCTTAACCGGTCCTCAATATATTTTTCGAGTATGAGTAAACGAAGTTTGTTGAAGTAATTTTGCCATTGCTCCTTCTTTGCTTCGGCCTTGTCCAGACTTAATACTACATATTAAAAGTAATATAAGCATAATGCTTCTCTTTTTCTTTTGTAATTCTGATTGACAAACCATATATGTATATGATACGGCCGCTGTTTTTTTTTATCGTGGTTGTTATTTTATTACCGTTGTTTTTAATGTTGTCAAGCGGCGATTTAGAGTTACTATGTGTGTTCAAAAGTCTTTATTTTTTTCTGTAGAAATGTAAATTTTTTGTTTGAAATATTCATGTTCATGTTACTTTTCTCTTGTTGCTATTTACTGAGATGTTTCAATTTTGCTTTGATGGGCGAATTCCTATGAAACCGCCTAGGTTAAAAATTCAACAGAAATAAACAAAAATATCGAAATAAAAACAGTCTTAATTCCGACAATGCATGAACAAAATATAAATAATAATAATAATAATGATTTCATTTATTGGCCACAAGGGACGACATATAGGGGACAATACAAAAGACTGGGACAGTGGGGTTTTACAGAAAAATCGAGTAAACAAAATGAATGACAATAACAAAGTAACAATAACAAAGTAACAATAAAGTAACAAGAAAATTACAACAAGAAAAATTCCCCAATAGGGGGGATGACCACCCAGGGTTCGCTCAGGTACCCCACCAATCCTGAACGACCCGACGCTTCGAGAGCACCCTGGAAGGGCAGCCCTCTCCTCCTCAAATTTACCTACCTACAGCCGCATGACCAGAGTAGGCCCACTCACACGGGCCATTCTCGCCACATTCACCCACCTTTCAGAAAATGTACTAGGGGGGGGGGCACTTCTCTCTCCACCCTCACCTTTCTTTCCAAGTGAAACTTGAAAAAGTTGATGAGGGATTGGCCGAAGAGAAAAGTGTCTGATTTCAGTCCTTTCAATCTCGTCCACCATACAACCTCTTTCGCAACTGCCACCAGACAGAGGAAAATTGCCTGCCCTTCCTGGCTTAAAGAATGCGGCGGGTCGATCTTCACTATGGACTCGACCGATAGCCGGATCCGTTCTACACGCGACAATAGCTGTTCAACATAACTCCACAAGTCAGTAATGCACGGACACTGGACAAGTGCGTGCACGACGGTTTCGTCGCTCTGCGCGCATCTCGGGCAGGTCCGTCTGTCAGCACTTCCGTGCCTGTAGAGTTTATCTCGAACCGGCAGTGCCACCCGGTAGCACTGCCAAGCGAGGGATTTTTGGAAATCATCCATCGTCCCCGGCTCGAAAGTCCTCCGGTACAGACTGGTTAGTTCGACTTCGTTGACTCGCAGAGCCTCGCTGAGTGCGTCGTCGCACTTCCCACCACTAATCCTCTATAGAACTCGAGAGTGGAAGTTCCACTGACCGCATTGCCCGCCTGGTAGAGGGCAGTGAGTGCCTGGCAACATTCCAGATGCCAGTCACCCAGTCTCAGTCTCTTCTTGACCCAGGACTGCAGCTCAGTCAAAGAAACGAGCTGCAGAAAGGCCCGTCTGACAAACGGCGACCACACCTGTTCACCGTTTAGGCAGAATATCTGGAGATGCCGCAGCCTCAGCGAGTGCCTGCGCATCATTAGCCACGGCATGCCCAGCCCTCTACGTAGAGGGTGCTGGCAGCAGATGGACCGCCTCACCAGCGGAACCTGATCCCTCCACAAGAATTTGAAGAGGAGCCGCTCCAAGATGGCGAGGCGCGAACGGGGGAAAGGGACGACGGTCAGGCGGTAGTAGATGACGGACGCGATGTACGCGTTCGCCACCTCCGCCCGACCTTTCAGTGATAGCTTCATCCCAGCCCATTTCTGGGTGTGACTGGCTACTCTGCCCGTCACTTCGTCCCAATTCTTATCCACCTGGAGGTCTGGCCCGAATCAAACCCCTAGCAACTTTACCGGTCCGTCCGTCCAGCGCCTAACGACGCTGTCGGACGGCATGGACTTGCCTCTCCAGGTGCCGAGTTGCAAGCCCACCGACTTTTCCGGGTTAAGTTTTGCTGCCGTCAAACTTTCATATTCCTCCAATAAGTTGCCGACCACCTCGATTTCTGAGGTGTCCGACACCATCACGGCGATGTCGTCCGCATAAGCCGACATAGCGTTTCCGCGTCCCGGTTCGAGCGGGATGCCCTCCAACAGCTCTAGCTTCCGCAGTAAAGGCTCGAGAGTCAATAACGTACAGAAGGGAGGAGAGAGGGCACCCTTGACGGACCGATCGGGAGACCTGAAACGGTTCCGAGAGGTGGCCATTAATTTTGACCATCGAGCAGGTGCCGCTGTGCATTGCAGCGATCAAGCTTCTGAAGACAGACGCCTTGAGGACAGCCTCCAGGTACCGATGGTCGACCCTATCGAATGCTTTCGATTGATCTAAATTGATTAGAGCCCCACCGATGCCAGGTTTACACCCTACCCTCTCTATTATGTATCGCATTAGGTGGAGGTTGTCGTGTATGGACCTGGTTGGGATTGCGCAAGTTTGCGCCTCCCCAACCAAATCCCCGACGACAAGCGCCAACCTCTTCGCTAACACCCTGGCCAAAATCTTAAACTCTGTGTTGAGCAGAGTTATGGGCCTGAAATTGTCTAATGTGTCCCTCTTGTTCTCGTCTTTCCTTATCAGCGTCACTACGCCCCGGCTTACAGAACTGGGAATACTCCCGTTTTTTTCTGCCAGTTGCAGTAGAAGGCCACGAGGAGATTGCAGAACAAGTCTGGCATATGTACGTAAAGCTCGTAAGGCAGACCATCCAAACCGGGTGACTTGCGCATCATGCAGCCGACAAGGGCATCCTGAATCTCGGCTGAAGTAATTAGCCTTACGCAGCGCTCAGCGGCAGCCGTCGAGAGTTGCGGCAGCCATCGAGGTAGGGACTGAAGTCCGCCACCATCTCTGACCCGCCACTTCCCCCGAACAACCAATGCAAAATGTTGGCGAAAGGCCTCACACATCCTCTTGGAATCGCTCAGCTCGTGCCCGTCTCGGTCCGTCAAAGACCGAATCGTGGTTTTGTTACCACGCTGCGCCTCTGCCACGCGGGCCCATCGAACAGCTTTGGTTCCCTCGTTTCTCAGAGCACGCGCCTTAGCTCTGACAATGCAACCTTCGTGTTTCGTATTGAAGAAATGGTCTAATGCCATTCTCGCCGCTAGCACGTCAGTTGCAATGCCACTACCAATAGCCTCGTCTAACTTATCTACCAATTCCCCCTCCTTTCTATTTTTCTCTAACGCTAATTCTTTGCTAAACTCTATCGACATTACTCTAATCTCTCTTTTGAGAGCTCCCCCCCCCCCTCACCCCCCACCATCTATTGTTGACGACTTCCCCTGTTAACTTTTTCTTAACTAAATTGTTGACCTGGTCCCTGTAAGCCTTACGTCCCGGAAATGACATGTTTAGCTTCCAGTAACCAGGTCCTAACCTACGTGTTTTATCTAGGTCGACCATACAGATCACAAACTTGTGATCTGAATAGGCGACCGTTTCAAAAGGTCGACAGCTTACACTATTTCTGTCTATTTTCCTAATGAATATCCTGTCTATATACGATCTAGATGACCCTATGCGGTTAGCCCAGGTCCACACTGGCGCATTAGGGAAATCTAGTCGGTACCTGTCAGACAGTTGGCTGATCAAGTTCTTGAGGCTTTTACACCCTCCGCTCCTATCGGATACTCCTACACAGTCTCAGCGTGCGCCTAAGATGCCGTTCCAGTCCCCCGCTAATAGTAAAGGGCGAGACGTACCCAGAAAATCTTCCAGGCGTCTAAAGAAGTCCGGCCGTCATGCCCCAGTAGGAGCATAGACGTCCACCAGTCTAAAGGCACCATCTTTGTTATTGTTCACGTCCAGGAACGCCAACTTCCCGTCCGGATCCCGGAAGATCGACCTTACCTCGAGATCCAGGCCTTTCCTAAACAGCACTGCCACACCGCCTCCCATTCCCGGCCGGCTAACAGATGCAAAGATCTGATAGTCGTCGAAAATGGGGGTTAGTGCGCGCATGTCGGAAATCCTGATCTCGCTGACGGCAATTACATCCATTTCTATAGACCTGAGGTCGTTGAGCAGGTGACCCTGCTTCCAGGACGATCCCAGGCCTCGAACATTTAAACATCCAACTCTTAATACGGCCATGTTGGCAGGTTAAAAAGAGAGGAAAGGTTTACTTACCTTCCGGGCTCTTGTGAAGGTTGGGTTGTTCGACCTCTATAGTTGGTGGGGTTTCTTTTGGGAACCCCTTTAAAAGTCTTGAAGTTGGTTTTACGTTCCGGGTTCCCACGTCCCGAGGAAAGCTGTCTCGTATTTCTTTGTATAATTCGATTGACATTCGCACCAGAACCAAATCTTCCGGCACGCGAAATGTGCTCGATTTAAAAATGTCCCCCTCTTTTTGTATTTTTTCACTTCGTGCTACGAGGACCATCAGTTCCTTGTTGGCCCTCCTGACGAGCACGGAGTTTTGTATGTTTTGTTGGTGTGATTTTATTTGTTTGCGTGGCTGTGGTGGTGATGGTTTTGGTGGAGATGTTTCGGTTGTGTCTGTGTTTGTTGTGAGTGCGGTGTCTGTGGTTTCAGATGTTTGTGTGTATATTTGTTCTTGCATCTGTTTAGCTTGTATGCGTTTGGGGGATTCTGGTGATGGTGATGGTGGTGTTATTGGATAGATGTTTGCGTGGGTGGTGTCTGCGTTTTTTTATTGTGGGTGATTTTGTGCTTTGTTGAGTTTTTTTTTTCTTTTTGTGTTTCCTTTTTTGTATTTTGAGGATTTTGGTTTTCCCTCATCTTCACTACTGGTAGATGAGGGGTCTGTGTCTGTAAGTGTGTCTGTATGTATGTTTATGGTTTTATTGGTGTGTGTATTTTTTTTTTAGAGGGTGGGGGGGACTTTGACAGCTTTCCTCGTTTCCCCCCTGGGAGGTCAATGCTGGTGGTGGTCTTTCTATTGGTGTTGTTGTTGGTGGTTTTGCCGGTGCTGGTGTTGGTTGTGGTCCTCACCCCGGTGTCGGCAGCAGTGGAGCCTTTCGACCCCTTGCCTCTTTCAGAAGTTGATGGCAGAAGGCTCGCAAATGGGTTTTTTCCCCACAAACAAAACACTGCGGCCTTTTGCCTTCGGTCATAATGTGAATGACTGTCCCATTCTGAAGGCGGATGTGGTCCGGGATTGTCTTCACATTCTCGGGCCTGATCTGGAGAAGGATCTCCAGGTCAACCTCGGACCAGTCCTCTCTGGCCATTCTGGTCACTTCTATAGGGACGGTATCCGTCCCCTCCACAATCACAATCCCAGAAGCCATCACATGTCAAGTCCTGGTGGGATTCTGGGAATGCGGAGACGGGCCGTTCTTTTTCCCACGTGGGAGTGGTACATTATGACTTTGCTGGTTTTGCAAGGAGTCATAGCGTGTTTCATAGCGAGGGCTTCTGACTTGAATAACACCGAAATGATGCCGTACTGTCTGCCCTCTCTATGTACTGGGTGTCTTCTCTGATGCACCTCAGCGCGACTTCGACATCTTCTTGTGGGATTAAATCTGCCCTTTTGGTTTGTGCTGAGATGCATCTATAATGCACCGTTCTGCGCTCCACTGCCTCAATAGCTTCTACCGGGACAGTTAAGTTGGCCCAGGTTTGCTCTTGCTTGATGAGCTTCCATGCCTGGGCCAACTTTTCATCTTTGTTTGAGAGGTCCATGTTGAAGCATGGCCTCTTTTGTGCTGCTGCCGCAGCGAAAGTGTTCTTCTTGTTTTCGTTGGGAGTGTTGTTGTCGTTGTTCTTGTTGGTGTTGTCGCTATTTGTTTTCATGTTAGTGGTGTTGATATTGTTGTTGCATTTGTTATTTTTTTTTTTTTGTCTGTATTTTCGTTGTCGCTGTTACTGTCATTTTTTTCAAAATTAGAGTTCTCATTGGTATCATTGGTGTCTTTGTTTACATTGTTTGTGGTGGTGTTTGTGTTATCAATTTGTGTTAATTTGGCTGTAGAGCTCCTCTCAACTTCTACGTCGTTGACGCACGACAGCAGACATATCGCTGGGGGCGTGGCTCAGTCATGTTTTTTTTTCTCCGTAAATTTTTTAACATGTAAAAAAAAGTTCAAATATTTGGGCCAAAAGGCCCAAATATTATACTTTCCCCTTCACAGGGCAAAGTCTAAGGGCTTATATCCCTTACACAACAAGAAATATTTAACAACAAATAATTTTAACAGGCAAATAAAGCGACTTACTGGGACAGAGCCAAAAAGACGTCCGAACAGACCAATAATAATAATAATAATGATAATAATAATAATGATTTTATTTATTAGCCACAAAGGCCGACATGTAGAGAACAATACAAAGACAGGGACAGTGGGCGTTTACAATAAGGTCGAGTAAAAGTGTACAATGGCAAGACTAATTTAACAATAAAGATATAAAAATATAAAATAAACTATGCATAAATATAACAAAATAAATTCCCCGATAGGGAGTGGACGACCCTGGGGTGACTCGGGTACCCCACCAATCCTGAACCACCCTGCGCTTCTAGGACACCCAGGGAGAGCACCCCTCTCCTCAAGTTAGCTAGCCTATAGGCGCATGGTCAGAGTAGGCCCATTCACACGAGCCATTCTCGCCACATTCATCAATCTTTTAGCAAATGTACTGTGGGTAGCACTTCTTTCTCCACCTTCACCTTCCTTTCCAGGTGAAACTTGAAGAAGTTGATGAGGGATTGGCCGAAGAGAAAAGTGTCTGTCTTCAGTCCTTTTAATCTGGTCCACCATATAACCTCTTTCGCAACTGCCACCAGACAGAGGAACATTTCCTGCTCTTCCTGACCTAAGGAAGGCGGGGGGTCGATCTTCACTATGGACTCGCCCGATAGCCGGATTCGTCCCACACGCGACAGTAGCTGTTCGACATAACTCCACAAGTCAGTAATGCACGGACATTGGACAAGTGCGTGCAGAACGATTTCGTCGTTCTGTGCGCATCTTGGGCAGGTCCGTCTGACAGCACTTCAGTGCCTGTATAGTTTATCCCGAACCGGCAGTGCCCCCCGGTAGCACTGCCAAGCGAGGGATTTCTGGAAATTGTCCATCGTCGCCGTTCTCGAAGGTCCTCCGGTAGAGACTGGTCAGTTCGACTTCGTCGAGGCCCAAAGCTTCTCCGAGTGCGTCATCGCACTTTCCCACCACTAATCCTCTATAGAACTCGAGAGTGGAAGTTCCACTGATCGCATTACCCTCTTGGTAGAGGGCAGTGAGTGCCTGGCAACATTCAAGGTGCCAGTCACCCAGTCTCAGTCTCTTCTTGACCCAGGACTGCAGCTCAGTCAAGGAAATGAACTGCGGAAAGGCCCGTCTGATAAACGGCGACCACACCTGTTCACCGTTTAGGCAAAATATCTGGAGATGTCGCAGCCTCAACGCATGTCTGCGCATCATTAGCCACGGTATGCCCAGCCCTCCGCGTAGAGGGTGCTGGCAGCAGATGGACCGCCTCACCAACGGAATTTGTCCCCTCCACAAGAATTTGAAGAGGAGCCGTTCCAGCCTGACGAGGCGCGGACGGGGGAAAGGCACGACGGTCAAGCGGTAGTAGATGACGGACGCGGTGTACGCATTCGCCACATCCGCGCGGCCTTTCAGTGATAGCTTCCTCCCAGCCCATTTTGGGGTGAGACTGGCTACTCTGCTCGTTACCTCGTCCCAATTCTTATCCACCTGGAGGTCTGGTCCGAACCAAACCCCGAGCAACTTTACCGGTCCGTCCGTCCAGCGCCCCTCGACGCTGTTGGACGGCACGGGCTTGCCTCTCCGAGGTTCCGAGCTGCAAGCCCACCGACTTTTCCGGGTTAAGTTTGGCTCCTGTCAACCTTTTATATTATTTCAATAAAGTGCCGACCACCTCGATTTCTGAGGTGTTCGACACCATTACGGTGATGTCGTCCGTATAAGCCGACACCGCCTTTCCACGTCCCGGTTCGAGCGGGATGCCCTGCAACAGCTCTAGTTTCCGCAGTAAAGGCTCGAGAGTCAATACGTACAGAAAGGAAGAGAGAGGGCACCCTTGACGGACCGATCGGCAGAGCCGAAATGGTTCCGAGAGGTGGCCATTAACCTTAAACATCGAGCGTGTGCCACTGTGCATTGCAGCGATCCAGCTTCTGAAGACAAAGCAGCTGGCTTCGGCCCTGAGGACATAATAATAATAAGAATAATGCTTTCTTTATTAACCACAAGGGTTTTCACAAATAATAATATTATTAGGTACAGTGCGGGAATTCTGAAATGGAATGTTGCTGAACAAAAAGAAATGGATAGGAAGACTAGAAAGCTATTGAATATCTACAACATGTTCCACATGAGGAGATCTGAAGGTGGAAGAGGTCTTATCAGCATAGAGGACTGTGTTCAGATGGAGAAAAACAACCTGCACAAATTTGTGACGGACAGTAGGGAGCCAATGCTCAGAACTGTACTGAAGGAGAAGACAATAGACGAGGGGATGTCCAAGGAGGAAATAACAACAGGGAGGAAGGGCAACCTTCATGAAAAATCCCTTCATAGTGCCTTCTTTGAGAAAACTGAATTTAGAGATGTACAGACATGGAACTGGTTAAAAAGAGGAGACCTTAAAAAGGCTACAGAAGGAATGCTAATGGCTGCGCAAGAGCAGGCCCTCAGAACGAAGTGGGTGAAAAACCATATTTACAAGGAGGCTAGCCCACTGTGTAGGACCTGTGGAGAGAGAGAGGAGACTGTTGCTCACATTGTATCCGAGTGTAAACACCTAGCCCAGACTCACTATAAAGTCTGGAGACATGATGTGATGGGCAGGGTGATCCACTGGCACCTATGCTAAGTAAACAATTTACCACATTCTGAGAAGTGGTATGAGCATAAGCCAGAGTCGGTGATAGAAAACGATCAGGTAAAGGTGCTATGGGATTTTAGGATACAGACGGACAAGAAACTGGAACACAATAGGCCTGACCTGGTGGTTTTTGACAAGGAAAAAAGATCATGCCTGATTGTAGATGTAGCCTGCCCATTCGACACGAGAGTGCAAGAAAAAAGAGGGAGAAAATTAACCGATACCAGGACTTAAAGTGGGAGGTAAAAAGGATTTGGAAGTGCCATGAAGTCAGAGTCGTCCCGATTGTCATAGGCGCACTAGGTACTATCTCAAAGAGTTTCCAACGATGGTTAAAGAAGATTAGTCCAGCCCCGCTTTTTGGAACACTTCAAAAGGCATGCCTGCTGGGAACAGCAAGAACCCTCCGATACGTCCTGAATATCTGAGGCTTCAGGTAGCGGCTTGATATTCAATTCAACAAACTTTCCAGTTAAATAACTGTTTCTACTTTTGGCACAAGGCCAGCAATTACCCAATGTATTATTGGTACTTTATTTTATCGACCCTGTAAGGATGAAAGGCAAAGTTAACCTCGGCGGGATTTGAACTCAGATCGTAAAGGGACGTAACTATGCTGGAAAGCATGGCGTCCGGCCCTCTACCGATACTGCCAATCCACCGCCCTTTGCAATAATAATGATTTCTTATATAGGCACAAGGCCAACAATTTTGAGCGAGCGGAAAGTCGATTAAATCGACCCCAGTACATTACTGGTGCTTTATTTATCGACCCTGTAGGAATGAAAGGCAAAGCTAAGCACGGCAGGAATTGAACTCAGATCGGAAAGAACCGTAACTCTATGTCATAAAGCATGTTGTCCGACGCGCTACAGATACTGCAAATTCCCCGCCCTCAATAATGATGTCACCCATCAAGCAGTCATTGAACAAGGTTGTCAGTTTTGAGTGGAGGGATGTTATATTTTTAATCCCATACCCTTACACACCATCTGGGCCTGGTGATTTACAGGATTTAAAGTGAAAGTTAAAAAGGATTTGGAACTGCCATGAAATCAAGGTCGTACGGATTGTCATAGGCGCACTAGGTACTATCTCAAAGAGTTTCCAAGGATGGTTAAATAAGTTTAGTTCAGCCCCGCTTTTTGGAAAACTTCAAAAGGTATGTATGCTGGGAACAGCAAGAACCCTCCGATATGTCCTGAATGTCTGAGGCAGCAGGTATTGGCTTTTGAGTTAAATAACATCAATGACTGAGACTCAAAGAACAATAATAATAATAATAATAATAATAATAATAATAATAATAAATAATAATAATATAAGCTCTTCGGGAAGAGTGAGAAGGAGTTGGATGTGCTTGTTGACACTGTCCGTATTTTCAGCAGTGATATATGTATGCAATTTGGTATTAGTAAGTGTAGAGTCATTGTGATGAGGGGGGTAGGTTGAGCAGAAGTAACGGAATCCAGATACCAACAGGTGAGATGATAAAGGAAATTGACTCTGAGGAAGGATACAAGTATTTGGGCGTTCTGGTGGCTGGTGGCATAAAGAACAAAAAAATGAAGGAATTGTTAAGAACTGAATACATTTGGAGGGTAAGGAGCGTATTGAAGTCACATCTGAACAGCAGAAATGCCATAAGCGCAGTAAATTCCCGAGCTGTGTCTATTACTTGGTACAGTGCGGGAATTCTGAGATGGAATGTTGCTGAACAAAAAGAAATGGATAGGAAGACTAGGAAGCTATTGACTATCTACAACATGTTCCACAAGAGGAGTGATGTCGATAGACTCTACTTAAGGAGATCTGAGGGTGGAAGAGGTCTTATCAGCATAGAGGACTGTGTTCAGATGGAGAAAAACAACCTACACAAATACGTGACTGATAGTAAGGAGCCAATGCTCAGAACTGTACTGAAGGAGGGGACAATAGGCCAGGGGATATCCAAGGAGGAAATAACATCAAGGAGAAAGAGCAGCCTTCAGGAAAAATCCCTTCATAGTACCTTCTTTGAGAAAACTGAATTTAGAGATCCACAGACATGGAACTGGTTGAAAAGAGGAGACCTTAAAAAGGCTACAGAAGGAATGTTAATGGCTGCGCAGGAGCAGGCCCTCAAAACGAAGTGGTTGAAACACCATATTTACAAGGAGGAGGCTAGCCCACTGTGCAGGATCTGTGGAGAGAGAGAGGAGACTGTGGCTCACATTGTATCCGAGTGTAAACACCTAGCCCAGACCCACTATAAGGGCTGGAGACATGATGTGATGGGCAGGGTGATCCACTGGCACCTGTGCAAAGTAAACAATCTACCACATTCTGAGAAATGGTATGAGCATAGGCCAGAGGCGGTGATAGAGAACGATCAGGTGAAGGTGCTGTGGGATTTTAGGATACAGACGGACAAGAAACTGGAACACAATAGACCTGACCTTGTGGTTGTGGACAAAGAAAAAAGATCGTGCCTGATTGTGGATGTGGCCTGCCCATTCGACACGAGAGTGCAAGAGAAGGAGAGGGAGAAAATTAACCGATACCAGGACTTAAAGTGGGAGGTAAAAAGGATTTGGAACTGCCATGAAGTCAAAGTGATCCCGATTGTCATAGGCGCACTGGGGACTATCTCCAAAAGTTTCCAGGGATGGTTAAAGAAAATCGGCCCCTTCACGCTTTTTGGAACGCTTCAAAAGGCATGCTTGCTGGGAACAGCAAGACCCCTCCGATACGTCCTGAATATCTGAGGCTGCAGGTAGTGGCTTGATATTCATTTCAACAAACTTTCCAGTTAACTAACATCAATGACTGAGACTCAAGGAGTAATAACAATAATAATAATAATAATAATAAAGTAAGCACAAAGCCTCAAATTTGGAGTAAGTGTGTAATTGCAATCCCGAAATTATTTTAGAATTAATCTATCTTCATTTCTTGTATTAGCTGTATACTGTAGGCATTTTTACTACAAAATATAGTTGCAACAAGAAAGCAATCATTTAAACAATCTGTGCGTTTTGCCAAAGACGGTATCGTAACATATGGAAATGTACACTAATTAAGAAAGCGCAGAATCATTACAGTAGTCGAGGTAGTGTTGGAATGGTTTCTTATTTTGGTACAAGGTTATAGATTTTGTAGGATGAGTGCAGTTTATTTACTCAATCCTAGTATATACCACAACTATATATTGATTTCTAACATGAACACAATGGTTATATTGAAATGTATTTTTGCCAGTTTAATTCCAATTCAAACATCCACAGCTTTTCAAAGAAAGAAAATAATTAAAACAGAAATATTTACTGTTGGTTCACCAACTTGAGCACCTGACGAGTAAATGGCTCCGTTTAAGTATGGTACATTGTGTTATACACTTGCTGTTATACTGTGGTCGGTTTCTTTCATAAGCAGAATGTATATTAATAATGAGTAGGAATGAAGTATACAGTGATGAAATATGCTTACATCTGATATTTTATTAACTCTTTACAGAAGTTCGTTTTCCCATTTTTACGTGATATTATATTTCGAGAATTTTGTATATGAGTTAATATCTTAATCCCTTTCCGAAAACTGTTCAGCACACCTTCATATATACGAATTAGTACTGAAAATATAACTGAAAAATATTTTAAGCCGGGAACGTTTCAGCATTACTATTTAAATATTTCTGTGCTCCTCTTTTATTCTTACGAGTCTAATGACATATACATATATATAGGTGATGTACAGTTCGTCAATGTTGATAGTTATTGTTCCAGTTGTTCGATCACCTAACCGTCCAGGTCGTGATTTATGGTTTACGTGCCTGAGTATTTCACAGACAGTTGTACACTAACGTAATTCCAAAGCCGAAACAGTGTTACATATTAAGTGGCGAGAACAGCCAAACTAAGACAATGGAAAAGAGGCCGTAAATTGGGATCAAACCTTTTGACTACAGAGCAACATTTTTTAACGTATCTGCGTCTACATACAGATAGCTAGGATCTATGTAAGAGGTAGAGAGATATATAGAAATAGACAGGGTGCATGACTATCCTAAAGTATAACAATATATATATATGTATATATTAGGAGAATAGTTGTAAATGGATATAGCCATTCGTGTTTTATTGTAGTGCGCTAAAACTCGATGTGTTATTCACGTAAAATCATGCAGGAGACAAAAATCCAGTCTGTAATCGGTTGGATAGGGTGCTGGAGGTTGAAGTCGGTGAAAATCAGTGCAAAAGTATTCATTCCAGAGAAAGTAACCAAAGGCTGTACTCAGTTAAAATCACTCATGTCGACAATGGTTTCGATAAAGAGATATACTATATCAATCGACTAAATTAATTATTCACGCAATTAATCATGTCATTTGTCGAATTAAATGATTTAAAACTAAGGAAACCCTTTGGTGACTTCCTTTAAAATTAGTGTATATATATATATATATATATATATATATACGATCCCTCGGCTAATTACGTAATGTGTACATCATTACCTAATATTTTTAACATGGCAGTTTGGGACCATGGAAACCTTACCTACACGATGTCGTCTTTTCCACTGATTAACGAAAGTGTGCACTCTGGCCAGCTTGGTTCGAATTTTAATAATACGATCTTAGTTGATCAATGAGTGAGTGAGGAAACGCCCGAAGCTATTTCCTTTTTATTCGACTTGCTCCGTCTCATAATTATACATATATATAAAACATTCATTTTCTTTTCTTAACAAGCGTGATACCAATAAGAATGTATTATTGTATCTGTGTCAGTCTAGTTTATCCTGAATTATATATATATAGGAAAATGTTCAAGACCCCGACGGCAGAGCTCAAGTCGTTTCGACGGCTATTTCTGAACTCCAGAAATAACTGTCGAAACGGCTTGAGCTCTGCCGTCGGGGTCTTGAACATTTTCCTATTACCCACTCTACTATCCTAAGTATTGAGTACTCTGGTGCGTTATGGTCCATGGAGTTCGAGTTGCTCCTGACAATACTTATGTGTGCAATAAATGTGTCGGTGTTCTGTATTCTGTATTCTGTATATCACCATTATACCAGCACACTTTAAAGTTCTACTTTATTTTCCAAACTACGATTTATGAGTTGTTTAACTTAAAATGATTAGTATCCTCTACAAAGAATTCCACATTGCAAGCAACAAATTATTTACAAAGTAGACTATAACGACCGTTCAAACATTGGTTGCTGCCGTATCACTTTATAATAATGTTGGCCCAAGGCCAGCAATTTGGACAGAATGAAAAATTGATTATATCGACACCATATCTTTCTTGGTACTTTATTTTATCAAACCCGGGAAAATGGGGCAAAATTAAATACGGGGATATTTTGACTCAGAACATAAAAAGATAGAACAAATACGACAAATCATTTTGCTTGACGCCAACTCCCGCATTGTATGCGCTAATAATTTAGCTTCTCCTAAAAGCGGAATTACTATTATCTACGACTACAATGCGGTGTGCATATATCTGATAAATCTATTCATAATTACTCTATTGTCTTCTTTATTCTGTTCGCCGGAGCCATGGGGCGGCCAGCATGTATGACCCCATGCTCATAATAGTGAAAGATGTGGATGGCAAGTGAGACGGAGGCAATGACAGTGGAAGTTCAGCTCCTCTGTGTTCGGGCCTGGTGTGTATGTGTGTTTACTTCTATTCATTCGAAAATATATGCTGAATATTTGCATTATGCATTTATCATTTGTCACATTCATTTACAGTATACTTAATTGCATTACTCTACTACAACTAGTTAGTAAGTTACTCCTGTCTATTTTTTATTTCGAAATTTCTCCAGTCGGAAATGTGAACTATGTTTAATATTTGTTGTTGTAGTTTTTATTGTTGTGGTGTTTTTCTTTTCATTGTTCTAACAGTTGATGAATATGTTGTTGGTGTTTTTGAATAAGAAATACTCTATTTAAAATATATTTATAATAGTGACAAAAAGAAAGAAAATGAATCCGGTCAACATATATATATATAATATACCATTATTCTAATACGAGTATTACAAATCATTATATTAACTCTTTTGTTATCATATTTCGAATAAAATACATTGAATTAGTTTCGAAAAAAATTCAAGAATTTAGAGAGATTTCGTAATATAACTTCCTTGTTATTAAATTGGTGCTGGGAATATAATTTAGCGTATTATGTTTTTAAATAAATATAAATAGAACAAACAACTTTGTATAATAAAACTAGCGAAGGTTTCAGGCGATTTTGTATCGAAACGATTAAATTATGAAAACATTTCATTTCTCATAATGTTTAGTGGCATCCATCTTAGGAAAATATGTAACAGGAATAACCGATGTGTGAGGCAAAAATATTATTTTTTATTGATGCCTGTTTACTATGCAGTGCTTTACAAGACTATTATGGATATATGAAATACCTCCTCTAGCCAGACAGAAAACTATATTAGGATAAGAAAGACTAACCAACTTTACATTTACATAGAATTACGTAATTAAACGGAAAGTAAAAATACGAGCATTCTAAATATGCACCACAGAAATGCACGTAAGAACTTAATCTAAGTATAATGTAACTATAATTGAATTTTAATTATTAGTATTATCAGACAAGTGATTCAGTAACAAATTGACAGAATCGTTAGAACATTGGACAGAAAATGATTTTTAGTTTGTTTTTTATTCCGATACTTTTTCTTCCATCCTTCTGAGTCAAAAATAAAGTACCAGTTAAGAACAGTGGAGTAGCAGAATCATTAGAGAGTTTTATATGCTTTGCGTTATTTTTCCTGCTGTTTGCATTCTGATATAAACTCCCACCATAAGACACTTGGATGATAGAATTAATCCGTTGCCCAATGTAACGCCACGACGTTTTTCTTGGTTTCTGTAATGGACTTCGCTCTGTTGCAGTCATTTAAGTAAAGTTTCTGATTTGCAGATACTGTTCACTCTCCCTCCAGTCGTGGGCCCTCGAAGAAATAAAATAAATGATTCTATCACACTCATAAAATGGTAACATATTATATTCTAGGTTTTATAAAGGTTTTCAAAAATGTCTACGTTCAGTGCGTATTGTGAAGCTTTAAAGGAATATGATTAATAAAATTTCAACCAAATATTATATATAGCAGTATCTTTAAATTTATTGAATGTTTAGATTTATTATTTCCCAGTAGGGTTACAGAAAGCTAAATCAAAAGAATGCTGGTTTACCAGTCAAAGACTAGTTCGTTTACATCAATCACTGGCGCTAGACTGTTTCCCATGACGATGCCATGTAGTGCTCATTAACTAACTTTAGATACTACAAGTAAGTTCAGCTAAATAATTTAAACACTGAATTAATAGTTATGTCTAAGCAAATAGTGATTAACCTATATATAATTATTTAGTGTTTCCTCAGCTTGTAGTTCGCACATTGAGGGTGCTTTTCACACTTCCGCCTTCGCTCTTCCAATTGGATGAAGACTACACTGAATGTGAAGTTGCTATGCTATTCATATATATATTTAAATAGATGAAATTTAACTGATATCCGTGCCTATGAAAAAGAATGTGCTGATGTCTACCCAATCCTCAAACTAAATATCACTGTACACTGTTTAATGTGGCTCAGATACCCTTTAAGCACGAGTGAACGCTGCATATATGCTTTAGAATTCTAAGCCTTGAAGCCTGTAACGCTTCCTACATATACCAAAAGGCGAACATATATATATTATATAAATATATATATTATATATATATATATATATATATATATATATATATATATATATATATATATATATATATATATATATATCATATGTATGTGAGATGCTTAATTGAATTAAAAACAAAAAGCAATAATTCTAACACGAGTTAGATATACAGGACTTCATGTGAAAGCTAACGTTTTCCTAAGATCGTTGGATTAAATAATATTTGTCCTATAAATATTCCATTAATTATATATAATTCTATTTCTGTGTGGTACCACAATACATTCATTTTTGAATGAAGGAAATATTTGTAGCCCTCTTTTACGCCATTCATTGCATACAATGAGTTGTCAACTTCCATATCCGCGCTGCTTTTATTCAACCTCCTTTTCACCCAGAAAACATTCTAAAACTTCTCTGTCATGTGTTAACATTTAAAAAAAAAGAAAGAAAGAACATATGAAAATTGAAATTCTTTGAAATCGGATTTATATACTACACTTGATATTCAAGTTAACTTTTCGTTCTATGCGTTCTCTGTTTCCGATGTTTTAGATACAAGAAAATTATACATACACCAGGTATTTATTATTTAATCCAGCATCCATTAATATTCACAAAACAATTAAATACTCACACCGTATCCCATCTTTTTATTGTAATAAATATTTGTGTTTTTCTGTACATCATATTTTCGGCAAATTTATATTATGTCGACCTTATGTAGAGATTGTAATTTTATACAACGTCTTCTCTGCTTATTTGTTTAATAAACTGGTTTTTAACCTTCTGAATTCCTTATGTTTACGTTTTTTTTTTTCACATAATCACTACAGGGTGATCAACCAGACGAAAATTATACAAACCGCTATTGCAAAAGAAAAAAGGCATTTGATATGCAGAAAAATATACACACGAGGCACATTCAAAAGACCAAAATGTGTAGTAGGCAGAAGTAATCAAAAGAAGGGAAGAAAATCAGCTCAAGGTAGGAAGTTTGGACAACGAGAAAAGAAGGCATTTTTTTCCCCATTAATGCATGTAAACGTGCTTTATTATATAACTATGTTTCACTGCATTCTCTCTCTCTCTCTCTCTGAATAACTAACACTTTAATTGTATCTCTCTCTGTCTAACGGCCTATCTCTCTCTCTCTCTCCCCCCCCCCCCTCTGGATTTCTGTCTCTCTCTGTAGATGTGTGTGTAGTTTTCCTAATCTTTCTCTAAATCTCTCTCTCTCTCTCTCTCTCTCTCTCTCTCTCTCTCTCTCTCTCTCTCTCTCTCTCTCTCTCTATATATATATATATATATATATATATATATATATATCAATCTATATCTATCTCTATCTCTCTGTCTATCTCTATCTATCACTCTATATATGTCTCTCTCTCTACCTATCTATCTATATATATATTTCTCTCTCTCTCTCACACACACACACACTTTGGTAGTTCTGCCTCGTGATATAATCATGACACGTGTCTAAGGGATGTTAGGGAGTGGGTGACGATATATACAAGAAATGTTTATGTCTAATCAATTAGGATAAAATTAACATATGTGTGTCATCGTTTGGTGTTTCAAAAATAGGTTTTTGGCTTATGGGGGGGGGGGGGGGTTAATGGCTGGCGAGATGATCAAATCACATAAATTGACGATAGAAATATGAACGAAGGGAATAAACTTCATGTTAGCAAGGAGTGATCAGAAAATAAGTGTTCTAAAATTCACACACAAACATACATACACATACACCCAAACCCATGTATATATACACACACACCCATATATATATATATACACACACATCCATATATATATACACACACACATCCATATATATATACACACACACATCCATATATATATACACACTCACAACCATATATATATATATATGTATACATATATATACACACACACATATATACATATACACACACACCCATATATATACACACACATATATATACACACACACACATATATATATATAAATATATATATACACACACATGCACCCATATATATATATATATATATATATATATATAACGAATGAGTTGTGGTAAGGAACCACATGGACCATAGCGCACCAGAGTACTCAATACTTAGGGTAGTACAGTGGGTAATAGGAAAATGTATGACCCTGACGGCAGAGCTCAAACCGTTTCGACGGCTATTTCGTCCAGAAATAGCCGTCGTGACAGTTTGAGCTCTGCCGTCGGTGTCATAGGCTTTCCTATATATATTATATATATATATATATAATGAACAAAGAACTATCTTCATACAGACCCACACTCCCCCCGGCCTGAACTCCCCACCCTTATTCCTTTAGCCTTCGACCGCCACCCTTCCCCCACACTTATCCCCCACTAACACCACTAACACACCCCTCCTTTTCACCGCCCACCCCACAACTACCAATACTAACACCTCCACTCCACACCCCCCCCCCCCATCCGACCACCCTTCCCCAACTAACATACTAACATCCCTCCTTTCTTCTCCTCCTCCCCCTCCTTCTCACACGCACACACCCACCGGCATATATATACACGCGCTCACACTAAACACACCCTACTACCACCACTAACCCTCACCCCCACACCTCTCACCCCACACCTCCATCCCACCACCCCACAACTAACCTCACTAACACCCCCTGACCCCAAGCACACGAACACACGCACCACTTACACCACCCACCCCACACGCAACTAACATCACTAACACCCCCCAACCCCACGCACACGTACCCACACACCCTCGTACACCACCAACTCTACACACCCTACCACCACTAACCCCTACTCACACCTGCATTCAACCCTTCCCCACCTCCCGTATACTAACACTCACTAACACCTCTACTAATACACACACACACCCTCCTCACTCCAACTTTCACACCTACCCATCCTCGCCCCTTTACCATTCCACCGACTGTTGCTATGCCCTCTGATCACCTCCCAGCACAAACAGACACACAGCACTCCCACTGCTTGACCACTTCCTGTTGCGCGCGCACCCCACATCTCTCCTCTTCCGACCATCTCTTCATGGAATACTCGTATGTGGAACTTGACCACCACAGAATCCACTAAACATCATAGGATTTTACCAACTTTTCAACCATCCTCTTACGGAATCACCTATATAACTCACCCACACACACACACCCAAAAAAATGTTTTCCCCACACGCCACCTACACCCACAACACGCTTAAACCCCACACACACGTGCTTTCCACCACATATTTACACCCTCAGCCTCCTGATTCCTCTCACCCCACCCCTCTATCCACGCACGCACAGACACTCCGACCTACAACCCCCCCTCACACACACACACACCTCTTCCTGAACATGCAACCCCGTTCTTCCCCCAACCCTTACTTTCACATACACACACACACACACGTACACCTACACACACACACCACCTTCAGCCCTCCCCGCTCGGACACCCCGTCTCCCTCTCCCCACTCCACCCGCCACCACCCCTACACACCCCACACCCTTCCACCACCTGTTTTACCCCCCTTTTAATTTCAGTTTATTTTGATCATGCTTTTATATTTAATTTTATTTCATTCCTTGTATTTTGATCATGCTTTATTTTTATTTTTAATTTCATTCGCACCGTTTCCTTTCGCTATATGTCTCTCCACCGCTCCCCTACACACCCTTTGAACTCTGTTCCCACACACTTCTCGCCTGAGGAAGGGCTTATGCCTGAAACGTCGTTCCCCACCACCACCCCACTCTTCAGCGCGTGAAATTAATAAACATTCGTTGTACTGCCCTCTGTTTTGTTCCTGTTCAAATTTTTCCATTATATATATATAATATATATATACATGCGTCTCTCTGAAGGCGGTGTGCTGTTTATATCATTTTCCGTTTGATTTCGGCTTGTATTTTTTAAATAAAAACTGAACCAAAAATAACATTAGATCTACGGAAAATATCATTATACCAATTCCAGTGTTATGCGTATGTGTCTGTGTGTAATTGTTACATTTTATATTTATTTTGGCGGTTGGTTGATACATATTCTGCAGGTTGGCACAAATGCTAACCTCGCTGTTACTATTACCACACATTTCAACACTACGTTCTGCAATAACATCTTTTTAGACCAACAAACAAATGTAAACATATGTTTGTGTGTGAGTATGTGTTTGTGTGTGAGAGAGAGAGTGTGTGGGGGGTGTATGTGTGTGTGTTTACGTTTGCAAACGTAAACATGTGTTACTTTAAAAACATCTATATTTTCTGACAATTCTATCGGTCTTATATGATGCTGTATACATTTGTATACTCAAGTCATTTGCTTTTATCATTCCACCACACTAACCCCCTAAACAAAACCCCGCTAAAATCGCCTGTTATGAACAATGACATACGCATATATCTATTTTTTATCCTCAATTGATTTAACTTGACTTACGATATATTTTTTATAAGCCCTCGTCATCGCTCCATCCTCAAACATGTGACTGAAATACATTAAGATTTAAATCCAGAAGAGAATGATTAGTTTAAAAATTGCGCTGAAGCAAGAACCACTAAAATTCTAATCTGACTAAAGGGTTTTTATGAAAACACTCTGTAAAATATTTGATCCTTAATGAATAACAAGTATCAGAAAACACATACTCGTCATTTTTCAAATATATTTTACCTTATCATCTCTCTTTATCTCTCTCCCCATCTCTCTCTCTCTCTCTTTCTCTCTCTCTCTCGCTCGCTCTCTCTCTCTCTCTCTCTCTCTCTCACACACACATAGATACACACGCACGCACGCACACAAGCAGTCGTCAAAGTCGTTTCGTTAAAACTGATTAATACAATGAAATAAAATGCAGTAAATTATAAATTACAGTATTGAATATTGGTTTGATTTTTTAGTGAATAAAGATATTAATATTTCAATTTATTTTGTTAGAATCTATAATAGGAGTAATTATTTATCATCTAAACGTGTATTAATTGTTTTCACTACCAAAAGGCCATTTTACACATTACAAGCGAAAATCTTCATCAAATAGCAATTGGCTTTTTTAGACCAGTTTGCGATAATAGTGATTTTTATAGTCAATAAACAACACGCTTCTCAGCTCAGGAGATTTCGAATACAAAAACATCGTATATTGCATATCCTTGATATTCTGGCAGTCTCGTCACGCAATGTGCAATTATAACCATATTCACTCTTTCAATATAATGCTATGAATGCCAATGTGCTTCTGTCTAGCTACGTTACAGTCTAACATCATATTGAGTCATACAAAGGCTCAATCACTTGTATCCTAGTAAATGTTTTGCTGCTTGGGATGAGGTAGCCAACACGATCTTTGGTAGCATAGGCGAGTATCGATCCGATATAACTTTTAATAATCAATATATTGCCATAGAACTGTTTGAAAATGATTTCAATGTTAATAACTGTTTTCAGTTACTAACAACACTCTCAGTGATTTGTAGTATACAAAGTGGGCAATGACAGGCTTAGATATAGTAATTCTACAGACACATGTCCCAATACATCTAGTCAGTATTAGAGGGCTGTCACTTCTCCCTAGTCCATCCTCTCTTTAACAGGTTTTATATTTCTCCACGCAAAGATTACCTTTCTTACGAAGCAATTTGGTGGAATTGTCAGTCACCGACTGCACTTGCTATACTGACACATTATTACTCACGATAAATTGTTGATTATCTAACATAACGTACGTGGCTTTTTTAGTCAAACTAACTATCACATTCTGTGTACAATTATTCTACTGTTGATGATACCAACAATATGCAGCTAGCTTATTGTTATAGTAAGATTTATTTGCAGAAATAGAATTTGAAATATCTAACTTGGCAGTTTTTGATTCTGTAATATGAGTGCAATGTAACACATTTATGCTACATAGCTATGATCTATTTAATTCAATATTATAACTGCTGATACGTATTTTACCGAATCCTTATATATGAAAACTAAGGTCACCTTTAGTGGTGGGCTTTGAACTCAACTTGCAGATGAAATTAATTACAGACATATTTATTGGACTAACTATTGTTATTGCTCTAAATATCACTGTACATTTGACTCGTAAATTGTTTATAAATTATTGAAATTACTACTACTATCACTGCTGTCTTTTAATTCTCCAGCTGTTTCTATCACTGCTAATACAGTTACAATATAGCTATTGTCATTGCTAACACTGCTAATGTTGCTTCTAAGATGTTCATCCATATTTAGACTGCTGCTATTACTGATAATATTTCTGCTCGTGCTGCTCGCTCGTATGTTTACGAAAATAGCTATCATATTTCTTAAAGCTATTTGAAATGAAAGTTGAACGAATTAATTGTTCAGACACATGCACAAGTACACATACTCATATACGAATAGGCATGCTTTGATATACATGTGGATATTTGCATCTATGAATGCAGCTGGGTTATTTCTTCAAATATTTTTCTGTTTACTATCAAGTGACATATATAAGTTCCACCGATAAAGCTTACACACATTATATATAAATATAGTGTGTGTGTGTGTGTGTGAAACGTGAAGGGAAAAAACTCAAACAAACAATGATATACTTTTATTGAACAAACAGTTCAATAAAGATATATAGTAGTACACATATATATATGTGTGTGTGTATATATATATATTATATATATATATATTTATATACATATATACATCTATATATATCCATATACATATATCCATATACATATATATATATATCCATATACATATATATATATATACATATATATATATCCATATACATATATATATATCCATATACATATATCAAACAAATTAACAACACACCAAAACAATTAAAACCATCCACTCTCGCCTCTACATTTTTGCTTAACGCCCAAGGCATCAGCCCTTCCACCAATACTCAAAAATGGAAGATCAAATTCCTGGAGGACTGGATTGATGTCCATCCAAACCACATCCCTTTCTTCGTCCTCACTGAAACCCATCTCAGTAACCTCCACTTGGAAGCCGAGGTGAAAGTGAAAAATTTCAAAGCCATCCGTGCTGATCGCGCTGGCAGAAGAAAGGGCGGAACTGCCATTTATGTCCATAATTCTTTCTCAACAGAGGCTATGAACATATTCACTAATGGATACTGTGAGGCAGTCACTGTATTCAGTCAAACCAACAACCTATTAGTAGTTGGGCTCTATAGGCCACCCCAAACGCCTGTACCATGCTTCAAGGAATGCCTCAACAGCATAAAGTGTTTCATCCAAGAGTGTCACCCTGACAACATCTTAATGATGGGGGACTTCAACCTCCCCGGAGTTGACTGGTCCACAAACACCCTGCCACCAGGTTCTTCTGCCTCAACCTCTGACAGGGAAGCTGTGGAATTGCTTCTTGACTTCATGGATGATTTCTTCCTATCCCAACTAGTGCTCGAACCAACGAGGTGCCACAAAAACGTCCTAGACTTAATTTTCAGCAATCACACTGACAATATCCACAATATTGCAGTGGAGAAAACTCTACTCTCTGATCATGACATGGTTCTCTGTGATCTGAGATTCCACCGTCCAATATACAAACCCAATGTCATCTCTCCTGTCCATCCGTTTGACGCTATGGATTTCCACAATGCAAACTGGGAAGCGATCAGTCATGATCTTGCACATGTCGACTGGTCCTTCACGCACACTCATACACCCACTAACATCAAAAAGTCCTGGCAGACATTTGTGGACACTGTTACAAACATATGTGCTAAACACACCCCATTAAGAACTATAAACAAATCTAAGAGCAGAATCCCTAGAAATAGAAAAACGCTCATCAGAAAAATTAAGAGAACGAACAAAAAAATCAACAAGCTGAAATACTGTCAGCAGCAACACATCAACTTGACTGCCATTTCATCACTAGAGATTAAAAAACATAACCTCCAAAACAACATAATGTCCCTCATCAACAATCAGAGAAGAGCTGAAGAGGCCTGGGCCATTGAGAAGATCAAACTCAATCCCAAAGTGTTCTTTTCATTTGCAAAAAAACACAAAATCACTGGCTCTACTGTTGGCCCTCTAATTGATGAAAATGGCACTCTTCAAGACAATGCTAAAACCATGGGTGAGATACTGCAGAAACAATACTGCTCTGTTTTCAGCAATCCTGATATGGCCGATCTGGGCTGTATCGGCGATGTTACTCCCCATTACACCTTATCGGACATAACGTTTGGCGCCCCTGATGTCTTGGCGGCAATAAAGGAAATCAAGCATAATTCAGCAGTAGGTCCCGATAGGTTCCCTGCTTGTGTCTTGAAGGCGTGTCAACACCAACTTGCTTCTCCTCTTGCCAATCTGTGGCGGAACTCACTGGATGCTGGATATGTGCCAGAAAACCTTCTATCCCAGTCTGTTGTCCCAGTTTTCAAAAAGGGAAACAAATCCCTTGCCGTGAATTACCGTCCAATCTCACTCACCTCTCATATCATTAAGGTATTTGAGCGAGTGGTGAGATCGCGAATGACCCACTTCCTTGAGAGTAACAATATGCTGAACTCCAACCAGCATGGATTCCGTAATGGAAGGGATTGCCTGACGCAACTACTGCATCACTTTGATGACATTTTGAGAGCCTTGGGAGAGGGTTCCAACACTGATGTTATCTACCTTGATTTCAGCAAGGCCTTTGACAGGGTTGATCATAACATTCTACTGAGAAAGCTGTCCAATATTGGTGTCACTGGAAAGCTGCTGCAGTGGATCAAGAGCTTCCTGTCAAACAGAACCCAACATGTTGTAGTTGAGGGAGTCAAATCAAGCCCAGCCAAAGTCAGTAGAGGGGTCCCACAAGGCACTGTGTTGGGCCCACTTCTCTTCATCATCTATATTAATGACATCACTGACATCATCAAACACAGCAACATTAAAATTTTCGCTGATGACTCCAAGCTCCAAAAGGTCATCAATGGCGTGGATGACCGGATAAGCCTTCAGTCAGACCTACTGGCTGTTACCCAATGGGCAGAAAAGAACAACATGTTACTGAACGAAGACAAATTCGAACTGATCCACTTTGGAAAAGAGGATGCTCTGAAACTCCCGTACTCCCTTCCCTCCGGGGAAACTCTCGTGGCATCTAACAACATCAGAGACTTGGGAGTAACCGTGGACAGCAACATAAGCTGGACCACGCATATAAGCAGCAAAGTTGACATGGCCCGCAGAATGTGTTCCTGGATCCTCAGAACCTTCCAGTCGAGAGATTCCCGCACCATTATCCTTCTCTTCTCTACTTTCGCCCGACCACACCTTGAATACTGTTGTCCACTGTGGTCTCCCCACACGAAACAAAGTATCATGAAACTTGAAGCTCCTCAAAGGGCAATCACGAAAAAGATAGATGGCATGTCAGACCTTGACTACTGGGGTCGATTGGAAAACCTGAAACTTTACTCACTCCAACGTCGCCGTGAGCGTTATATTATCTGCATGATGTGGAAAATGTTCCATCATCACTGCCCAAATGATGTTGGCATCGCCTTCAAGATACACCCAAGGCTTGGGCCCCGTGCTATCCGTCCCATTCAAAAATCTAAATCGCAGCTCATAACAACAATACGGCACAATTATTTCACCTCAATCGGCCCTGCTCTCTTCAACATCACACCAGGACACGTCAAAACAGAAACTGACCACACAAAATTCAAGAAGTCTTTGGACAAATTCCTCCAAGTAATCCCGGACAAACCACCCACACCCGGATATGTCTCCGCAAACAGTAATTCTCTTCTCGAATGGGCCATGGTGCCCAAATCCTGAATTGAAAGACTTCGCCAGGTGGTGCTATTAAGTTAGACATGGCCTGGGCCATACTGGCCAAAACATTTCAAAGTTATTCAAAGTTATTCAAAGTATATCCATATACATACATATATATATCCATATACATACATACATATATATATATATCCATATACATACATATATATATATATCCATATACATACATATATATATATATCCATATACATACATATATATATATATATATATATATATATATGTATGTATAGATATATATACGTATATATATATATATATATATATATATATATATATATGTATATATATATATATATATATATGTATATTATATATATATATATATATATATATATATATATATATATATGTATATATATATATATATATATATATATGTATGTATAGATATATATACGTATATATATATATATATATATATATATATATATATATATATATATATATATATATATATGTATATATATATATATATATATATATATATATATATATATATATATATATATATATGTATATATATATATATATAATATATGTATATATATATATATATATATATATGTATATATATATATATATGTATATATATATATATATATATATATGTATATATATATATATATATATATATGTATATATATATATATATATATATATGTATATATATATATATATATATATATATATGTATATATATATATATATATATATATATATATATGTATATATATATATATATATATATATGTATATATATATATATATGTATATATATATATATATATATATATATGTATATATATATGTATATATATATATATATATATATATATGTATATATATATATATATATATATATATGTATATATATATATATATATATATATATGTATATATATATATATATAATATATATTATATATATATATATATATATATATATATATATATATATACGTATATATATACGTTATATATATATATGCTTTTTTTTACGAATGAAAGTTCTAGACCTAGCATGGGCAACCTAAGGCTAGCGGGCCGCATGCGCCCCGAAGCTTTCTGGATAGCCCGCATAAGTCAGAAAAGAAAAATATTCTCCATCGTCAGACAACCGTATACTTTTCAACGTGCCTCAGAGTCGATCTACATCAGTCGAAATATTGACATGTTTTGTTTCAAAAACAAACGTTCATAATAATTCTTTTCTCTGGGGAAAAATTTTTTGGCGCTAATTCACATATCAGAATATCTACGATTAAATGAAAGGGAAATCTTTCTGACTTGTTTACCCCGACTCTTCAGTCATAATTTATCTTTCTATCATGTTTACGATCGA
>OZ024742.1:315197624-315202624 GCA_964016885.1 Eledone cirrhosa
CTGATATAGGTACAAGGCCAACAATATTTTTGGAGGAGGTAAGGGTCGATACAATCGACCTCAATGCGTTACTGGGCTGTATTTTATCAACACTGTAAGGATCAAAGGCAACGCTAACTTCGGTTGGATTTGAACTCAGAACATAAAGGGAGGTAACTAACTGCAATGCATATGATTCGAGGCTCTACCGATACTACCAATCCACCGTACTAAATACTATTTCATAATAATGATTTCTTATATAGGCACAAGGTCAGAAATTTGGGGGGAGGGGACAGTCGATTAAATCGACCCAGTGCGTGACTGGTACTTTATTTTATCGACCCCGTAAGGTTGAAAGGCAAAGTTAACCTCAGCGGGGTTTGAACTCAGATCATAAAGGGCCGTACCTCTATGCTGCAAAGCATGACGTCCGATTCTCTACCGATTCTGCCAATCACCCGCCCAACTATTTCAATTAATGAGACATCTACGAGTATATGAACGTCAATATGCCAACTATATTTTATTGACAACATAAATTACAGAATTATACTCACCAACTCTTCAACAAGGTTATGTAAATTTGATTCCCAGAGATGGTTTTATATATATTCCCATGATCCAACGTAATTATGTGGTAGAGTATACATTTCTGAATACCATGGTTTGAAACCGGCTTTCTCTTTAGAACTGTGAAAATATTGAATAAAAGATTTCTTTCCTACAACTTGATACACATGTCTTTCTGGAGTAGAATACATATTTTCTGTGTCTAATATTATGAATACTTTCAATACCATTTGCTTTATGCGGGAATCTGTGGCTCGTATTAGAATTTTATCTCTATATAAGCGTGTAAAAGATTTCCCTTGTGTGGAAATTCTTGCGTAAATCAGTTTAAAGTTCTGTGGCATAGAAAGACAAGAGCTGAAGAAAATACGCTTTATTACAGCTACTGGCTACAATTCTATCTTTGGCAAAGAACAGCAAAAGTATATTAAGTGTATATTATTCTTAAAATGCACCAAATAAAATGTTTCTCCTGACTATATATACTTTTCAGCTAACAGAATATCTCGTAGGTCTGCGGGATTGCGTACGGTTTATTTTTATTTATCCCGTTTGTAAAATAAGTTGGATTACTTTGAATAAATAATTGTTTGAATAAATAATGAATGAATATTACATAATTTATGTACTCAATTTCGTAAAAATAAATAATTTCAAATTGACTTCTTTTCAAAGTTGCACTTCCGGTATATCGTCGCCACCATATATCAACGACCATATATATAGAAAGAGAGAGTGTGTGATGAGTGAGATAGAGAGATTATGACTTTCTACACGCTGACATCTATATGTATGAGTATATAACTATAATCGCGCAAACACAAACTTATAAAAATACATTCTCACGGACATAATTCCCACAAATACACATACTTTCACACAAATATACATACAAACGTTCTTTCACACAAACATACAACATTCACACATACTTTCACACAAATATACATACATTCACACATATATATTTACACAAACATACATACATTCATACATATACATTTACACACACACATAGTCATGATAGCATTCGGTAAATTGGAGATGGGAGGGTAAAACAAGTATAACGTTTTATTTATTTATTATCTCTTTATTTATTTATTAACTCTTTTTTTAACTCATTTAATGCTTACAGAACGAAAACACTAACAAATATAATATATACAAAGGAAAGCGAAAGGAAAAAAAGAAAGAGAAAAATACACAATCACGTAATACCCACATCTTAGACCCCATAGAACAAAATGTAGACGAAAGGGGGGTGGAAAAACGAGCCTCTACCAGAGCAAAAGATAGAAATATAGCGAGGAGCACTGGGAAACCTCTCTAATAATTTTTGAGGCAGGCCAACACGCTTGCAGCGTTACCTGGGGTGATGGCGAGGCTGAGGTGCTGGAACAACCAAGTGCCCTCACGAAAATCACCAGTTACCTCTGTTTGGCGAGCCGCCGGTGAAGATAAGAACATCGCTGTCAGTAGCCCGACTCCCCCAAACGTCTCGAACGCCACAGGCTGGATAATGTATTTAGCTGACAGAATACGGTATTTTAAGATTGTGTTCCGTTCAGCTGTAGCTGCTTACCGCTGCATCCAGGATGTGGGAAGAAGCAAAAGAGTCACTAACTGTGACGTCCCAGGTAAGGCACCTGCCTCTTGACCAGGAGCACAGAGTAAGACCGTCAAGTTTCACATCAATTCAGGACAACCCAGACGGTTCCAAAATTGAGGGGATGTTTGCCCGCGCCAAAGCTCTTGAGTGGTAATAAGACAGTGTGTGTATGTGCACGCGCGTGAGTTTGTCGGCGTTCTTAAATTAGAGACACGTGTGTGTGTGTCACTGTTTTTAAGTTAGAGACATATATGTGTGTATCCCTTTCCTTCCTTTTACACACACATACATTCACACAAACACACATACACATTGCGTGATTGACGGGTGGACGGAGGTCTCTCAAATTTATATACATGTGAATGGAGTTCTACTGAAGCAGTTAGAGAAGTTCAAGTATCTTGGAGCCGTGTTCATGAGTGATGGAATGCAGGAGGCTGAATTAAGTGCAAGAATTGCAAAAGCTGATGCAGTAAAGCGCCAGCCTCAGCAATCAGATGAGGGGGGGGGGGGGGTAAAAGCCAAACTCCCTATCTTCCTGGTGTTCCTGCCAACTCTTACCGAGGATCATGAATCTTGAGTAATGACAAAAAGAATACAATTGCAAATAAAAGTGGCAGAAATGGGATTCCTCCGAAGGGTCTTTGGAGTAACGTTACTCGATAAAGTGAGTCACTCCTGGTAGAGCCGCTACTTCTCTGAATTGAGAGATCACAACACCGATATTATGAGCATGTGGTTAGAATGTCTCAGTAAAGAATCGCTGGACACATTTTACAGGCAAAACTAACCGGCAAGAGACCCAGAGGTAGACCCTGAGCAAGATAGTGGTCACGCTTTGGGATCCAGCTGGATCAGTTACAGATGTTTGCTACTGACAGACTCGCTGGTAGGAGTGTTTGAGAAGGACTCTGCTCGCACGACCCTCTCAGAAATAAGTGGCTGAAGAAGATATTGTCAATTTACATATATCTATATGTATATATATTTGCGTATAATACCAATATGCGCCCTACATATGCTAGCAGAAAACCGATCGAGGGCGGTTTTTCTGCTAGCATATATAATACGTATAGAAGGATAGCATTGCTAAGTGTATATATATATATATATATATATATATATATATATATATATATATATATATATATATATAAGGATAGAATTGCTAAGTGTCTATATATATATATAGAAAGATAGCATTGCTAAGTGTCTCTATATATATATATATATATATATAGAAGGATAGCATTGCTAAGTGTCTATATATATATATATATATATATAGAAGGATAGCATTGCTAAGTGTCTATATATATATATATATATATATAGAAGGATAGCATTGCTAAGTGTCTATATATATATATATATATATATATATAGAAGGATAGCATTGCTAAGTGTCTATATATATATATATATATATATATATATAGAAGGATAGCATTGCTAAGTGTCTATATATATATATATATATATATATATATAGAAGGATAGCATTGCTAAGTGTCTATATATATATATATATATATATATATATATATATATAGAAGGATAGCATTGCTAAGTGTCTATATATATATATATATATATATATATATATATATATATATATATATATATAGAAGGATAGCATTGCTAAGTGTCTATATATATATATATATATATATATATATATATAGAAGGATAGCATTGCTAAGTGTCTTAAATATAATCAATCTACGAAGATAAATACGAACGCATTGAGTTATTCTCAGTTGTACAATGAAAGCACGCAGTATTAATAAGATTACTGAAATTGTAATACTATTAGCTAACAGACATATGGAAATCCCGCGTTTTATAAATACATAAATGTATAGATTCTCATAACATCGCTTCATCATGTTTAATATTTCGATTATGCCTCTGATTTCGTTCCATAGTTAAGGTTATATATACACGGACACAATGGAAGAGTGAGATCTACGATGACATATGTTGATGCCTTAGGGACAGGCACTGATCTATGGGTGACGCGGGACATAGCGGCGATGATGAAGGACTAAGACCGCTGGTGAAAACTCGTCCATGGATCTCGGAAATTTTACCCGCCCTAGATACAGATAGTTAAGATTGATAAACGTGTAAGACACAAATACATGTCGCAAGCAGAATAATATCTAAATTTTGTATTTAACACTACTGTTGTTTCGGTTATTTTACATTCAGTGTTTCACTAGGCCGGACGAAAAGTTATGTTCTTCCCCAAGATACTTTATTTCCCGTTGCTCATCCTGTCAGGAATTGTGACTGGTAGACAGTATTTTGGTCATGTCATCAGGGCCAAAAATTTGACTGCCCACATCATTGAGGGACGAATACAGGGGAAAAGGGCCAGAAAAGGAGATGTATAGATGATATAAAGGAATGACAGGAAGGAGTTTCGTGGAATGTTCGGCAATGGCAAGAGACAGGAAAAGGTGGAGAGTGCTGGTCCATAAGTCCATGACGACCGACCTTCAGTTATGAGGATGGGATGAGAAGAGAAGAGATAGTATTAGCAATTGGAAAGACCAATGAAAATATTGTTTCCAACGTCCGATTTGACGAGTTCCGCCCCACTAAGTAAGCGAATGAAGTCTGAAATTTTGTTTCTTATACTGTTTGGTATCATGATTTTGTCTGTTGTTACTGCAACCAATATCATTGATAATTACGTAAATGGTAAATATATTACGAGAAATAATGGATGACACATTTCTTTTATTATTCTGTTAGGAAGTTACGTAGCACGACAAAAAGGATTAGTACAGATTTTGTATTATAAGCAGATGAATGTAAATCTAAATTATAG
>OZ024742.1:315210124-315240124 GCA_964016885.1 Eledone cirrhosa
GACCCCTACCAACGTTACTGATGGTACACACGGGGTCACAGCGTCTGACACGAGCCAAACGCAGTCCGGTGGAGTTAGAGACAAAACATTAATTCATAGCAACTAAGTACAAATACACACACACACACATATATATATATATATATAACAAAGAAGGTGTGGTAAGATACCAGGTGGACCATAACGCACCAGCGTACTCGATACTTGGAGTAGTAGGGTTCGGATCTAGCTGTCGAAACGGCCGGAGCTCAGCCGTCGGGGTCCTGACTGTTTTCATATATATATATATATATATATATATATATATATATATACATACATACAAAGAGAGTGCGAGAGAGAGACGTTCTACTAATGTAATAAATGTTTTGTGATACATTATATATGTTTATATACAACATCTGACATTTCTATAATCTTCATTCCTCTCTTATCGTATTTAATGAATTTTACATTCCGTCGCCTTCCACTTTTACTTCCATACAAATCATTGTTATCCCGAACATAGATGCATAAAATATATATGCTTGATACATTTACAAATACATATGATTTTATTAACGCTTGTTTTTTTTCTGTTTTTTTTTTTTTTGGGGGGGGGGGGGGGTCTAAATTTCTAATACACATGGCTTTCAAATCATTTTGCAGTATGTATTAAGATGTTTAAAACATACAAATTGACATAAAATTACCATGGAAGGTTTTTAGATAATTATAAACATTTAAATAATATACACTTTTGTAATATTGAACCAGCACAGGCTTTAGGCTGTTTGGTAACAAAAGGGTTAAACCTTTTTAAACTATTTTTTACAATATATGTCTCCAGTCCATTAAAACATTTTTTAGGAGTTCAGACTCTATATCAGCTTATATTTTTTTCTTTCCTATTCAAATAGAAATGCATACATGCGCTTTATGTTATAATTATTATAATTATATAATAAATATGCATATATGTGTGAGTGGCTATATGTATGTACCTGTAGTGTTTCATAAAATTGTATATTTGTTTCGGCGAAGTTTAGCAGGAGAATTACATAGCATACAAGTCTCCGAGCATTTTCAAGCATGTTTATAATATTTTTGGTCATAATATTTACATAGGTTTACACACAGTTATATATATTCTTATGCATATAGGAAAAGCATCTTTCTTTCTCTCTCTCTCAATATATTGGGTCGTCAAGTATGAAATTTCTAGAAATTTCTAGAAAAAGAACAAATTTCATACAAATTTCATACTTGACGATCCAATTATATAATGTATATATATTATATATATATATATATATATATATATATATATATATATATATATATATATATATATATATATATATATATATATATATAGGCCTGCCCGCCCAGCTAGTGGGATGGTGTCATCGTATGGCTAAAACTGCAACATGCTGTGACCAGCGGCGTCGAACGGCGCCCGACAGACTGGTCGGTCAAGGTGATCAAGATGATATATATATATAGAGAGAGAGGTGGCGCCAAGTCGTTTCGGATTGTGCTTAGCAGGCCTTATACCTTCCTCTACACCCACTTTGCATCTTCCAAGCATTGAGTATTCCCATAATTGCTAGTCTCACAGATTTAATCGCCGCATACTCTCTCTCTCTCTGTTTCTACTATATATATATATATATATGTGTGTGTGTGTAGAGAGAGAGAGAGAGAGCGGGGTGACCCGAAGTGGCGAAATGTTACACAGATACGTGTGTCTTTAGTGTAACTCCCAACTGAAATCTGTGTAACACAGTTTGATAAGACTGCACATATGAACTACAGGTTAGTCCATCAGAAATAGTTTCCGTCTACAGAAATTCCTTCACGAAGATTGGGTCGACCAGGGAGGACTATGATAAATGACATCCCCTAAAACGCTGCGCTGTGGGATCGAACTTAAGACTTCTTGAATATTTAGCCATCCCGATACATATTTATACTTATGTTCACATATATATGATATTTATACTTATGTTCACATATATATGATATTTATACTTATGTTCACATATATATGATATTTATACTTATGTTTGCATATATATGATATTTATACTTATGTTTGCATATATATGATATTTATACTTATGTTTGCATATATATGATATTTATACTTATGTTTGCATATATATGATTCTGTGCATGTATATGTATGTATTATAACTTATTTTAACAAATCCATTAGACATACTCAGAAATATGGCATATGTAAAAAAAGAAATTTCAATGGGGGAGCGCACGCATTTTTCGTGTAAATATATCCCATTGTGGTTAATAAAGAAGGAATTATATATATATCAGGATGTCAAATATGTTTATGTGTGTTTACTGTTTGCGTGTTAATAATTGTGTCTACTTTAGGCACAAGTTCAGCAATTTGAAGGGAAGGGGAAAGTCGATCAAATCGACCCAAGTGGTGCTTTATTTTATCGACCCCGTAAGGATGAAAGGCAAAGCTAACCTCGGCGCGATTTGAACTCAGAACGTGAAGAGCCGTAACTCTATGCTGTAAAAAATGGAGGCTGACACTACCGATTCTGCCAATCCACCACCCTTGTCTCTGTGTTAATAATGCCGGCGAGTAAATACATAATACCTGAATTCATGCATGTATAATAATAGCAATATATTCCTGAGACACGGGGATAACAATTCAATGACAAGGGTATATAACGATTCCTTTATTTATATATAGAGAACTGGAATTCAGAAAGTAAACAGATGAAACGTGTGTATTATAAAATTGGTTTCTTTTTTACTTGAATGAAAATATTAGTAAAAATAATAATTAGAAATTTCTGAATGATTAAACTTTTTCCAGCGGCATTGGTAGCCTGAAATAATCGTGTATTAAATGGACATTAAATGGACAGAGATCCTCGTGGGCTGGGATATCTGCTGTGGTTCATTGATGACCACTATCACTTACATTAATTTCGTTCGTTCTTACTATGCAAAATAATATTTACATTAAATTACAAACTACCAAGAGAGAAATGATAGATGTGTGTCTGTGAAACATATACATATATACACCAGGTCCGAATACAAATGAACCAAACTCCCACTGTCACTGCCTCCGTCTCTCCCCCCCCCCCCATTTCTCACTATTATGAGCAATTGGGGACCCTCGCGTTGGCCGCCCCGCGGCCCGGCGGACAGAATAGAAAATGCGTTTCCTCGGAGGATGATGAGGGAGACGCACTGGAAGAGCCATTCCAACTAGCGAGGCTCACACCTGCGGGTAGCCAATTCTGTGCCGATGGTGGTAAGTAGGGAGGTGGCCCTAGGTTCAAGGACACCAGAAATCTCCACGGCTACGCAAACCTGTCGAAGAGCGACCGCCTTACGCGTTAGAGACATTTGGAAATAGAATACTGTGAACGCTCTTGCAAATATGACCTTTTCATCCCTTATGTTCTGGATTCAAAGTTTAAGGGTTATTTTCATTTTATTCCATAATCAGAAAATATTATGAACTATTGGTATACTGGGGTTCTATCTCTCCTCTAACACAAAATTGGCATTTTGCTCGGGGCAAAATAAATCAATATATTTCACATCTAAGGCATCAACATAAATGAAACTCTAAAATGTAAATGTAAGCATGTCTTGTAATAAACGCTAGAAGTTAGTATAAACAAGTATTGTAGTTTTAGATCCACTTTTCTAGTAGTCATACTGTGTTCTTATTAGAAATCTTACCGATGTCAACTGCAGTCGATAAAATAAATAATTCAACAGATTACACTGAATCAATTATTTATATTAACATTCAATCTTAATTCTCTTTATGCTCATTTCTCTGTTATATATTAGTTGTAATGGTCCTATTATCACTACTACTGCTGCTACAGCCATTCATACTGATCCCTACTCCTTCCTATTACTGTGTGTGAGTAGCGAACAGTTAATGTAGATATTATTTAAAGCAATACTCAACAAAAATTTTGGTAGCAACTATAAAAAGTAATCTAAAACAAAACACTAAGGGTGGACTAGCTAACGAAAAAATTCTGGAATAAGTTACTATGTTGCTAAAGCTCAAGTAAATTTATTGCACATGTCCCCACCATAAATAAAACTTAAGGGTTGGTCAAAATCTATTCTAAACTCAGGCCGGATCTTATCCGGTTTGAGCGGCATTACGCGGCTGAGAGTAAAAGACTTCCCCCTGGACGAAAAGCTAGTCCATCACAGGGTAAGCCCCCCAGTTGCTACTTTTGGTACTCAGTTTGAGATGGGTCGACAGGAGCAAGATGAAATGAAGTTGTTTGCTCAAGAACACAACGTATTGTCCGGTTCGGAAATCAAACCCATAACATTATGATCGTAAGCTCAACACAATAGACACATCCCATTTCAAACATTGTCAAACGAAACCTATATTTAAAGCAACGACAAAGAGAACCAAGCAATCTTGGTGTACGACACTATTTCAAATCCTAGTTGAAACCTTTTTAATTCATTTACGCAAAAATAACTCTAGTGCGTGAATATCTAGTTAAAATAGAATCAATGTTATTGTCAGCTGTTGTAAATACGATAGATACAGTTTCGAGTCTCGTTTAGCTCTATTTCCTTTTAATCACTGTCACTCCTGGGAAAAGTATGAAGGACACGAGATTATTTCGACTTCTTTTATGATCAGAAAATTGTGTATATGTACGTAAGAAATCAATATCCATATTAAGAAAGTAGATGGTAATGCCATAACGGTCAATCTATCCGAAAATAAGGTTTTCAACCAATGCATTTCTTTTATGCCATTAATGCTCTCGGCAAATGCATCAGCAAAACCTATTTCCATAAAACAAATACATTATTTATCTAAAAAAATGTAGAATATCATAGAATGGTCGCACGCTCCCGACATATCTTCACAATGAGACCATTTAATTATATATTGTAGATATTCTATATCCTTTCTGCCGTCAATGTCGTTACATAAACGCCATACTATCTTATTTCTCTACCACAAACTTCAGGCTTTCTTTGGAGAAATCAATAATTCATTTGAATTTAAGATAATGATAGATATCAGAATAAGATTCAAATCAGCTTATTATAATTCTTTCAATTTATGTTTATCGCCTGATATTTTTACATAAATCTGTATGTGTGTGTGTGAGTGCGTGTGTGTGTGTGTGTGTATCTGTATGTATGTATAAATGTATTTCAATTTATGTGGCATACGTTTTGCGAAATATATGCCATTCTTTAAGCATCCATAGTTCAATATCCAATGACAACCTAGAGCAAGGTGACAATAAACTACTTCAAACGTAGGTTTTATATAAGTAGGCCTTCTTCTAATGTATTCTATAAAGGAATGCCCACAAATCAGTATGGGTTTCTTTTGGGGGTTTACTACGCACTCTGACCGATACCTCAGGATTTCTACAACCCACGTAGTATGTGTGTGTTTTTGTGTGTGTGTGTGTGTGTGTGTGTGTGCGCGCGCGCGCGTGCGTGCGTTTACTGTAAACCGGTTATTATAATCATAGTTAACATTATCAAAACACGTTTGATACATAGTTATTTCTCTGTTTAATATTGCCGGTTAATGTTATCTAAAGGGCTTCCACCAAACTTCCTCTGTTTCTGTATATATATATATATATATATATATATATATATGTGTGTGTGTGTGTGTGTGTGTAGGTGTGTGTCTGTATGTGTGTGCGTATGTGTCTGCATGTGTGTATGTGTGTGTGTGTGCCTGTGTGTGTAAAGAAATGGAGGGATGAGAGAGGTGGCAAGTCAGAGTGAGGATATATCTTTTTATGGTATGTATGTTCGTTTGCGTGTCTATATAATTAGAGTGATTTACTAAACATATATATCCCAACACGGTAGGATGGTTAAAATAAAATAAACAGCACTCGTCTACGATATCAGCCACTTATTAATAGACTTTACCTTACTCATAAAACCATTGTCAAATTTATACATCTGGGTTTCGTTTATCCAGTTTATAGTGTATTTGTGTGTGAGACGGTGTTTGTGTGTGTGTGTCTATGTAAGATTGGTTGAGTGTGCGTGTGGATTTGTGTGCTTGAATGTGCGTGTGGATTTGTGTGCTTGAGTGTGTGTGGATTTGTGTGCTTGAGTGTGCGTGTGGATTTGTGTGCTTGAGTGTGCGTGTGCTTGAGTGTGCGTATGGGTCTGTGTGCTTGAGTGTGTGGGGGGGGGTCTGTGTGCATGAGTGTGTGTGGGTATATGTGCTTGAGTGTGCGTGGGAATGTGTGTGCATGTAGATATTTTTATTTTATTTCAGGGACCTTCCAATATTTAAATATTTTCCTTCAGTTCCCTATAAATGTTCTCATCAGTTAGTCCATATTTTTTTTTCAACTTATAACTTACGATATTGGCCACCTATCCCTCAATTATCGCTTTTTCTCAGTATGTGTCTATATATCTGTATATGTCTGTGTATGTGTGTATGTAGAGAGAGAGTGCATGTATGTACTTGGTGAATAAATTCCGTAAATGCGTATGCATGCACTTATATATATGTTTATCTAAATATATATGGGCGTACAGTTCTTAGCACACACACACACACACACACACACACACACACACACACACACACACACACACACACACACAGATAGATAAAGCAAGCAAATATCAAAATACTCACAACATTATATCCACGTTTACTCAGACACTTTGCATAAGTTATCACACGCTGATATACATTTAAATCCAAGTAAACATATATAAAGGCACACACTCACACACACTAGTATAAAAGGTGATATATATATACGCCAATGTGCTTGCGCCTGTAGGCATGTGTGTGTTTGCATGTGTGTGTGTGTGTGTGTGTGTGTGTGTGTGTGTGTGTGTGTGTGTGTGTGTGTGTGTGTTAGTGTACGTCAGTATGTGTGTGTTCAAACACTTGTATAGACTGCTGTGTAACATAATATCATGCTGGTTGCAACCATATCATTCAGGATATGTTATGGATAATTTTATCTAACGGAAAATACTCTACAAGTATTTATATTCAAAAATACTCTACAAGTATATATATTCAAGAATAAATATATATAAGTGACTAGATATATATATATATATGTTTGCGATTATTCCTGATAAGGTGTATACATGTGTGCATACAAGTATGTATAAGTCTGTGAGTGTTTGTGAGTGTGTATGAGTGCATGCGAATCAGGTTTGCTTGCATCTTCGTACTACTCCCTACCATACACATGCTACTGAGTTTCAAGTGATGAGGAAAAGAAAAACTGTTCGTTAAATCAAGCATTCCATTCAACTCGAATTCGATGAATAGAAAATAAATGACTGAATACATAAACAAGCACAAAAATACTGCAGATAAAAACAGCGACGAGGTTGATGATTATTATGACGATGTAAACGACGACCCTATTATGTTGATGATGATAACGATTGTAATTATTTTAGTCCCCCGTGTATATTTTTTTAGTAATAGTAATGGTAACTATATCGCCGACAAATACAACCAAGTCGGCGAAGATAGCGGTGGTGTATTTTTTTTTTTTTGTAGTGGTTGTGGTGGTGGTGTTAGTGGCGTTTGTGGTAAGCATGATGATGGTGATGATGATGATGATGATGATGATGATGATGATGATAGTGGTAATGATAATGATGGCGAAGCTAGTCGGGGTTGTGGTGGTAGTGGTGGGCGTAGAGAAAATAGTGTTGGCAATGAGGATGATGGTGTTGTTGATGTTTATATGGTGGTGATGGTAGCGGTGTGTGTAGTGACGGGGGATAATGTTGATGATTATGATTATGTTGCATCAAGAACTCTGGTCGCATCAGTAGTTATTAAATGTTACTACCGTGGATTAGCAGAATCGTTAGCGCATCGGACAAAATAGCGTGCTACAGTGGTTCTAGCTCTCTACGTTCTACGTTCGAATCACGCCGAAGTCAACTACGCTTGTAATGCTTTCGGGATCGATAAAATGAAGTACCATCCAAGTATTGGGGTCGATATAATTCACTTTTCCCTCCTACCCCCAAACTATTGAACTTGGGCCTAAATTGGGCGAAAACACTTAGGGCGGTGGATTGGCAAAATAATTAGAGCCTCATACAAAATATCCAGCGGGGTTTTGTTATGGTTCTTTACACCAGAGTTCGAATTCCATCGAAGTCAACTTTGCTGCTCCTCCTTTCGGGATCGATAAAACAAATTACCAGTCATGTACTAGGGGTTGATATAATCGATATTCCCCTATCTCAACACCACCACCCCATAATTTTCTGGTATTGGTCTAAATTGGAAACCATTATTATTATAAGGAGATGACGTTGACGTTCTGGTTTCAAATCTCACCGAGGACAACTTTTTTTTATTTAGGGGTCGATAAAACAAGTATCAATCAAAGAATGGGGACAATATAATCGACTTTTCCCATCAACCTCACCCTCCTTCCAAAATATTGCTGGCCTTTGAAGAAGAAGAAGAAGAAGCGCGGGGAAAGGGCGTTGAAGGAGAAGGAGATGGCGAAGGCGACGAAGAAAAAATTGTAGCAGCAACAGCCGATGTAGCGACAACGGCAGCTGCAGCAGCAACAACAACAACAGCAGCAGCATAAGGTAAAGAGAATTATTGTGACAAAGTGGATAGTGTTAGTCCTCATTAGTAGGTAACTACGTTCTCTCCAATTAATTCAATGGTTGTCATCTATTTTAAACTTCCCACACTTCCCCTTATTCTTTTTTCTCTTTCTACCGTTCCTCTTCTTCTATTCCTCGTTTTCTTTCTTTTCCACTTCATCTACAAATCTTTTCTTTCTTTTTTTTTCAACCGAGTTTTCTTCTCTCTTATCATCGAACTCTCCCCCCCCCCCTCTCTCTCACTTTTCACTTTATATAATTTTCTCTTTTCTTTTCTTCCAACCAGGTTCCATTCTCTCTCCCCCTCTTCTACCTCTCTCTCTCTCTCAATCTCTCTCTCACTCTCTCTTTCTCCCTCTCTTTCTTTAACTATATATATATGTGGAGTGGTGTGTATCTCTTGCCATCACTCACACCTCATTTCAACCATTTCATTATTCCGTACCTTCCTGTACCCTATTTCTTTCCCCGAATATATATATGTGTTTGTGTGTGTGTGTGTGTGTTCATTTATATACATGCGTATATGTGTTTTCTTTGTACACGCATGTGCATGTGCGGGTGTCTGTGAATGTTCCGTAAGTCGAGAAGAAAATTCGTCTGAGGTGGGGCAAAAATACAATTTTCGACGGGATTTTTTCTTTAGTGGCGATAGTAATAGTAGTAGTAGTAGTAGTAGTAGTAGTAGTTATATAAGTAGTAATTGTAGCAGCAGTAGTAGTAGCAGTTTATTAAAAGTAGGCATTATTGAAACTATTGCATATTAATATTATGATAAACATTATTTAAAAGAGAAAAAAAACATCGTGGCCAGAAGTAAATCTAGCTTGCTTTGTATGAGATATATATATACACATATACTGTATATATATAAATTATGTTAGTACATTATATATATATGTACATATATGTACACATATATATGTGTGTGCTCATTACATATAAGCCCAATCAATCTGAAGCCTTTGATTGAAAGCATCGAGAGTGAAGTTCAATAATTGCCTTACATTTTAACTAGTAATATATATATATGTGTGTGTGTGTGTGTAATATATATATATATGTGTGTGTGTGTGTGTCTGTGTGTCTGTGTGTGTGTGCGTGTGTGTGTGTGGAGAGAAAGAGAGAGGCACCCCCCCTCACAAAATTAATATATGTAGTGTACTGTGGTGTGTATGCATGTATTTATACAATGCGTTTGGAAAACATTTGTGAATGTATATATATATACATGAAATATAAAAGAAATATATGAGAGGAATAGAAATGTATAAGCACGTGCTGGTTTGTTATGTTGTACTTGTGTGTGTGCGCGCGTATATGTGCATGTATGTGTATGTATCTATACATATCTATATATCTATATATATATGTGTGTGTCTGTGTAAGTATGTGTATGTATGCATATATATATATATACAATATATATATATATATATATATATATATATATATACACACACACGTTTCTGTGTGCCTATGGATGAATGTATGTATGTATTGTGAACATACGATTAACAATAAATATATCATAATCTTACCGGGTTTCGAATCCGAATGTAGTCCTTGAAATAAAGGTAACCCGTTTCATAAGGGATTTTCACCCCCTTCAAGGTAAAAACATCAAAGGTAATCCACAAAGGTGCCGCTGGTAGCGGCTCAATAGAATTTTTTTTTTTCTTTTTTCAAATCATCAACCAAGATCCGGTGGTGGCGTAAAACCTGGGAATGATTCCTTTGTAAAATTTCCAAATTTAAGTGACTTGGCGGATATACATCTTCGCAGACACACACGCGCACATTTTTGTTGCTCGTGCATAGAGATACCACAGGCGTCCCGGCATAGACCCGTACTGTATACGCAAATTGATATGCAACCGTGCAACATATAATACATACAAACTTACGTACAACCCTTACACGCTCTGCACACACACACGTCACGCACGTAATGCGGGCACACACTCATATGGAGAATCACCAAAGTTGTTTTTTTTCAATATGTATGTTGAGTATTATGGAACCAATGAAGCCACACAAAGGTCGCAGTGTGGTTGGTGTGTGGCTATCAATGTATAAATAGGTGATCTATTATACAGAGCATGCGTTTATAAATGTATACGGATATATGATAATGTGCGTTCCTATGTATTTATATATGTATATATATTTGTGTGTGATATATGTGTGTGTGATATGTGTGTATGTGTAATGTATATATATTTTTTAGTATGCATGAACATGGTGGGGTTAGCAGTGTTGGCATTATATTTTACAGATATTTTGGAGTACCTATGTCTTTTTCTGCGTGGGTGTAATTTTTTGCGCGTCTGTATGTGTGAGTTCTTAAAATATCGCAGTTTTAACGGCAATTTTTGTTTTAATTTATGTGTGTAAATACATATATACATATATACACACATATATATACACATACAAATATGTGTGTGAGATTGAGTATATGAGTTTATGTATGCGTTTGTTAAAATGTGTGTGTGTGTGTTTGAGTGTATATTTTTGTGTACGTTTGATTGAGTTTGTGTGTATGATTGAGTATATATAAAATTATTTACGCAATCTAACGAAAGAATAGCAACTTTTTCCTCTATTCCATAATTTACATCTATGTGTGGTTCTGTAGTTTACTGTCAGCCTGTATAACAGTTGGTCTGTTAAACTGTATTCCTGTCTGTATTGTACGCTTGTCTCTGGTATTCTGAATGTTTTACTGATTTTTCTTTCTTTTTTTCTTCTTTAATATGTCCTTTTGTTTTTTTTTTTTTGATTTTTAATATTTTATCAAGAAATTTTACTGATTTAATTAAAAGTAGTTCTAGTTGTGTGTCACAAACGTATGTATGTATATGTGGGTTTAAATTTGTTCATATTTTTTCTATTTATCTATTTAACAAGGAAAGTGTGATTACATTCCTACAATGCTGCATATATTTCAATGTTATATAAATCTCAGAGAGAAATTATCTGTCCCAAAAGGGCTACTTAGATAAATAACTTCTTTAAATAAACTTAATGTGTTGTAATCAGAGACTAATAATGAGAAAATAATACTAATGATAAGTATAATACTAATAACTATTAATGATAATTATATTATTAGTAGTAGTACTACTTTCTGTACTACTACTACTACTAATACTAATACTACTACTACTACTACTATACAGCAATCGTTATTTATTTCTTAAGTAAAATTGTAAGTCTTCAGTAGATTAACCTGAAAGATTTATCTCAAAACGTCAAAGACTATATCCTACACTTCTATAACATAATATATCCGTTAGTGTATAAGAAAATTATATGTGAAAGTAATAAATGTATACTAATTTATTGATAAAAAGAAATTGCATGTACATATATGTATAACTCAATGTGTGTATATGTGTGTTTGTGTATGTGGCTATGTGTATCTATATATGTTTGTATGTATGTGTATATACCTATATATTCGTGTTTATGTATTCATATATGTATTTTTATAAGACTATAATGTTTCATTATTGACATTATAAACATTTTTTTGTTCATTGAAATATATATATATATATATATATACTGCCCTGCAATATGAATATGTGAGTTCATTTCATCCTCTTATCTGATGTAATGACCGTTTCTTTTCACACAGTTTATTGTACCTAACATTGACATAATTCTTATTTAGACAAGCTTATTCTTCCTCTTATTTGGGGTTTCTATAATCGTTGTTCGTATTATTCTTGCTGTCGCTATTGTTATTAGCGTTTGTGTTTTCAGCCAACAACCTAGTTCCTGGTTCCCAGAATTCGATGAGAAAAAGAAAAGAAACCTTAAATCTTTCAATTGATATAGTTGTTGCGATTATCATTTATTGTACAAAGTTAAATTATATTTTATTGTACAACAATTTTCATGTTATCTGTCTGTGTTATGTGTTGTTTGTAATATTTATATATTTTAAGGAATAATAAAAATGAGTGGCGATTTTTAAATGAGATGGAAAAATGTCAAGACTTACATCAACTCTGTGGTTCACTAAACATTTGAAAAAAGTTAAAAAATATATGTATGTTAAACTGTATAAATTTGCATAGTAGTTACCTAAACGATGTAGAGTTTGACCAACTGTGAGAAATTGTACTGTCTGAAAATCTGTTATGAACTGTTTCAGAACTATTTTTTCCAAGCAGCAACAGATTACATATATGCATATACCTTTTCAGGCTTTAAAGAATGTTTTCCAGTCAGTGTAAAACTATTATTAGTGTTTAGAAGTGTAAAGAATTGGTATATTCCAGATAGTAATATATACTCCAGTGATGTGGTTAATAATATGTTTGAATAAAATGTTTAATTTTGTATGAGATATTAGGAAAAAAAGTACATTAAGTTATATATTACTAAATAACTCATGTCCGTATTGTTAGTTTTTAATAGTATTTTTAACGTTGATTGTACTGGGCTCTGTATTAGTTTTGGTAGGTGCACTACTAGTCATGATAGTGGTGATAACGATGTATAGCGTTGGCCAGTTTCGGAAACTGTATTCTTAATGAAAGTGGCGCTGTTGATCATGATGATGGTCGAGGTGGTGGTAGTGGTAGTCGTTACTTGGTTGTGGTGCTGCTTCTCTGGTAATGGTACTAATACTAATTCATCATTATAAATGTTCTTGGCACTCAGTTGAAAATATTATTTTTGATCGTTACACTAATTGCTATAGAAGTAAAAGGAACGTCGACTATGATGATAACGATGATGATGTCGATAACCACAACGACTGTGATAAGTATGATGATGATGACAATAATTATATGGTATCACTTTCAGTTATATATATATATATATATATATATATATATATATATATATATATATATATATATATATATATATAAGTGTGTGTGTGTCTGTCTGTCAGTTTTGGTGCATATTCTTCTTGCCGTTTTTTGTTGTTTTTAGCCCCAAGTCTGTCCTAAACAAACACATCTATGATAAAGGCGTTGATCACGCCATCGTTTTTGTTTTTAAATAAAATTTGAAATAAGGCTCTTCATTTAAGTGTATGATGGAGATTTACCTGCCACGACTAGCAAATCGAGTGACAATGTAGTCTTCCTCGTTGGCTCTGTTTGTATGTGTGTGCATATATACATTTATATGTGTGTGCATATATGTGTTGTTTCTTGCTAATGTATTATTGTTTTTGTCAACGTCATTGTTGTCTTAGTTGGAGTTTTCAACGGTTGACCAACTGACCACCATTTTTGTATTGTTGTGGTTGTTGCTGATCCTATGTTTGAGGTAAGAATGATTCTTTCGTGTTTGTTTTCAATAATATTATACATCCTCCAGTGAGGTAGCTTGCTAGAATTGGTAGCCCGTCGAAAAAAAAACCATTGCTGAATTTGTTCTGGGTCTTTAAATCCTTTACATTCCGAGTCCAAATCTCACCAAGGTCAACTTAACCCTTCCCGCTCAAATTTGCTGTCTCTTTGTCTAAATTGAAATAAATTCTATTATATTTCCTCTATCCCTTTTCGCTTTAGTGTCTCCCTATCAGTTCTTTTTCTGCTCACGCATCTCTTTCTAACAACCAAGATTTACTCCCTATCTCTACATGACATGAACTCATTCATTGGCATCTATGAGAAGTCATAGATGCCATAACAAGGGTTAAACTGTCAGCAGTAGAAATCTTTCTCAATGTGGTCTCAATATATAAAAAGCCTAATTCAGTTAATGCAACCATTGTTTGAATCAATGTAATGAGATTAAAGCATAAAAATTATTACAAAAAACGAATCAATTAGGATAATAACATTTGTAAAATTGGCCTCGAATTACATCAGCCCCAATCGACTACTGGTTTTTTTATTTTATCGAGCCCGAAATGATGGAAAGCAAACTTAACCTCGGCGGGATTTGAAATCAAAATCAAAAATTAAAAGGCCGTAACTAAATGCCGTAGATGCTTTAACGAGAAGAAGAAGAAGAAGAAGAAGAATGATTCGTATAATAAGAAAAGGCCAGCAATTTTGTCGGAGGGGAAAAATCGATTAAATCGACTCCAGTGCATTACTGGTACTTTATTTTATCGACCCTGTGAGGAAGAAAGCCAAAGCTAACCTCGGCGGGATTTGAACTCATAACGTAAAGGACCATAACTCTATGCTTCAAAGCATGGTCTCTGACACTACCGATACTGCCAATTTACCCGCTCTCATCATAATAATAATTTTTAAAAAATAATTCCTTTTATTGGTTGCAAAGGCTCAAGTTTGGGCGCAATACAAGGACGATAAATGACATAGAGTTGGGTCCGCATCCAGTAGGAAGACGATATTAACAAAGGAAATACAGTAGATATAACATTAAGACTAATTATAATAAACAGTATTAACCAATGCCACTAGGAAAAGTTCCCCAGTAGAGTAATTCCAATCTCCTCACATCAACCCATATTCAGAACCCTGGGTTACTCTCCCCGCACCAAGCTGCTCGCACCTGATTATGATTGCTGCTTTGAAAAGTGTAATAAGAGGAGATCCATTCGGCCTCATCAATCTCGTTACTCTGACCCATCTATCAGAAAACAGACAAGAATACAAACCTAAGAAGAGCAATAAGTATTTAGTATATATATATGTGTGTATATATATATATATATATATATATATATATATATATATATATATATATATATGTATATATATATATATATGTATATATATATATATATATATATATATATACATATATATATATATATATATATGTATATATATATATATATGTATATATATATATATATGTATATATATATATATATATATATGTATGTATATATATATATATATATGTGTGAATGAAGTACCAGTGGGGGTGTTTGTGGTAATAGTGATGGTATTTGTGGTAATAGTGGGGGTGTTTGTGGTAATAGTGGTGGTGTTTGTGGTAACAGTGGGGGTGTTTGTGGTAATAGTGGGGGTGTTTGTGGTAACAGTGGGGGTGTTTGTGGTAATAGTGGGGGTGTTTGTGGTAATAGTGGTGGTGTTTGTGGTAATAGTGATGGTATTTGTGGTAATAGTGGGGGTGTTTGTGGTAATAGTGGGGGTGTTTGTGGTAACAGTGGGGGTGTTTGTGGTAATAGTGGGGGTGTTTGTGGTAATAGTGGGGGTGTTTGTGGTAACAGTGGGGGTGTTTGTGGTAATAGTGGGGGTGTTTGTGGTAATAGTGGGGGTGTTTGTGGTAACAGTGGGGGTGTTTGTGGTAATAGTGGTGGTGTTTGTGGTAATAGTGATGGTATTTGTGGTAACAGTGGGGGTGTTTGTGGTAATAGTGGGGGTGTTTGTGGTAATAGTGGGGGTGTTTGTGGTAACAGTGGGGGTGTTTGTGGTAATAGTGGTGGTGTTTGTGGTAACAGTGGGGGTGTTTGTGGTAATAGTGGTGGTGTTTGTGGTAATAGTGGTGGTGTTTGTGGTAATAGTGATGGTATTTGTGGTAACAGTGGTGGTGTTTGTGGTAATAGTGGGGGTGTTTGTGGTAATAGTGGGGGTGTTTGTGGTAACAGTGGGGGTGTTTGTGGTAATAGTGGTGGTGTTTGTGGTAATAGTGATGGTATTTGTGGTAACAGTGGGGGTGTTTGTGGTAATAGTGGTGGTGTTTGTGGTAACAGTGGTGGTGTTTGTGGTAATAGTGGGGGTGTTTGTGGTAACAGTGGTGGTGTTTGTGGTAATAGTGGGGGTGTTTGTGGTAATAGTGGGGGTGTTTGTGGTAACAGTGGGGGTGTTTGTGGTAATAGTGGTGGTGTTTGTGGTAATAGTGATGGTATTTGTGGTAACAGTGGGGGTGTTTGTGGTAATAGTGGTGGTGTTTGTGGTAACAGTGGTGGTGTTTGTGGTAATAGTGGGGGTGTTTGTGGTAACAGTGGGGGTGTTTGTGGTAATAGTGGGGGTGTTTGTGGTAATAGTGGGGGTGTTTGTGGTAACAGTGGGGGTGTTTGTGGTAATAGTGGGGGTGTTTGTGGTAACAGTGGGGGTGTTTGTGGTAATAGTGGGGGTGTTTGTGGTAATAGTGGTGGTGTTTGTGGTAATAGTGGGGGTGTTTGTGGTAATAGTGGGGGTGTTTGTGGTAACAGTGGGGGTGTTTGTGGTAATAGTGGGGGTGTTTGTGGTAATAGTGGTGGTGTTTGTGGTAACAGTGGGGGTGTTTGTAGTAATAGTGGGGGTGTTTGTGGTAACAGTGGGGGTGTTTGTGGTAATAGTGGGGGTGTTTGTGGTAATAGTGGTGGTGTTTGTGGTAATAGTGATGGTATTTGTGGTAATAGTGGGGGTGTTTGTGGTAATAGTGGGGGTGTTTGTGGTAACAGTGGGGGTGTTTGTGGTAATAGTGATGGTATTTGTGGTAATAGTGGGGGTGTTTGTGGTAATAGTGGTGGTGTTTGTGGTAACAGTGGTGGTGTTTGTGGTAACAGTGGGGGTGTTTGTGGTAATAGTGATGGTATTTGTGGTAATAGTGGGGGTGTTTGTGGTAATAGTGGGGGTGTTTGTGGTAATAGTGGGGGTGTTTGTGGTAATAGTGGGGGTGTCTGTGGTAATAGTGGTGGTGTTTGTGGTAACAGTGGTGGTGTTTGTGGTAACAGTGGTGGTGTTTGTGGTAACAGTGGTGGTGTTTGTGGTAATAGTGGGGATGTTTGTGGTAACAGTGGAGGTGTTTGTGGTAACAGTGGTGGTGTTTGTGGTAATAGTGGGGGTGTTTGTGGTAACAGTGGGGGTGTTTGTGGTAACAGTGGGGGTGTCTGTGGTAACAGTGGTGGTGTTTGTGGTAACAGTGGTGGTGTTAGTGGTAACAGTGGTGGTGTTTGTGGTAACAGTGGTGGTGTTTGTGGTAATAGTGGTGGTGTTTGTGGTAATAGTGGGGGTGTTTGTGGTAATAGTGGTGGTGTTTGTGGTAATAGTGGTGGTGTTTGTGGTAACAGTGGGGGTGTTTGTGGTAATAGTGGGGGTGTTTGTGGTAACAGTGGGGGTGTTTGTGGTAACAGTGGGGGTGTTTGTGGTAACAGTGGGGGGTGTTTGTGGTAATAGTGGTGGTGTTTGTGGTAATAGTGGTGGTGTTTGTGGTAATAGTGGGGGTGTTTGTGGTAATAGTGGGGGTGTTTGTGGTAACAATGGGGGTGTTTGTGGTAATAGTGGGGGTGTTTATGGTAATAGTGGTGGTGTTTGTGGTAATAGTGGGGGTGTTTGTGGTAATAGTGGTGGTGTTTGTGGTAACAGTGGGGGTGTTTGTGGTAATAGTGGGGGTGTTTGTGGTAATAGTGGGGGTGTTTGTGGTAATAGTGGTGGTGTTTGTGGTAATAGTGGGGGTGTTTGTGGTAATAGTGGGGGTGTTTGTGGTAATAGTGGTGGTGTTTGTGGTAATAGTGGGGGTGTTTGTGGTAACAGTGGGGGTGTTTGTGGTAATAGTGGGGGTGTTTGTGGTAATAGTGGGGGTGTTTGTGGTAATAGTGGTGGTGTTTGTGGTAATAGTGGGGGTGTTTGTGGTAATAGTGGTGGTGTTTGTGGTAACATTGGTGGTGTTTGTGGTAATAGTGGGGGTGTTTGTGGTAACAGTGGTGGTGTTTGTGGTAATAGTGGGGGTGTTTGTGGTAATAGTGGGGGTGTTTGTGGTAATAGTGGTGGTGTTTGTGGTAATAGTGGTGGTGTTTGTGGTAACAGTGGGGGTGTTTGTGGTAATAGTGGGGGTGTTTGTGGTAACAGTGGGGGTGTTTGTGGTAACAGTGGGGGTGTTTGTGGTAACAGTGGGGGGTGTTTGTGGTAATAGTGGTGGTGTTTGTGGTAATAGTGGTGCTGTTTGTGGTAATAGTGGGGGTGTTTGTGGTAATAGTGGGGGTGTTTGTGGTAACAATGGGGGTGTTTGTGGTAATAGTGGGGGTGTTTATGGTAATAGTGGTGGTGTTTGTGGTAATAGTGGGGGTGTTTGTGGTAATAGTGGTGGTGTTTGTGGTAACAGTGGGGGTGTTTGTGGTAATAGTGGGGGTGTTTGTGGTAATAGTGGGGGTGTTTGTGGTAATAGTGGTGGTGTTTGTGGTAATAGTGGGGGTGTTTGTGGTAATAGTGGGGGTGTTTGTGGTAATAGTGGTGGTGTTTGTGGTAATAGTGGGGGTGTTTGTGGTAACAGTGGGGGTGTTTGTGGTAATAGTGGGGGTGTTTGTGGTAATAGTGGGGGTGTTTGTGGTAATAGTGGTGGTGTTTGTGGTAATAGTGGGGGTGTTTGTGGTAATAGTGGTGGTGTTTGTGGTAACATTGGTGGTGTTTGTGGTAATAGTGGGGGTGTTTGTGGTAACAGTGGTGGTGTTTGTGGTAATAGTGGGGGTGTTTGTGGTAATAGTGGTGGTGTTTGTGGTAATAGTGGTGGTGTTTGTGGTAACAGTGGGGGTGTTTGTGGTAATTGTGGGGGTGTTGTGGTAATAGTGGTGGTGTTTGTGGTAATAGTGGTGGTGTTTGTGGTAATAGTGGGGGTGTTTGTGGTAATAGTGGCGGGTTTGTGGTAATAGTGGCGGTGTTTGTGGTAACAGTGGGGGTGTTTGTGGTAATAGTGGGGGTGTTTGTGGTAATAGTGGAGGTGTTTGTGGTAATAGTGGGGGTGTTTGTGGTAATAGTGGGGGTGTTTGTGGTAATAGTGATGGTATTTGTGGTAATAGTGGGGGTGTTTGTGGTAATAGTGGGGGTGTTTGTTTTAACAGTGGGGGTGTTTGTGGTAATAGTGGGGGTGTTTGTGGTAATAGTGGAGGTGTTTGTGGTAATAGTGGGGGTGTTTGTGGTAATAGTGGTGGTGTATGTGGTAATAGTGGGGGTGTTTGTGGTAATAGTGGTGGTGTTTGTGGTAATAGTGGTGGTGTTTGTGGTAACAGTGGTGGTGTTTGTGGTAATAGTGAAGGTGTTTGTGGTAATAGTGGGGGTGTTTGTGGTAATAGTGGGGGTGTTTGTGGTAATAGTGGTGGTGTATGTGGTAATAGTGGGGGTGTTTGTGGTAATAGTGGTGGTGTTTGTGGTAATAGTGGTGGTGTTTGTGGTAACAGTGGTGGTGTTTGTGGTAATAGTGGAGGTGTTTGTGGTAATAGTGGTGGTGTTTGTGGTAATAGTGGTGGTGTTTGTGGTAATAGTGGTGGTGTTTGTGGAAATAGTGGAGGTGTTTGTGGTAATAGTGGGGGTGTTTGTGGTAATAGTGGTGGTGTATGTGGTAATAGTGGGGGTGTTTGTGGTAATAGTGGTGGTGTTTGTGGTAATAGTGGGGGTGTTTGTGGTAATAGTAGGGGTGTTTGTGGTAATAGTGGTGGTGTATGTGGTAATAGTGGGGGTGTTTGTGGTAATAGTGGGGGTGTTTGTGGTAATAGTGGGGGTGTTTGTGGTAATAGTGGGGGTGTTTGTGGTAACAGTGGGGGTGTTTGTGGTAATAGTGGGGGTGTTTGTGGTAACAGTGGTGGTGTTTGTGGTAACAGTGGTGGTGTTTGTGGTAATAGTGGAGGTGTTTGTGGTAATAGTGGTGGTGTTTGTGGTAATAGTGGTGGTGTTTGTGGTAATAGTGGGGGTGTTTGTGGTAATAGTGGTGGTGTATGTGGTAATAGTGGGGGTGTTTCTGGTAATAGTGGTGGTGTTTGTGGTAACAGTGGTGGTGTTTGTGGTAACAGTGGGGGTGTTTGTGGTAACAGTGGTGGTGTTTGTGGTAACAGTGGTGGTGTTTGTGGTAATAGTGGGGGTGTTTGTGGTAATAGTGGGGGTGTATGTGGTAATAGTGGGGGTGTTTGTGGTAATAGTGGTGGTGTTTGTGGTAACATTGGGGGTGTTTGTGGTAATAGTGGTGGTGTTTGTGGTAATAGTGGGGGTGTTCGTGGTAATAGTGGTGGTGTTTGTGGTAATAGTGGGGGTGTTTGTGGTAATAGTGGGGGTGTTTGTGGTAATAGTGGGGGTGTTTGTGGTAATAGTGGTGGTGTTTGTGGTAATAGTGGGGGTGTTTGTGGTAATAGTGGGGGTGTTTGTGGTAATAGTGGTGGTGTTTGTGGTAATAGTGGGGGTGTTTGTGGTAACAGTGGGGGTGTTTGTGGTAATAGTGGGGGTGTTTGTGGTAATAGTGGGGGTGTTTGTGGTAATAGTGGTGGTGTTTGTGGTAATAGTGGGGGTGTTTGTGGTAATAGTGGTGGTGTTTGTGGTAACATTGGTGGTGTTTGTGGTAACAGTGGGGGTGTTTGTGGTAATAGTGGGGGTGTTTGTGGTAACAGTGGTGGTGTTTGTGGTAATAGTGGGGGTGTTTGTGGTAATAGTGGTGGTGTTTGTGGTAACAGTGGTGGTGTTTGTGGTAACAGTGGGGGTGTTTGTGGTAATAGTGGGGGTGTTTGTGGTAATAGTGGTGGTGTTTGTGGTAATAGTGGTGGTGTTTGTGGTAATAGTGGGGGTGTTTGTGGTAATAGTGAAGGTGTTTGTGGTAATAGTGGGGGTGTTTGTGGTAATAGTGGGGGTGTTTGTGGTAATAGTGGTGGTGTATGTGGTAATAGTGGGGGTGTTTGTGGTAATAGTGGTGGTGTTTGTGGTAATAGTGGTGGTGTTTGTGGTAATAGTAGGGGTGTTTGTGGTAATAGTGGTGGTGTATGTGGTAATAGTGGGGGTGTTTGTGGTAATAGTGGGGGTGTTTGTGGTAATAGTGGGGGTGTTTGTGGTAATAGTGGGGGTGTTTGTGGTAACAGTGGGGGTGTTTGTGGTAATAGTGGGGGTGTTTGTGGTAACAGTGGTGGTGTTTGTGGTAACAGTGGTGGTGTTTGTGGTAATAGTGGAGGTGTTTGTGGTAATAGTGGTGGTGTTTGTGGTAATAGTGGTGGTGTTTGTGGTAATAGTGGGGGTGTTTGTGGTAATAGTGGTGGTGTATGTGGTAATAGTGGGGGTGTTTCTGGTAATAGTGGTGGTGTTTGTGGTAACAGTGGTGGTGTTTGTGGTAACAGTGGGGGTGTTTGTGGTAACAGTGGTGGTGTTTGTGGTAACAGTGGTGGTGTTTGTGGTAATAGTGGGGGTGTTTGTGGTAATAGTGGTGGTGGTGTTTGTGGTAATAGTGGTGGTGTTTGTGGTAATAGTGGTGGTGTTTGTGGTAATAGTGGTGGTGTTTGTGGTAACAGTGGTGGTGTTTGTGGTAATAGTGGGGGTGTTTGTGGTAACAGTGGGGGTGTTTGTGGTAACAGTGAGGGTCTTTGTGGTAACAGTGGGGGTGTTTGTGGTAATAGTGGTGGTGTTTGTGGTAACAGTTGGGGTGTTTGTGGTAACAATGGGGGTGTTTGTGGTAATAGTGGTGGTGTTTGTGGTAACAGTGGTGGTGTTTGTTGTAATAGTGGGGGTGTTTGTGGTAATAGTGGTGGTGTTTGTGGTAATAGTGGTGGTTGCTGTGGTAACAGTGATGGTGTTTGTGGTAACAGTGGGGGTGTTTGTGGTAATAGTGGTGGTGTTTGTGGTAATAGTGGTGGTGTTTGTGGTAATAGTGGTGGTGTTTGTGGTAATAGTGGGGGGTTTGTGGTAATAGTGGGGGTGTTTGTGGTAACAGTGGGGGTGTTTGTGGTAATAGTGGGAGTGTTTGTGGTAATAGTGGGGGTGTTTGTGGTAGCAGTGTGGGTGATTGTGGTAATAGTGGTGGTGTTTGTGGTAACAGTGGGGGTGTTTGTGGTAATAGTGGGGGTGTTTGTGGTAATAGTGGTGGTGTTTGTGGTAATAGTGGTGGTGTTTGTGGTAATAGTGGTGGTGTTTGTGGTAATAGTGGTGGTGTTTGTGGTAATAGTGGTGGTGTTTGTGGTAACAGTGGTGGTGTTTGTGGTAATAGTGGTGGTGTTTGTGGTAATAGTGGGGGTGTTTGTGGTAATAGTGGAGGTGTTTGTGGTAACAGTGGTGGTGTTTGTGGTAACAGTGGTGGTGTTTGTGGTAACAGTGGGGGTGTTTGTGGTAATAGTGGTGGTGTTTATGGTAATAGTGGTGGTGTATGTGGTAATAGTGGGGGTGTTTATGGTAATAGTGGTGGTGTTTGTGGTAACATTGGGGGTGTTTGTGGTAATAGTGGTGGTGTTTGTGGTAATAGTGGGGGTGTTTGTGGTAATAGTGGTGGTGTTTGTGGTAATAGTGGGGGTGTTTGTGGTAATAGTGGGGGTGTATGTGGTAATAGTGGGGGTGTTTGTGGTAATAGTGGTGGTGTTTGTGGTAACATTGGGGGTGTTTGTGGTAATAGTGGTGGTGTTTGTGGTAATAGTGGGGGTGTTCGTGGTAATAGTGGTGGTGTTTGTGGTAATAGTGGGGGTGTTTGTGGTAATAGTGGGGGTGTTTGTGGTAATAGTGGTGGTGTTTGTGGTAATAGTGGGGGTGTTTGTGGTAACAGTGGGGGTGTTTGTGGTAATAGTGGGGGTGTTTGTGGTAATAGTGGGGGTGTTTGTGGTAATAGTGGTGGTGTTTGTGGTAATAGTGGGGGTGTTTGTGGTAATAGTGGTGGTGTTTGTGGTAACATTGGTGGTGTTTGTGGTAACAGTGGGGGTGTTTGTGGTAATAGTGGGGGTGTTTGTGGTAACAGTGGTGGTGTTTGTGGTAATAGTGGGGTTGTTTGTGGTAATAGTGGTGGTGTTTGTGGTAATAGTGGTGGTGTTTGTGGTAACAGTGGGGGTGTTTGTGGTAATAGTGGGGGTGTTTGTGGTAATAGTGGTGGTGTTTGTGGTAATAGTGGTGGTGTTTGTGGTAATAGTGGGGGTGTTTGTGGTAATAGTGGGGGTGTTTGTGGTAACAGTGGTGGTGTTTGTGGTAATAGTGGAGGTGTTTGTGGTAATAGTGGTGGTGTTTGTGGTAATAGTGGTGGTGTATGTGGTAATAGTGGGGGTGTTTGTGGTAACAGTGGTGGTGTTTGAGGTAATAGTGGAGGTGTTTGTGGTAATAGTGGTGGTGTATGTGGGGGTGTTTGTGGTAATAGTGGTGGTGTATGTGGTAATAGTGGGGGTGTTTGTGGTAATAGTGGTGGTGTTTGTGGTAATAGTGGTGGTGTTTGTGGTAATAGTGGGGGTGTTTGTGGTAATAGTGGGGGTGTTTGTGGTAACAGTGGGGGTGTTTGTGGTAATAGTGGGGGTGTTTGTGGTAATAGTGGAGGTGTTTGTGGTAATAGTGGGGGGTTTGTGGTAATAGTGGGGGGGTTTGTGGTAATAGTGGGGGTGTTTGTGGTAACAATGGGGGTGTTTGTGGTAATAGTGGGGGTGTTTGTGGTAATAGTGGAGGTGTTTGTGGTAATAGTGGGGGTGTTTGTGGTAATAGTGGGGGTGTTTGTGGTAATAGTGATGGTATTTGTGGTAATAGTGGGGGTGTTTGTGGTAATAGTGGGGGTGTTTGTGGTAACAGTGGGGGTGTTTGTGGTAATAGTGGGTGTGTTTGTGGTAATAGTGGAGGTGTTTGTGGTAATAGTGGGGGTATTTGTGGTAATAGTGGTGGTGTATGTGGTAATAGTGGGGGTGTTTGTGGTAATAGTGGTGGTGTTTGTGGTAATAGTGGTGGTGTTTGTGGTAACAGTGGTGGTGTTTGTGGTAATATTGGAGGTGTTTGTGGTAATAGTGGGGGTGTTTGTGGTAATAGTGGGGGTGTTTGTGGTAATAGTGGTGGTGTATGTGGTAATAGTGGGGGTGTTTGTGGTAATAGTGGTGGTGTTTGTGGTAATAGTGGTGGTGTTTGTGGTAACAGTGGTGGTGTTTGTGGTAATAGTGTAGGTGTTTGTGGTAATAGTGGTGGTGTTTGTGGTAATAGTGGTGGTGTTTGTGGTAATAGTGGTGGTGTTTGTGGAAATAGTGGAGGTGTTTGTGGTAATAGTGGGGGTGTTTGTGGTAATAGTGGTGGTGTATGTGGTAATAGTGGGGGTGTTTGTGGTAATGGTGGTGGTGTTTGTGGTAATAGTGGGGGTGTTTGTGGTAATAGTAGTGGTGGTGTTTGTGGTAATAGTGGTGGTGTATGTGGTAATAGTGGGGGTGTTTGTGGTAATAGTGGGGGTGTTTGTGGTAATAGTGGGGGTGTTTGTGGTAATAGTGGTGGTGTTTGTGGTAACAGTGGGGGTGTTTGTGGTAATAGTGGGGGTGTTTGTGGTAACAGTGGTGGTGTTTGTGGTAACAGTGGTGGTGTTTGTGGTAATAGTGGAGGTGTTTGTGGTAATAGTGGTGGTGTTTGTGGTAATAGTGGTGGTGTATGTGGTAATAGTGGGGGTGTTTGTGGTAATAGTGGTGGTGTATGTGGTAATAGTGGGGGTGTTTCTGGTAATAGTGGTGGTGTTTGTGGTAACAGTGGTGGTGTTTGTGGTAACAGTGGGGGTGTTTGTGGTAACAGTGGTGGTGTTTGTGGTAACAGTGGTGGTGTTTGTGGTAATAGTGGGGGTGTTTGTGGTAATAGTGGTGGTGGTGTTTGTGGTAATAGTGGTGGTGTTTGTGGTAATAGTGGTGGTGTTTGTGGTAATAGTGGTGGTGTTTGTGGTAACAGTGGTGGTGTTTGTGGTAATAGTGGGGGTGTTTGTGGTAACAGTGGGGGTGTTTGTGGTAACAGTGAGGGTCTTTGTGGTAACAGTGGGGGTGTTTGTGGTAATAGTGGTGGTGTTTGTGGTAACAGTTGGGGTGTTTGTGGTAACAATGGGGGTGTTTGTGGTAATAGTGGTGGTGTTTGTGGTAACAGTGGTGGTGTTTGTGGTAATAGTGGGGGTGTTTGTGGTAATAGTGGTGGTGTTTGTGGTAATAGTGGTGGTGTTTGTGGTAACAGTGGTGGTGTTTGTGGTAACAGTGGGGGTGTTTGTGGTAATAGTGGTGGTGTTTGTGGTAATAGTGGTGGTGTTTGTGGTAATAGTGGTGGTGTTTGTGGTAATAGTGGGGGGTTTGTGGTAATAGTGGGGGTGTTTGTGGTAACAGTGGGGGTGTTTGCGGTAATAGTGGGGGTGTTTGTGGTAATAGTGGGGGTGTTTGTGGTAGCAGTGTGGGTGATTGTGGTAATAGTGGTGGTGTTTGTGGTAACAGTGGGGGTGTTTGTGGTAATAGTGGGGGTGTTTGTGGTAATAGTGGTGGTGTTTGTGGTAATAGTGGTGGTGTTTGTGGTAATAGTGGTGGTGTTTGTGGTAATAGTGGTGGTGTTTGTGGTAATAGTGGTGGTGTTTGTGGTAACAGTGGTGGTGTTTGTGGTAATAGTGGTGGTGTTTGTGGTAATAGTGGGGGTGTTTGTGGTAATAGTGGAGGTGTTTGTGGTAACAGTGGTGGTGTTTGTGGTAACAGTGGTGGTGTTTGTGGTAACAGTGGGGGTGTTTGTGGTAATAGTGGTGGTGTTTATGGTAATAGTGGTGGTGTATGTGGTAATAGTGGGGGTGTTTGTGGTAATAGTGGTGGTGTTTGTGGTAACATTGGGGGTGTTTGTGGTAATAGTGGTGGTGTTTGTGGTAATAGTGGGGGTGTTTGTGGTAATAGTGGTGGTGTTTGTGGTAATAGTGGGGGTGTTTGTGGTAATAGTGGGGGTGTTTGTGGTAATAGTGGGGGTGTTTGTGGTAATAGTGGGGGTGTTTGTGGTAACAGTGGGGGTGTTTGTGGTAATAGTGGTGGTGTTTGTGGTAATAGTGGGGGTGTTTGTAGTAATAGTGGGGGTGTTTGTGGTAATAGTGGGGGTGTTTGTGGTAATAGTGGTGGTGTATGTGGTAATAGTTGGGGTGTTTCTGGTAATAGTGGTGGTGTTTGTGGTAACAGTGGTGGTGTTTGTGGTAACAGTGGGGGTGTTTGTGGTAACAGTGGTGGTGTTTGTGGTAACAGTGGTGGTGTTTGTGGTAATAGTGGGGGTGTTTGTGGTAATAGTGGTGGTGTTTGTGGTAATAGTGGTGGTGTTTGTGGTAATAGTGGTGGTGTTTGTGGTAATAGTGGTGGTGTTTGTGGTAACAGTGGTGGTGTTTGTGGTAATAGTGGGGGTGTTTGTGGTAACAGTGGGGGTGTTTGTTGTAACAGTGAGGGTCTTTGTGGTAACAGTGGGGGTGTTTGTGGTAATAGTGGTGGTGTTTGTGGTAATAGTGGTGGTGTTTGTGGTAACAGTGGTGGTGTTTGTGGTAATAGTGGTGGTGTTTGTGGTAATAGTGATGGTGTTTGTGGTAATAGTGGTGGTGTTTGTGGTAACAGTGGTGGTGTTTGTGGTAACAGTTGGGGTGTTTGTGGTAACAATGGGGGTGTTTGTGGTAATAGTGGTGGTGTTTGTGGTAACAGTGGTGGTGTTTGTGGTAATAGTGGGGGTGTTTGTGGTAATAGTGGTGGTGTTTGTGGTAATAGTGGTGGTGTTTGTGGTAACAGTGGTGGTGTTTGTGGTAACAGTGGGGGTGTTTGTGGTAATAGTGGTGGTGTTTGTGGTAATAGTGGTGGTGTTTGTGGTAATAGTGGTGGTGTTTGTGGTAATAGTGGGGGGTTTGTGGTAATAGTGGGGGTGTTTGTGGTAACAGTGGGGGTGTTTGTGGTAATAGTGGGGGTGTTTGTGGTAATAGTGGGGGTGTTTGTGGTAGCAGTGTGGGTGATTGTGGTAATAGTGGTGGTGTTTGTGGTAACAGTGGGGGTGTTTGTGGTAATAGTGGGGGTGTTTGTGGTAATAGTGGTGGTGTTTGTGGTAATAGTGGTGGTGTTTGTGGTAATAGTGGTGGTGTTTGTGGTAATAGTGGTGGTGTTTGTGGTAACAGTGGTGGTGTTTGTGGTAATAGTGGTGGTGTTTGTGGTAATAGTGGGGGTGTTTGTGGTAATAGTGGAGGTGTTTGTGGTAACAGTGGTGGTGTTTGTGGTAACAGTGGTGGTGTTTGTGGTAACAGTGGGGTGTTTGTGGTAATAGTGGTGGTGTTTATGGTAATAGTGGTGGTGTATGTGGTAATAGTGGGGGTGTTTGTGGTAACAGTGGTGGTGTTTGTGGTAATAGTGGGGGTGTTTGTGGTAACAGTGGGGGTGTTTGTTGTAACAGTGAGGGTCTTTGTGGTAACAGTGGGGGTGTTTGTGGTAATAGTGGTGGTGTTTGTGGTAATAGTGGTGGTGTTTGTGGTAACAGTGGTGGTGTTTGTGGTAATAGTGGTGGTGTTTGTGGTAATAGTGATGGTGTTTGTGGTAATAGTGGTGGTGTTTGTGGTAACAGTGGTGGTGTTTGTGGTAACAGTTGGGGTGTTTGTGGTAACAATGGGGGTGTTTGTGGTAATAGTGGTGGTGTTTGTGGTAACAGTGGTGGTGTTTGTGGTAATAGTGGGGGTGTTTGTGGTAATAGTGGTGGTGTTTGTGGTAATAGTGGTGGTGTTTGTGGTAACAGTGGTGGTGTTTGTGGTAACAGTGGGGGTGTTTGTGGTAATAGTGGTGGTGTTTGTGGTAATAGTGGTGGTGTTTGTGGTAATAGTGGTGGTGTTTGTGGTAATAGTGGGGGGTTTGTGGTAATAGTGGGGGTGTTTGTGGTAACAGTGGGGGTGTTTGTGGTAATAGTGGGGGTGTTTGTGGTAATAGTGGGGGTGTTTGTGGTAGCAGTGTGGGTGATTGTGGTAATAGTGGTGGTGTTTGTGGTAACAGTGGGGGTGTTTGTGGTAATAGTGGGGGTGTTTGTGGTAATAGTGGTGGTGTTTGTGGTAATAGTGGTGGTGTTTGTGGTAATAGTGGTGGTGTTTGTGGTAATAGTGGTGGTGTTTGTGGTAACAGTGGTGGTGTTTGTGGTAATAGTGGTGGTGTTTGTGGTAATAGTGGGGGTGTTTGTGGTAATAGTGGAGGTGTTTGTGGTAACAGTGGTGGTGTTTGTGGTAACAGTGGTGGTGTTTGTGGTAACAGTGGGGTGTTTGTGGTAATAGTGGTGGTGTTTATGGTAATAGTGGTGGTGTATGTGGTAATAGTGGGGGTGTTTGTGGTAATAGTGGTGGTGTTTGTGGTAACATTGGGGGTGTTTGTGGTAATAGTGGTGGTGTTTGTGGTAATAGTGGGGGTGTTTGTGGTAATAGTGGTGGTGTTTGTGGTAATAGTGGGGGTGTTTGTGGTAATAGTGGGGGTGTTTGTGGTAATAGTGGGGGTGTTTGTGGTAATAGTGGGGGTGTTTGTGGTAACAGTGGGGGTGTTTGTGGTAATAGTGGTGGTGTTTGTGGTAATAGTGGGGGTGTTCGTGGTAATAGTGGTGGTGTTTGTGGTAATAGTGGGGGTGTTTGTGGTAATAGTGGTGGTTTTTGTGGTAACAGTGGGGGTGTTTGTGGTAATAGTGGTGGTGTTTGTGGTAATAGTGGTGGTGTTTGTGGTAATAGTGGTGGTGTTTGTGGTAACAGTGGGGGTGTTTGTGGTAATAGTGGTGGTGTTTGTGGTAATAGTGGTGGTGTATGTGGTAATAGTGGGGGTGTTTGTGGTAATAGTGGTGGTGTATGTGGTAATAGTGGGGGTGTTTCTGGTAATAGTGGTGGTGTTTGTGGTAACAGTGGTGGTGTTTGTGGTAACAGTGGTGGTGTTTGTGGTAACAGTGGTGGTGTTTGTGGTAATAGTGGGGGTGTTTGTGGTAATAGTGGTGGTGTTTGTGGTAATAGTGGTGGTGTTTGTGGTAATAGTGGTGGTGTTTGTGATAATAGTGGTGGTGTTTGTGGTAACAGTGGTGGTGTTTGTGGTAATAGTGGGGGTGTTTGTGGTAACAGTGGGGGTGTTTGTGGTAACAGTGAGGGTCTTTGTGGTAACAGTGGGGGTGTTTGTGGTAATAGTGGTGGTGTTTGTGGTAATAGTGGTGGTGTTTGTGGTAACAGTGGTGGTGTTTGTGGTAATAGTGGTGGTGTTTGTGGTAATAGTGGTGGTGTTTGTGGTAATAGTGGTGGTGTTTGTGGTAACAGTGGTGGTGTTTGTGGTAAAAGTTGGGGTGTTTGTGGTAACAATGGGGGTGTTTGTGGTAATAGTGGTGGTGTTTGTGGTAACAGTGGTGGTGTTTGTGGTAATAGTGGGGGTGTTTGTGGTAATAGTGGTGGTGTTTGTGGTAATAGTGGTGGTGTTTGTGGTAACAGTGGTGGTGTTTGTGGTAACAGTGGGGGTGTTTGTGGTAATAGTGGTGGTGTTTGTGGTAATAGTGGTGGTGTTTGTGGTAATAGTGGTGGTGTTTGTGGTAATAGTGGGGGGTTTGTGGTAATAGTGGGGGTGTTTGTGGTAACAGTGGGGGTGTTTGTGGTAATAGTGGGGGTGTTTGTGGTAATAGTTGGGGTGTTTGTGGTAGCAGTGTGGGTGATTGTGGTAATAATGGTGGTGTTTGTGGTAACAGTGGGGGTGTTTGTGGTAATAGTGGGGGTGTTTGTGGTAATAGTGGTGGTGTTTCTGGTAATAGTGGTGGTGTTTGTGGTAAT
>OZ024742.1:315247624-315252624 GCA_964016885.1 Eledone cirrhosa
CTCCCATTTATCTTATTGCTTCTTCTCTCTAATAAATATCCTCTCTTCTCTTTCTCAATTTATCTTCCGATGAAGAACTATCATCCGAAACATTGAGATTCTTCTGCTATTATATCAAGAGTTAAATTGAATTGTATTGTTCTCTTTTGTTACTTTTCCGTGTCCATACACGCACACACACACACACACACACACACACACACACACAAACACGCGCTGATATATACCCATTTATTTTAATGTGGCTTGGGTTATTTCATTTCGATTAGTCTACAGAACATGATTTTAATTCTTATTGTAGGCATATTGAAAATGACTATATATATATATATATATCAATATACACATACATACGCATATACGCCTCAATACGCGTATCTGTGTGTGTGTGTGTGTGTGTGTGTGTGTGTGTGTTTAAAATATAAATGCCGGGAATTGATTTTATTAACATAATCCACAGAACATATTTTACATACCTCTCAAACTGAATCTAATTTATTGAGTTATTTGGTGAATTTCTAATTTACAAACCATTTCTCGTGTATTTCTTTAATATTTCATATTAATAGCGCTGGGTGTTGTTAAATGTGTACTTCTCGACCCTATAACTTTGCGTGTCGTAAGAAGCAATTAAAAGGATTAGCCTTAGGAAGAGTATCCAATTTTAAAACACTTCCTCAAAGGGTCCAGCTCATCCCATGCCAGCATAGAGACGTAGACGTAAATATGATGATGATCATCATCATGATTCTACGCATGGATAGAAAAGATCTGAATTCTATAAATGTTGAACTAAGGTTTGCTAACATATAATGTATGGCTTTGCTTTCACCACATACGAATCTTCTTTCTCACGTCTTCTTTCACATGTCTATAAATGCAACCATTTCTAGAGAACACAACTATGCCCCATCATTTTGGAGGACTACTGGATTTTCTAATCTACCAGTCTCTTCTTAGCGCTGAGGGAGACCATCACTAATCTATTAATGTCGATATAATTCTTATTTGGGCATCCACTGATGAGTTTATAAGGGCCCGCTTGTGTATAAAACTATGGATTATATACAAGTTTCTACATAACCTGGAAATTATTTATCCCAAATTGTAGAAATCTTATAACGAAACTGGAAGGAAAGAGTTATTTATTTAATAATGTCTCATATAAAATAATACAACCAGCTATTCACGAAATACTGATTAGTTAGCAGCCCAAACACTAAATTGGGATAATACTTAGGTATATCCTAATGTTTGTTGAGTGAGATGGAGTTGGTCAGAGTATCGCTTAAGGCTTTCTCTGTTTATGTATTAAATATATATGTAATATGTAATTAAATTGTGGTTTGATGCAATACTGATTCCTCGTTCAAACCAAACAGTGAGTGTGTTCTGTTATCATTTCTGGTAATATTATAACAATGTGACCCTCCCCAAGTATAACAATATATATATATATATATATATATATGTATATATATATATACTGTATATATATATATATATATGTGTGTGTGTGTGTGTATTTATAAGAGCCCTTTCCGTCACGAATGGGTTTTGCATCGAGAGAGTTCCCCACCAACGCAAAAGACTGGGAATGGTGCGCTTATGGAAGACTAGCACAAGCCCATGAGCAACAGTCTCCCTTCTCCATGCAAGCGATGTCGGCCAAGGCAAAGACAGTAACGTCACAACTCATTTCTGCAGTTGTGTGATCTGGAGCAAGATGAAATAAAGTATCTTGCTCAAGGGCACAGCGCATCACCCGATCCGGGAATCGAATTCACAACCTCATGATTGTGAATCCAACTCTCTAACTACTAAGTCACGCACCTTCACACACGCACGCATATATATATAACATTTTTTTTTTCAATGTGATCTACACCTCGTGGTAGGGTCCATACACATACCTCCCTCGCCCATTTCTACTAACGGAATCCTTTTCCTACACACACACACACACACAAATATATATTCCCTCCATCTTACATGCTAACCATACACACACACATAACTCCCTCCCCCATTTCTACTAATAGAACCATTTTCCCACACACACACACAAATAAAAATATATATCTCTACTTTCTTTATTTCAATAGAAAGTCTCAATTTTGACACTTCAGCACATCAGCCATACTTACTGAACCAGAACAATTCTCCCCACCCTTTTTTCTTGACCATTATCTTTTGTTTGGCACAAAATTCTCTAAATGGCTACAAAGAACTCCCAAATACAAACTGGCGCGAAATTTAATGTACTTATTCACGTGAAGGTGATAACCAATCAAATTACATCTATAAAAAAAAAACTTTTTCAGCCACTTTTTGAAATGAAAAGAACCCTCAAACACTAATTGGCGCGAACTTGATGTGCTTATTCCCGTGACTGCATCAACCAACCAAATTTCACTCATACATGAAAAAACAATCTGAGCCCCCCCCCCCTTTTTTTTAAAGGCAAATATAATAAGAACTTTGTAACGATAACTGGCGCGAAATGTATTATACTTATTCACGTGACAGTCATCAACCAAATTACTTTTCTAAAAAACCTAACATTTCGAGCCACTTTTTTCCACATAAAACAGAGGTAACATTCGAACACCAACCAGATGCGAGAAAAACCACAAACCTTCCATCTTAATTCTACTTTTGAAAAGCATAAGAACTGTGAAAGGAAACAAATAAATATTCTTAAAAAGACTCCAGTTGCATTTTCGATTTCATCTTTTTTCCTTATACTTTCACTCGTGTTGGACATCTTGTTTTTTTTCATTTTGAAAAAAACCCTCACTTTTCTGATATATATATATATATATATATATACACAGGAAGAATTATAAAGCCAAGGGTCGTGTATATACGTAGTGCATTAGCCGGTGACTCTGACGAAACATGAATACAAGTTAACTGAGATATATGAGACTGCTACACTTGCGGAATCACACCATTATTAAATTGTCATATGTATAGCTATATATCTACAATATAACGTCCATTCATACACGCATATTGAGAGGGATGGAGGACGATATATATATATAGAGAGAGAGGGGGGGAGAAAGAGAGAGCGAGAGAGAAAGAAAGAGAGAGGGAGAGAGAGACGTTTGAGAGAGAGACGTTTGAACCCTGTTCAGTTTATATTAGATTTTGTGTCTATCATATTATGATATTAACTGTTATATTAACATATATCATATTAACTGTTGTTGATTCCTTTTATCATTTACATTTAGTAAATGGAAAAATATTAAGTACCATAGGAAGTAGGAAATTCCTTAGACACAGGTAAGTTGGTTAAGTACTTTATAGTATTCTATTTATAATATACTACTCTTGTTACATCAGCTGGTTACAATGTTCGTATCTGTGTATGTGAGTAGTGTGAATGTGTTTGCGCGTGTGTATGTTTGTATACGTACGCGTGTCTATGTGGTTTTACTTCCACAGAGAAATAACAAATGAGAGACAAATGAGTTTTTAATAAAGGATATCTAGAAAATGATAAGAATTAGAGAAATGTGTATCAGAAAATACTCCAAAGAAAGGATAAAGAGACAGGAATGTGTGGATTCAATTTTATCAGTGTTATGCATGTGTACATTTAAGAGCTTTTGGTTCGCAATCGTAAGGTCATAGATTCAATCTCACTGCGTGTATTATGGACAACTGTTATTTACCATAACCTCAGATCAAGCAATGACTTTTAAGTGAAAATCTGGTAGACAGAATCTGTTTTAGAATCCGGTCTGATGGACTGTAACTGTAATGCAAATAGACCAGCCTTGTCGAATACTAATTTAAGCTGAAACCCCATGAGAATTACGTTGACGAGCTGGATCTTCCGTTAATTGAAAAACTAGAACACTCATCGCTGAAACCGACAGAGGTTCATTCCATTGCGAGTGTGCATATGTAAATACGAATAAATACGAGGGTGTATGAGAGATGGATGCAGGGAGTATTTTACTAGGGGCGTATTATCGAGTGAGTTACAAGGAACGTTAAATGGGGGATAATATATAATGAACAAGTGTGCAGACACAATTCATTATCCAGTTTAACACCACCAACATTGTTCTTGGGTTTCTTTAATTGTATCTCCTCTATTTCAAGCATTTGGACCAGGGGTCCAACTTCAAGATACTCTTATCCCAGTCACAGTTACATTAAAAACAGTCATGTACACAGCACTTTCTTTTTTTTTTAGTAAACCGTAAAAAAATATGCGTGGAAGAAATATATTAAACAAGATAAAGTGCGTGAGATTAGAGAGTGCGAGTCAGAAAAGATGTAAGAATGTTTAGTATGAAAGCTGAAAGTGAGATAGTGAACGGGATCAGAATAGGTAAAATATTATACTTGCCCCATTTTATAACGAAACGATGAAATCTCTCCAAGAACTACTGTACAAAACTGTTTATTTTAAAGTGTTTCTATATAGTTGACCTTGGCAGGATTTGAACTTAGAACATAAAGAGTCGGAAAAAATATCGTAAAATATTTTGCCCGACACTCTAATTCACTGCCCTAAGCATGGGAGTAATAAAAAAATAAAAAAATACCTTAAACAACTTTTGAATTACACATTCACACACAGACATATATACACCTACACACACCTATATATACAAACTGATTCACTTGGAACATGCGGCACCCAAGAGAGAGGTCTCACTTGTCATGACCAGGTGGTAACGAAAGATGGAATGCGTGTAGGTTTTTAGACGCTGTAGAAGTGAAGTTGTTCAGTATGTGGGAAGAAGAATATTAAATAACGAGGATTATAGTAACGAGTCCAAAGCCTGTTGTACTAGCGGAATAAGTAGTATTCAGTTTCTTCACCAAATTAGAATAAAGCTACGTTTATAATATTTTCTTATTATTTTTTCTACCTTTCTGCTTGTACTCTCCTGACGACAGACTAAAGTCCAATACGTCGAACTCCTTTTTCTCTCTTTCATCTAAGTGTGAACCTAATAACATTAATCGTA
>OZ024742.1:315267624-315292624 GCA_964016885.1 Eledone cirrhosa
CCTACCCTCAGTTCTGCTGTACGGCATCATCGTTCAGTATGTAGATAGTGTAACTGTAACATTAGGACCCCTATCAGAACTTCTTACTTAAGTTTTCTGCATATTATTTACTCACTTCAATCTATATTTTTTTACTCACCTCAATCCGGATTCTCACCTGAAAAATCTTTAATCGTTTAATTTCTAATCGTTAATTTTTTAATTTATAATTTATAATACTTGATTTAGTATTTTCGATTTTAAATTGTAATTTTTAGTTCTAATTTCACTTATAACTTCCAATATGAAACTATGATACATAGAATTAAATATATACTCTTAGGGGTTGATGGTCAGTTATACTGTCCATGATTAGTGAGAGGTAGTATAGAGACCTGTAAATACTAACACTCTCCCATCCCCACTGGCTTTCGGCTGACTGCCACAGATGGGATGGGTAGCAGTAAACTATGGTGCAGGCTTGAATGGGTCATTGTCTGGCTGAGAGAGGGAACTGACTAAGCAAATTTCGTTTAAATCTGCTATAGCTAATGGTCAACTTCCCCCTGGACCTGCGCGTGCGCAGACCAGTGGGGGTGAATTGGTACTGACAGGGGAACGGATGAAGAACCCAAAGGCACATACTTCGTCCGTTCCCATGTCGATTCAATTTGGATTGCCTCGGAAACATAACCTTATTATGTAACAAGCTGTCTGACGATGTCGCCAGACTGGCGCACAGAACAGTGTGGCCACTTTCTCCATTGAAATATATATCACAGCATTATTATTAAAGGACTTGAACATCTGAAATTACTTCGCTTTTCCTTATTCTATATATATATATATATATATATATATATATATATATATATATATATATATATATATATATATATATATATATATATGTATATATTTCGTTTCTGAATTTGTTTAGCAATTAACCCTTAAGGAACATATGCTCAAATTTAATGGAAAAACATATGCCCAAGAGGAGGGAGCAGCCATTGGTGTTAGCATTGCAGGCGACATAGCTAACCTATTCATGGTATGGTGGGACAGTAGATTTAAACTTAAACTTAAAGAACAATTAGAAGACCCCTTAACCCTGATAATGTACTCCCGCTACGTTGATGATATAAACATCGTAGTTAAAACACCCCCACTAGAGAACAGTCAGGTATTAGAGAAAAACACAATGGAAAGCATCCAGCAAATAGCTAACTCCATCCACCAGAGTATTAGAGTTACTATAGACTACCCAAGCAAACACCCCAACCATCGATTACCTGTACTAGACACAGAGCTCTGGTTAGATACAATTAATAATAAAAAACAAATCCTCCATTCCCATTATGCCAAACCCATGACTTCCAAATATCTGATCCACCGAAACTCAGCGGTTTCGGACCATACCAAAATCAACATACTGATTGCGGATTTGGTACGGGTGATGAGAAACGTGGCCCGCATGTGCAACCCTGAAGAACTAGAGAGACACATACAACACTTCATCCACCGTATGCAGTTCTCTGGTTACAATCAGAGAGATAAAATCAGAGTGTATAGAGGAGCCAGAACCAAATGGGAAAAAATGGTAAATAATGACACAAATGGGACCTGCCCCTTGTATAGGAGCAAATTTTGGAATAGAATAGAAAGAACTAGGAACAAGGCCAATAGAATAAACTCATGGTATGATAGCAATAAATACCAGAGTGTAATGTTCATCGATACAACCCCTAGAAGTGAATTAGCTTACAAATTTAGAAGGGCCCTAGATAAACATAAACTCAATATTAAGATAGTAGAAAGACCAGGTACCTCCATAAAAACAATTATTAGCAAGACATACCCTTTTCAAAGACCTCCCTGTATAGATAAGACATGTATAATCTGTAAATTAAGCCCCCATATTAATTGTAAAACTAGAAATGTAGTATATAGCATAAGATGTACTGAAGGACGATGTAGAGATAAAAATATAGTGTACATAGGTGAGACAGCTCGTAGTATAGGGGAACGGATAAATTAACACTGGCGAGACCTTCAAGATAGTAAAGAATCATCTGTACTCTACCAACATGCTAAAATAGAACATAAGGGTAAATTAGAGAACATAGAAATAAAAATAGAATCTACACACAGAAAAGACGCAATGTTTAGACAAATCATAGACAAATCACAGAGGCAATAAACATAAATGAATTACAACCAAAATTAAATAGAAAACATGAGTGGAACAGCAACATCACAACTTACAATTAAGGACAAAATGAAAACACACGCGCACATAGAACAAACAACCAACCAGTAACATGTAAATAAACAAATAAATAAACGAATATTTCACACACAGACACCCGGATGTAACACATGCGCAAACTAAGCACACAACACACACACAAAAAAGATGGCGTAGGACAAAACAAAGGAGAGGCACAAAAAACAAAGAAAAGAATCCCCAGTCACTGAAGAGGTCACAGAATGTGTGACGAAAGAACTTTGACAATATATAAACAACCATCTGGTTGTGGAACCAACCAACCAACCGGAAATTTATAAATTCCTAAATTTATAAATTTATTATAATAAATTGAAGTGAAATCAACTGGTGCGTGTATTTCTTATTGGCAACATGACCCTCCCAAAGTATAACAATATATGTATATATACAGTTTTGCGAGGTTTTTGATATGAAATCGTGTGTCGAAACAAATATTGTTATACTTGGGGAGGGTCATATTTGTGTAATATTGCCAGAATTAATAACAGAACATACTCACTGTTTGGTTGGTTTTAATTATTAATTTTTTTTTTTATCTTCTCGTGCAATGGCCATACTCGATAACGAGGGGGCAGCCATCATGTATATGTGTGTGTGTGTGTGTGTGTGTGTGTGTGTATGTGTGTGTGTGTGTGTGTGTGTGTGTGTGTGTGTGTGTGTGTGTGTGTGTGTGTGTGTGTGTGTGTGTGTGTGTGTGTGTGTGTGTCAAATGTAAACAGAAATAACAACACAATCGGTACAGTATATGGAAGGGATATATTAGGTTAACGATTGATATAACAGGAAGAGGGTCTTAACGTTTCGTACGCTAGTCCTTCAGTGTGTGCGTGTGTGTGTACACAGGCATGGCTGTATTGTTAAGATGTTCACTTCGCAACCGCAGCATATTGAACTTCCTGATTCGGAAAATAGACATCGATAAAATAAGTATCAAGCTCTAAAATAAATCAAGTATTGGGGTTGACATGTTCTACTAAATCCCCTCAATGTGGTACCCCAGGGTAACCACGGTCGAATGACTGAAGACAGTAAAATATATAAGAACACAATAAAAGATATAAAAATACTATACAGACTCGTTGCATATCTTAATGATTTCATATCAAACTATGTAGTTTTTGTTGCGAAAATTAAGTAAAGATATTCACACGCTATCATGAAAATACGTCATTACAAAGGACAAAAACAACAATCAGAACAACAATCAGAACATCGTTTTTAATGGAAAGACTATTGTTGAAGTGAATAAATTGCAGGAGTATAAGTTAAAAATGACAGCTATCCCAACGACATTTTAATATTCATGCGATCACCTCCCACAATAGCCATTCAATAGTGTGAGTAAATATACATGGAAACATCGCACTCAATATGTTTGAATATGTTTGAATTTTTAACAAGTAAATTTTCTTTGATGAAACATTTAAAATAGATACTTATAAAATTTCACTAATTCATCAGGGAATAGTTCTTCTTCTTCGCCCACTAATTCCTGAGAGGGGCATGGGGGTCAAAGTCTTCAAACCCTCCTTCCAATGGGTCCTGTCAGAAAAACCGTCTCCAACTTATCCGACTGGATCCCCAAGCGTGACCAGCCAAGCTCATGGATGTTATCCAACCATCTTTCTCGGGGTCTACCCCTTGGTCTCCGGTTGCTTTTGCCTGTAAAATCTGCCCAGCGGTTCTTTCCTGAGACATCCTAACCACATACCCATAGTATCGGAGCTGTGATCTCTCAATTCGGCGGAGAAGTAGCGGCTCTACCCAGTGTGGCTTTCTGATCTCCGAATTACGCACTTTATCGAGTAACGTTACACCAAAGACCTTTCGAAGGAGCCCTATTTCGCCCGCTTATATTCGCGATCGTATTCTTTAGGTCAAGATTCATGACCATAGGTAAGGGTTGGCACGAAAAGGTTCGCCAAAAAAAACAATATCGTGGAACTTCATCAGCCATCAACGTTAAGCCACTGATAAATCAGATTGTTTACAACATACTATGATAATCGTCTGTGTGTAAACTGTCTCTATAAAGACCATGTATACACACTGAATTAATAATGGCAGTTGTCTCGGGGATTCGAAAATAACCGACTAATTAGAGAATAAACATGATAGACATTGTACGAATATTAAACGTGATATTAATTACTTATCAGTAGTGGTGCATTATTATCGGTTTGAAGTTTATAATATTTGCCATTCAGGTGTTATAATAGCCACTGACATGACGATAAATGGTTTAATTATCAAAGTAGAAAACACTGCATACAATTCTTCAGAACCTCATAAAAATTTATCGAAACAGTAATGTCCAATATTAGGTATGACAGCAATAATTATCGGACTAAATAGGTGCATGATAAATGCAGATTTGTTCAATGAAATTGTTTCATAATTATGAAATGTCATTCAATCATCAGAAATATATAATACGCTAGGCTATATGAGTTCAATCAATTTATTTTTCTTTACCATAAGCAGGTGGAATTTGATATGCTAAAACCATTTGTAATTGTTGATTATTTTTTTTATTCGAATATCAGTACAAAAATATTGCTTCAAATATGTTAGTTATAAAAGAGATGATTTATATCCCGAAAAGGAAAGAACTGAGAAAGGGGACAATTATTTTTTTTTTGCACCAAAACAAAGATATCAGTCAGGAGATTGGCGCCTTTCATGGCTAGCATTTTGGGGCCTGCTCAAACATAGAAAACTGCTTGGAGAAGGTTGGTTAATATCTACCAAAATTGGAACCTTACAATTTCGAATCGAGGTTCTTAACTACTCGGTAATTTCTAAGCTTACAGCTTGTAATGAAACATTTGAATGTATCTTGTAAGGAAAGAACTGAAAAAATTGTAACCCTATTAAAATATAATGTTCGAAATTACTTCTCCGGAATAAAGGTGCTATTAGTCAGGCTGAACTGCACTCACATGTCTTTTATTTGACGTATTCAAAGAATATGTTTGCTAATGGGCTGATATCAAGTTCCATTTAGAAAATTTCCTAACGCAGCATGTTTTGCAGTATTCTTGCTATCTTCTTTTACAGGGTAAGTCCTATTTGGAAAATGTCCTAACGCAGTATGTTTTGGAGTATTCTTGCAATCTTCTTTTACATAAAAAGTTTGATTTTGCCCAAGGTACATTTTGCGTTTCATCCTTATAGATTCAATACAAATAAGTAGAATTTAAATAGTAAGATAGACTATTCCACAAATGTGTGCTTGTCGTACTTTGTGGAAGGGACGAAATATACACCTGTTGCAAACACCCTCTGCACGAACGACTAGGCATATTATTCCCACATCTCCATTCTTTGAACGAGCTGCAGTTCTGAGTCAAACTGACTGAGATTTGACGCCTGGCATCTAAGATTTAGTCAGGCGCTCACCCTCCTCTACCAGTCAATGTGATCGGGTGATGATTTCACTCTGGCAGTGTATAGGCGTCTAGTGGTGGGGAAGCAACACGACGTTCTTGGGGTGAATTGGGGCCTCGACAAAAGTGAATTGAACGGTCCGTTCTGGAGGACTTGTGAATTTCCAGAGGTCTTTCGCCTTGCAGTGTTACCAGGGTGTGTTTCCAATGTGAGATAAACGTTAGGTGTAAAGAAGTGCCGTCAGACGAGACTATAGGGGAAACCATGCTTTGTGTCATATAGTTACGGCCCTTAAGTTCTGAGTTAAAACCCCACCTTTCATCCTTACGTGGTCGATAAATAAAATACCAGTAACGAACTAAGGTCGATTTTATCGAATTTCCCCTTCCTGTCAAAATTGCTGGTATTGTGCCAAAAGTAGAAACAATTGTTATTGAGTACAGATAATGATGAATCGTTAGTGCACCGGATAAAATGTCTTCCACTATTTTGTTGTCTGAAGTCATTAAATTAAGTACCAGTCAAACACTAAATTTAACAGTATTCAATAAACTATCCTTTTCCAATAATCTTGTGCTATAGTCGTGTGCTAACGTTAAAAATCGTTATTATTACTCTCATCATTGCGGTCTTAAGATGAGCCATTTTAATGTCTATGTTACTAATTATTTGGACAAAACGTAATCTAATCTTTTCGGAAAATCCTATCGCAGTAATGGTGATAAATTTACAACCATTCTCGCCATCATACATCGGTCATCGAAAGAAGATGTTGGGCGAACTGATCCATTTTCTCTCTTGCATAGTATTACAAAAATCGTTTGTTTTTCGTTTTTGTTTTTTTTCTTGTTTCTTGTTGGCCAACTGATATATACCAAAGTGAAGGTTGGTATACCTCCAAATATATTACAGTGAGATTTGAGCTTTGATATTATTAGATCCAGTACAATAGGGTGGTGGATTGGCAGTATCGGTAGAGGGTTGGACGCCATGCTTTGCAGCATAGAGTTACGGCTCTTTATGATCTGAGCTCAAATCCCGCCGAGGTTAACTTTGCCCTTCTTCCTTATGAGGTCGATAAAATAAAGTACCAGTCACGCACTGGATCGATTTAATCGACTTTCCCCTCCCCCCATATTACTGGCCTTGTGTGTATACAAGAAACCATTATTAGAGCCAGTACAAATTGTTTGTATGTTATTCATAGTTTTTTGTGGGTTTATTCAGCGATACAGGACTAAATGGAAAGCTTTCTTGTAATCAATATCGCGTTATCCAGCAGAAACTTTAAATAAACATCTGGTTGTTCCGTATGACATAAACAAACATTTTTGTTCTACAGGGATTAAATCATTTTTCCTTGAGAGTTCATGTATCCTAGTGAATAATACTTGGGAGCGTAATACATTACTTATTAGAATACAAATGATGGGCCCCTAGCTCGTGCCATCAGCTTTGCTTTGATTTTCTTTACGTCTATTGTCTATGAATTGCCTGATCGCTATTATTACTCTTAGTAAATAGCGGCTCGGAGGGGCACCAGTAAAGAATAATCAGACTCAGACTCAGAAGCTCCCGCGTCTTGCGACGCATGAGGCAATCATAGTGTTCCATTGCGTTCGGTCAGCAGCCAGTTGCACAGCGTCCCGCCATTGTCTGTTTGTCGCTCGCAGGTCCCTCTCAACTGTCTGGCGTCAGTTCATTTTGGGTCGCCCTCTCCGTCTGCTTCCCTGTGGGCTCCATTTAATAATGGTTTCTTCTAATTAATTACATCATTTTACATTCCTAAGTTTAGGCAAACAAATTTCAGATACACAAAAATATGCTCGCATTCTTAGTATAGTGCTATCTCAATACACCACCATTCTAGACCTCATCTAACAGAAAATCATATGGCTGGCTCCGAACTACAAGCAAGTACTTATATATGCACTAGATATAAGAAGAGGCTGCTATATTTTTAATAGCGAAGATTAAGTTATATAAACAAAAATAATGAAAAAAGGGGAAAGAGAGAGTGACAGACTAAACTCCAGTCTAGCCAGTATATCTTGGAGACCCAGGTCACAAACGCTCTCGATGGCAACCGGCCCGGCTTGAAATGGAATAAGTCGATCTATTCCTGGCATTTGGCTATCATTCGGTCCTTTTCGTTACGAGCAGCAGTGCCCGAATTTGTAGCCGAAACAACAAAAATAGAGGAGAAAACGTATTGTATCAATAGATCAGTCTCTCTTTGTGACTGCTACTGAAACATCTACTATTAATCTAGGGCCATCCAAACGTTACCTGTGCCATCGTATTACCATGAAAAAAGAAACGCCATCTTTGAGTCCCCTTTTTTCCATTACAATTGTAGCGAGTTTACTTACGTTATTATTCCTTCCTTCCGTCCAAGATGACAGCTGACATCTCTCACCCACAATCACCTCTTCATAATGCCTGGAATTTGGCAAAATGAAACCGAATACTCATTCTTCGGTAATTCGACAGCCCTTCCTTAATGCATTTGCGCAGAAGGTTGAAGTCTATGTCCTGGAGTTATGTATAATGTTAATCATACTGCATTGCATGTTTCATTTATCTGTCTTGGCTCGTTTGAGTAGGATTTTTAATGTATTTATATTTAAATAATTACCATTGTTTTCACATGATTTAATTCTCTTAATACTCACTCCTCTTCCACATACAAACTGGTGTGAGTGATACCCAGTTGTGTTGCTTTTAGAATCAAATTCTGGGTCATACATCTAGCAAATGTCATGATGTATACTAAAACATAAGTATACCAAAACCCAAATATACATCGCTCATATAAGTATTTTGTGGCAAAGGAAATCTAAAGTTCAAAGTAATTATTAATCTTACCCCGTACTGCCGAGCCCCTCTGCAAGATTTGAACGTCAGCAACCCGTCTGAGGAAGGAGCCCCGCGGGGATGCTTTTGTGGTCTTGTATGTGGAGTGCATCCCCTAGAGCCCACCTTATCCCCTTCCCCCTCCTCATTCTTCTGTGACCCTTGCCTTTTCCTTCCTTTTTCATAACCACGAAAGATACTTGCATGATTTTACAATAAAACATTTAATTATTTACTTTTAAAACAAACTTACACTATATGACAACAGGTCGCTATCATGGACTAAGTTTGAACTGCATCCAAAATATAGGGAATTTTTGTCTAAGAAAAAGATTGTCTGACTCATTGCCGAGTTATATCTTTTCTCTGTATACACACTTAATAATTTTTATTGCCAGTACAATAGTAGGCGTGCGAACCTCTAAAATCCCAAACGGGGAGCACCATGAAAAAAGTACCCCCAAAGCGGGGAGAAATGAGGCAAAGTGGGGGGATTTTATATAATGAAAACTATGCCCATTTTCACAAGAGAAGATATATCTTACCCATCCCAAAGTGGGTGGAAGATCTCCCCGTCGGACGGGGAGAGTTGACAGGTCTGCAATAGTATCTGTATATTTATAGTTTCATCTAGGATATTTAGTCTAGAAGGACATCAGATTTATTTATGACATTTTTTTAAACACATGAATAAAATTCTGATGATGTTTATGTATGTATAGACCTGGAACTCTTAGTGGAGACGTAGGGGTTTTATCGTGATTCACGGTATGTTTGAGGCATATTAAACCTGGCAGCACCCATCTCTCCAGCTCCGAAAACAACCGATTTCTTAGAGGAAAGGACGAAAAGAGGGAGACAGAAAGTGGGGAAGAGATATAGAGAAAAATCGCAACTCTAGACTCAACCGATACTTTTTTAGTAACATTGAAAGGATGGATGAAAGACAAATTTGACCTCGGCGGGATTTGAACTCAGGGAGTACTAAGAGCCTGAACTAATAGCACAAATCATTCTATCCAACATTTTCACTTCACTAATGATGTTTACTGTGCCAAATAATACTTTGTTTCATAGTGATGTTAGTATAAACTTGTTACACAGTCAAATATGTGGATTTAAGTCTTGTTTTATTTAGTCCGACTTCACACACTAATTTGGAGTTTTTCTGAGTTTTCTGTTCCACGATATTACCATATAAACCTATTTTAACATATTTATGTTTTCTCTCCCGTTTAAGTGGTTTATTTATATTTACTGCAATTGAAAAAACATAAACAATTTTTTCTTTAGTATTTATTAATAAACGTTAGATGATTTACTGCTACGTATCATGATTCAATATGTATAATTTGGTTTTTTTCACAGATGGTTTGTGCTCTGCATTTGATTGTTATTGTGTTATGTTTTCCCGTGTCGCAGTACTGGCATTTTTCCAGTGTATATAGTTATTAATACAGATGTCCTGTCGATATATTCAGTGTTTGCTGAGACCAGGTAACTTGTTAGCCAACAAAGAAGTCACTACACGGTCATTCAACCTACTAGAAATAGAATAAGATGTCTACTCAATCATAACTGACATCACACTAAACAATAACACAAGCCAGGTATCATGTGGCATTGAATCGGATTCAATGTGCAGCGTTTCATATTGTGCATTGTCTGTTGATTTCCTTTTTAATATATATATATACATATATATATATACTATTTCGCCGTTGGCAAACACCGTTCTTGTTCTATTATCTGTAGTCTTTTAGCTTCGAGTGTCATCACTCTTCGCATTATTGTTGGTATGTGACGCTCATTCAATTTTTTTCCTTTCATTCTATATTTCACTTCTCATCAATATCTTCAGATTCACTCTATGTAATGAGAATCAAATATCTGTGCGTATATTCTACTTCTATTCCGTTTGCTGGTTCGTTTTGTATTTCCTTGTATAGCAGTGTGCTTTTTTGTTTCGTGACATATCTTGTGCCCTTGTAATACTACATGTAACTGGCCCTCAGTCTGTTACGACGACGAGTGTTGCAGTTGGCAGGATCAACGGTACAGCGTGTCCGTGAAATTAACAGGCAAGTGGTTGAGCATTCCACAAACACGGGTACACTTAACGTAGTTCTGTGAGAGATTCAGCACGACATGTTACAAGGCTGGCCCTTCCTATTACAGGTAGTACTCATTTTTTGCCAGCTGAGGGGACTGGAATAACGTGAAATAAAGAACTTTGCTCAAGGACAGAACGCGCTGCCAGATATCGAACGCATAACCTTTCGATCGTGCACCAAATATAATAGCAACCAAGCCACATGCGCCTTCTCGAGCTACAAGAATAATTATGATATTACTACCATTAGTTTTGGTGATGATATTATAATTATTTTATTATTAATATTACCTGTCGGCATAGAGTTACGACCCTTTACGTTCTGAGTTCAAATTCCGCCGAGGTTAGCTTTGCCTTTCTTCCGTGCGGGGTCGATAAAATATGTAGTTTTACACTGGGGCAGATTTAATCGACTTTCCCCTTCTGCTAAAATGTTTAGCCTTGTGCCTAAACCAGAAACCAATATTGCCTATCGTTATTCATTGTTCAAGTGTTCATTCAGTGTTATTTTCCCTGACACTGTCTGGTATATAGAACTTCTAGCGATAGTCCAGCCTATCAAATTGTCTTGTCTTGACGTATTTCATTGTATTTTCAATTATTCACTTTATGAGAAAATATTACCGAAAGTTTCACTCTTGAAAAAGTGCTGATGGCCAAGTTATAGGCACAAAAGCAAATGGCTGTCGTTTTGTATTATCTTGCATGTGAATGCAATGTGTTTGAATGGTTAAGAAGTTCGGGGCATCTTGGGCAAGGGTTGTTTATGTTAGTTGCTGGTAACCCCAAGCCTTGTGAGTTAAATTAGGTAAATATAAACTCTTTCGAAGCTCATCGAATGGTTTGCGTATGTAAATCAAAAAGATAGCTTTGTCCTAAGCTGAATCTCCCTGGGGATTCCCTTTCTCGATTATTCAGCCACTTGCTCGATCAACTAGAACACACGTTGTCGAAATCGGCAGGGGTATATTGATATCCCGTAATACATTTACTAAGAATGCTTTTATGGTATTCGTTCCGGCTCACAGCTCTCGGAGTTCAAATCCCGCTGAGGTCAACTTTGCTTTTCATTCTTTCGAGGTCGATAAAAAAAGTACCAGTCTAGTACTGGGGTGGATTCTTCCTCAATATCTCTTTCCCATTTCCTCTCTCTCACTTTATATCTTTCGCTTTAAATGCCCAAGAAACGTTGTATGTCAATACGGCGCCCCTAGGACTTCCCCAGGAGTTACAGGACCATACCAATACATTTACTTGGTTGTTTTCATGCTCAGGACACTTTGCTCTAAATGACACAGCTTAACTCACTATATATGAGTGACTCATTGTGCTTCAGAATTTTGTTTATTATTTATTTCGCTGTTTCAGTCGTGTTGTTTTTGACATCTATTTCCGGGTCATGTTCAGTGTTTTTAACATCACTTCCTTATATAAAGAAATAGTTTCTTGCATTACCCATTTATACAATTTACCATTCATACAGTTTCCTATTAAATATATTTTTTAGAAATAAATCATTTCTTGGGATTTGTTTTTTTGTTTTTTTCTATCTTTATATAAAATACTTATATAGACTCAATTCTGTTATAGCGTATTTATATTTTGTATGTTTATTATCGTGAGGAGGGTAATTTATTTAGTTTTAAATTCTATAATACTGAAATTGTTGTTACACAACATATATGCTTGTTTATATTATGTTCTAATTACTGAAATAATTTCCTAACACTAGTCTAATTTAAATATTATTTCACACGCCCGTATAAAGACGCATACAGACGCGCATATGGGAAACAGTTCTCTTAGAAGAATCTTCTCTTGGCAGAATTGGTAGAGCATCGAACACCATGCTTCGTGGCATAATTACGTCTCTTTATGTTCTGAGTTCAAATCCCGCCGAGGTTAGCTTTGCCTTTCATTTTACGGGTAGATAACATAAAGTACCAGTCACACATTGGAGTCGATTTAATTGACTTTCCCCTCCCCCAAAATTGCTGGCATTATTAATGGTAAAGGGGTATTGGCAGTATCGGTAGAGTGTCGGACGCCATGCTTTCCAGCATAGTTACGTCCCTTTACGGTCTGAGTTCAAATCCCGCCGAGGTCAACTTTGCCTTTCATCCTTACGGGGTCGATAAAATAAAGTACCAGTAATGCACTTGGTAATTGCTGGCCTTGTGTCTAAAGTAGAAACAATTATTAATGCGGTATTTCGTAGTAACTGTCTGCGTTCTGAGTTCAAATCCCGCTGATGTCAAATTTGCTATTTAGCCTTTCAAGGCGATGATAAAATAAGATAACAACCTACTGGGTAGATTTATTTGACTTTTGCTCTCCCCACTCCCAATTGCTGCCTTGGGTATGTTAGAAACAATTATTAATGACAGTGCTATTTTAAAGTTTTATCTTTTGGGTGATGTACGTATACGTTTGTAATCTACATAAGTTTTGTTTTATTGGAGACTTTTAGCTCTTTGTTTCTGGTTCAAATTTAGTGTTTCTTCTAATTTACGGAGGCGTGTGGCCTAGTAGTAAGGGTGTTGGACTTACGATCATAATGTTGTGGGTTCGATTCCTCGGCTGGGTTGCGTGTTGTGCTTTTGAGCAAAACACTTCATTTCAAGTTGTATACTCAGCTGAAAATTTAACTGGGAGTTTAATCCGGCGATGGACTGGCGTTCTCTCCAGGTTTACGTCTTATATTCTTAGTCGCTTCACGCTATGAAACCAGGATAAGCACCGGCCTAATGAACTTTCTGGCTTAAGACAGACTTTCTTAGACTTTCTAATTTCTAGTGTATGTGCTGTTAGCTTTATGTTATTTGTTATCTGGTGGCTGTGTATTGTATGGGCCATGTGACTGATGTTATGTGTTTCAGTGTCGAACAGGACTGTACAGAGTACGCGGGGTTTGGTTCGTGTGCGATGTAATTGTGTGAAATGTTGGTATTCTAGTGCAGATTATAAGTTATATAAGAGTGTGTATACCATGTTATGTTATAACGTGTTGGACGTGTAGGATATGTTGTATGAGTTGTGTTATTTTATTGAGTGATTCTTGTATAGGATAGGTATTGTGTGCATAGAGTGTGTTGTTCATGCTGTGCTTAGTCAATTGCAATTATATTTTGTTTCGTGTCTCTGTACTTCGTAGGCTATTCTGGATTGTTCAATGTTGGGTCTTATTATGTCTTCTATGTTTTTGTTCGTATTTTTCTCACACCGAATACCAAAATTACTATTGTTTTTTGTCCTGTTAACCTCATCTCACATATCCTTTTTATTTCTATTTCAAATTTCTTGTATTTCAACAGTTTCTCTACCTCCTTTCACGCCATGTGCTAGTCAGAAGAGATTGAAGTGTCTATCAATATACAGGTAATGTCTTACCTTTCTGGACTTTCTCACCTCATCAGTTGAGACAAATAGGTCCCAGATAATTGTAACAAAAGTCGTTGCCCTTCACTGGGCTTGGTACATATTTAGTTCATGTTTAGGTATTTCTCTCAATTCAGTACTCTCCGAGTTCAAATCTAGTCGAGGTCAACTTTGCTTTTCATCCTTTCGGAGTCAAGAAAATAAATGCTAGTTAAGTACTGAGGTTAAGTTACTCATCATTACTCCCTGACAAAAATATGTGACCTTATTCCAAAGATAAAAATATTATTACTGAGATCACTGAATGACAGGATCAGTAGAGTGCCGGACAAAATATTTTGCAGCATCTAATTACATCTCTACCTTCTGAGTTTGGTGTCAACTTTGCCTTTATCCTTGCGTTGTCGAATAAATAAATACAAATCATGTTCGGGTGCGTGTGTGTGTGTATGTGTGATTGATGATATGCATTTAGAAAATGCGTGGGCTTCAGCTTCTGTTAGAAACAAATATTATTGTGGGCGGGACTAATGTTAGAAGGGAGCGGAAATTCCACTCTTGCTAATATAGATAAACAGTTTCGGCTATCGAGAGATAGTATTTGTTTCTCCCTTTTCATCGCCTTTGAGGGAAAAAAAAACAAGAATATTAGAGTTTTATATTTATTACTCTTTTAAAATACCTGACATCATACCTATGAAACATTAATCTGAAGAAAGAAAAGTGATGAAAATGGTCGCTCACTGACCTAGATTTGTATTTTGCTTGTTTTTTTTTTGTTGTTTTTTTTGTTATTCTTTTGATAGGAACTGAAGGGCAGTGCCTATGACCTTTTTCAGGGTCTCTGAGGCTTATGGTAGAGATGGAGGAAGGTATCCTCTAAACGGAAACATGGTCCGAATGCTTGCAATAGAGTGGAGACCGCAAATTGCACCGAGGACCCATGTGATGGAAGTGTCAAACCAGTCGACAGATTAAGTCAACCACGAAAAAATTTTATAAATATCATTATCTCGATTTCGACTTTGTCTTACGACCTTGTCTATTCATTTTTACTACAACGCTTAAATAAAGAAGTAGCAGTACCATAACATGAATTAATTATTCAATCGAATATACTCCCAACATCTTCACAGACATTTCCTGTCAGCTGTAAACAAACGATACAGTTTGGGAAAATGGGCGGAGATTATGAAGGAAACCCGTTCCGAATTAAAAGAAAAAAATACGAACGTTGAAAGTTTCTGTTGAGTTACATCCCAACAAATGTACATCAATGAATATAATCGCAATTACACATGCATATATAAACGCGAACACACAAACACACCACACGCATACGGAGATGTAGTACGCGCGCCAACGGGCACGCTATCACACATGTGCACACAGACACACGTGCACGTGACTGTCGCTCTATAACGCTGGATGCTACTCTATTGAATATAGCGCTACAGAGAACAGCCGCCTGTTATGATTACATAACTCTACTTGTACTACATTATTATCTTCACAAATGATATGGTACCTTCTCTGATTAACAGAATTAGGTTACCACATTCCCACCTTTCAAATACAAAAAATAATCATCGTACTGGACATAGTAGTAGTAGTAGTAGTAGCTATAGATGCTACTGCTAAGAACTTACTATGATATCAACAACGAAAACTACGAACGTTTAACTATTGCACCAGTTAAAGAAAGCTACTACAACTTACAGTAGAGTTAGCAATAATAGTATTAGTAATGGTAGTGGCAGTGGTGATGATGATGGTAGTGGTGAGGTGGGTGTTGGTGGAGAGCGGCTGTATGTAATAGAAGCTTGTATTACAATTACCTCCAGCAAGAATACTAGAATGATTTTTCCTCGCAATCAGTCTGAATACGTATAATATTAAATGCAATCTTCGTTCCGAGTTCAAATTCGAGCAGAGCCTAAAAATCAATCAAATTCCTATGAACCAGAGTAAATTCACTCAACTGTATCGTCTCCCCTACAAGTAAGTGACCTTGGGTCAATATCTTTCATAAAGTAACTCTATATACTAAAGGTCAAAAAGTAAGCTCCACATGAGGCGAGACGATATCGGGGTTTCGGTTCCAATTTGATTTCTCTTCATCTAAAATAGAAATTCATTATATCTATTCAAATAATAATAATTGTTTCTACTAAAGGCACAAGGCCAGCAATTTGAAAGGGAGGGAAAAGTCGATTAAATTGACTCCAGTGCATTATTTTATCGACCCGGTAAGGATGAAAAGCAAAGCTAACCTCGGCGGGATTTGAACTCAGAACTTAAAGGGGCGTAACTAAATACTGCAAAATATTTTGTCCGGCGCTCTACCGATACTACCAATCCACCGCTCTAAAAATGGTTTCTGATTTAGGCACAAGTCCAGCAATGTTTTAGCGGAGAGGAGAGTCGATCATATCGAGCCCAGCGCATTGCTGATATTTTATTTTATCGACCCCCGTAAGGATGAAAGGCAAAGCTAACTTCGGCGGGGTCGGAAATCAAAACGTAAAGGGTCATAACTCTATGCTGCGAAGCATGTTATCCCGTCTCTATCGATTCTGCCAATCCACTGGAAGCTGTATACATAATAAAATCGTTAAAATCAAACGTGATATCAACAATTTCAGCTGCAAAAATATTTTTGAAATGTGCTACTCACAACTATTAGGAGTGGAGCAGCGACAACAGAAGGGAAATCCTGCCGACGTCGACTTTTCCTTTCCTTATTATGAGGTTAATAAAATATAGTACCAACCAAATACTGTTGGGGATTATATGTACCATTCTCTGCCCTCAAGTTTGTGGCAATGACCCTCTATTATAAATTACTAATATTACAATTACTGGAGATGGTGACTCGGCAGAGTCATGGGAACTTCGGGTGGAATGCTTTGGGGTATTCGTTCTGGCTCTCTGCACTTTGAATTTAAATCCCGCCAAAGTCAGCTTTGCCTTTCATCCTTTCGAGGTCAATAAAAAAAGTACCAGCCTAGTACTTTGGTCGATTCTTCCTCTATATCTCTTTCTCACTTCCTCTCTCTCCCTTTCTCTGGAAGAAATCGGCTGTGCTCAGACCCGGTGAGGAGATGGGCTCCGCCGGGCTTAAACTGCTACCACAGCTCCCCTACGACTCAATCAGGAGTTACGCGTACATATATACCAAATACTGGGCTCGATGTAATCGATTATAATTTCCCCTCTTCCAGAATGTGTGGCATAATGCCTACGGGAGATTGACACAATCGTTAAAAGGTCAGGTAAAATATTTTCGCCTTATTTACTTGCGGCCCTTTCCATTCCGAGTTCCGATCCCGCCAAACTCAGCTTTGCCTTTCATACTTCCGCGGTCCATAAAGTAAGTGGCAGTCGATCTAATAGACTGTTCTCCCTAAATAAAACATGGTCCTATGCCTATGTTAGAAAGTAGTAGTAGTAGTAGTAGTAGTAGTGGTGGTGGTGGTGGTGGTGGTGGTGGTGGTGGTGGTGGTATTGGTGGTGGTAGTAGTAGTGGTGGTGGGGTAGTAGTAGTAGTAGTAGTGGTGGTGGTGGTGGTGGTGGTGGTGGTGGTGGTGGTGGTGGTGGTGATAGTAGTGGTAGTAGTAGTAGTGGTGGTGATGGTGCTGGTAGTAGTAGTAGTAGTAGTGGTGGGGGGGGGGGTAGTAATGTAGTAGTAGTAGTAGTAGTAGTAATAGTAGTAGTAGTAGTAGTAGTAGTGGGGGGTAGTAATAGTAGTAGCAGTAGTAGTAAGGGAGATGGTAGGATGTAGAATGCATACATTGAGAAATTGATAACGATGATTAATTACCAAAGCAGTGTTAGGGGTTGAGGCTACATTTGTAATAAGAACAGCACGACAGCATGTGTTACTTACGATATAACAATATCAGTGTGTGCTGTAGTAACTACAGTCATAGGTGTCTGTTTAGTAGCTACAATAGTTATAGTTACAATGTAATAAACATCGTTAGTAAAAAGTTGATATGTGTACGTTATAGTAAGTGAAGTAGCAACAGTTGTGATTTAGAAAACACCGTTAGAAAATCATTGGTATATGTACGTTGTAGTAGCTACAGCAACTACAAATGTGAAAATTTGATGCAGTAAATATCGTTACTAAATTATTGGTATGTGTGTGTTGTTGTAGTGCTTAAATCAACTACTGTTGTGATGCAGTAAATATCAGACTAAAGTTGTTGTATGTGTTATATAGTAAATATCGTTACTAAACTGTTGTTATGTATGTGATGTATTAGCTATAGTTATGATGTAGTAGCTACCGTTACTAAACTGTTGTTATGTATGTGATGTATTAGCTATAGTTATGATGTAGTAGCTACCGTTACTAAACTCTCGGTATATATATGATGTAGCAGCGACAGTTGTGATGTAGTAAATACGGTTACTAGACTGTTGTTATATATGTGATGTAGTAGCTATAGTTGTGATGTAGTAAATACCATTGCTAAACTGTTAGTATGTGTGTGCTGTAGTAACTACAGACATGATCTAGTAACTACAGTTGTGATGTAGTAAATATCAATGTTATACTGTTGGTATATGTGTGATGTAGTAATTACAGTTGTAATGTAGTAGCTTCAGTTGTGATATAGTAACTACAGACGTGAAGTAGTAGCTACAGTTGCGATATAGTAACTACAGACATGAAGTAGTAGCTACAGTTGTGATGTAGTAACTACAGACGTGATGTAGTAGCTACAGTTGTGATATAGTAACTACAGACGTGAAGTAGTAGCTACAGTTGTGATTTAGTAACTACAGACATGAAGTAGTAGCTACAGTTGTGATGTAGTAACTACAGACGTGATGTAGTAGCTACTGTTGTGATATAATAACTACAGACGTGAAGTAGTAGCTACAGTTGTGATATAGTAACTACAGACGTGAAGTAGTAGCTACAGTTGTGATCTAGTAACTACAGACGTGAAGTAGTAGCTACAGTTGTGATCTAGTAACTACAGACGTGATGTAGTAGCTACTGTTGTGATCTAGTAACTACAGACGTGAAGTAGTAGCTACAGTTGTGATCTAGTAACTACAGACGTGAAGTAGTAGCTACAGTTGTGATCTAGTAACTACAGACGTGATGTAGTAGCTACAGTTGTGATTTAGTAACTACAGACGTGAAGTAGTAGCTACTGTTGTGATATAATAACTACAGACGTGATGTAGTAGCTACAGTTGTGATGTAGTAACTACAGACGTGATGTAGTAGCTACAGTTGTGATATAGTAACTACAGACGTGAAGTAGTAGCTACAGTTGTGATCTAGTAACTACAGACGTGAAGTAGTAGCTACAGTTGTGATCTAGTAACTACAGACGTGAAGTAGTAGCTACAGTTGTGATATAGTAACTACAGACATGAAGTAGTAGCTACAGTTGTGATCTAGTAACTACAGACGTGAAGTAGTAGCTACAGTTGTGATCTAGTAAACATCATTACTAAAATCTTGTTATATGTGTAATGCAGCAACAACAGTAGCAGCTATTATGATGTAGTTAATGTTGAAGTTATAGTCCTTCCCCTTTTCAATTGTTCCTGTGGATATTACTAAGTAAATTAAAGCTATCATAGTGACCAGGATCATACATGATCATTAAAGTACCAGTAATGCACTGGGTAATTTCTGGCCTTGTGCCAAAAGCAGAAACAATTATTATCAGGATAATTATCTTTTTATTAATTTTCATTATTAATATTATTATCGTCATCCTCATGATGATCATCTTATCACTATCGTCATTATTTCACTATAACCGTCATATTACCATCATCATCATCATCATCACTATCTTCTTCACGACACGACCGTCATCATCCTTTCCATCGTCCTCACCATCATTAACATCCCCAACATCATCATGATTATCGTCATTATCAACAGCATTATTATTACCATCATTATCATCATCATTATCATCATCATTATCAACGGAATTATTATCACTTGGATTGGCAGTATCGGTAGACGGTCGGACACCAAGCATCGAGTTACGGCTCTTGCCTTTCATCCTTACGGGGTCAATTAAATAAAGTACAAGTAATACACTGACATAATTGCTGGCCTTTTGCTAAAAGTAGAAACAATTATTATCAACACTATCACCTCCATCATCATTATCACCAACATCACTATCATCACTATCACCTCCATCATCACTATCATCACTATCACCTGCATCACCACTATCACCAACATCACTATCATCACTATCATCTCTATCATCATCATCACTATCACCTCCATCACCATTATCACCATCATCACTATCATCACTATCACCTCCATCACCATTATCACCAACATCACTATCATCACTATCACCTCCATCACCATTATCACCATCATCACTATCATCACTATCACCTCCATCATCACTATCATCACTATCACCTCCATCACCATTATCACCAACATCACTATCATCACTATCATCTCCATCATCATTATCACCAACATCACTATCATCACTATCACCTCCATCACCATTATCACCAACATCACTATCATCACTATCACCTCCATCATCATTATCACCAACATCACTATCATCACTATCACCTCCATCACCATTATCACCAACATCACTATCATCACTATCACCTCCATCACCATTATCACCAACATCACTATCATCACTATCACCTCCATCATCACTATCATCACTATCACCTCCATCACCATTATCACCAACATCACTATCATCACTATCATCTCCATCATCATTATCACCAACATCACTATCATCACTATCACCTCCATCACCATTATCACCAACATCACTATCATCACTATCACCTCCATCATCATTATCACCAACATCACTATCATCACTATCACCTCCATCACCATTATCACCAACATCACTATCATCACTATCACCTCCATCACCATTATCACCAACATCACTATCATCACTATCACCTCCATCATCACTATCATCACTATCACCTCCATCACCATTATCACCAACATCACTATCATCACTATCACCTCCATCACCATTATCACCATCATCACTATCATCACTATCACCTGCATCAGCATTATCACCAACATCACTATCATCACTATCATCTCCATCACCATTATCACCATCATCACTATCATCACTATCACCTCCATCACCATTATCACCATCATCACTATCATCACTATCACCTCCATCACCATTATCACCAACATCACTATCATCACTATCACCTCCATCACCATTATCACCAACATCACTATCATCACTATCACCTCCATCATCATTGTCACCAACATCACTATCATCACTATCATCTCCATCACCATTATCACCATCATCACTATCATCACTATCATCTCCATCATCATTGTCACCAACATCACTATCATCACTATCATCTCCATCACCATTATCACCAACATCACTATCATCACTATCACCTCCATCATCATTATCATCACTATCATCTCCATCACCATTATCACCAACATCACTATCATCACTATCACCTCCATCACCATTATCACCATCATCACTATCATCACTATCACCTCCATCATCATTATCATCACTATCACCTCCATCACCATTATCACCAACATCACTATCATCACTATCACCTCCATCACCATTATCACCAACATCACTATCATCACTATCACCTCCATCATCATTATCATCACTATCATCTCCATCACCATTATCACCATCATCACTATCATCACTATCACCTCCATCATCATTATCATCACTATCATCTCCATCACCATTATCACCATCATCACTATCATCACTATCACCTCCATCATCATTATCATCACTATCACCTCCATCACCATTATCACCATCATCATTATCATCACTATCACCTCCATCACCATTATCACCATCATCATTATCATCACTATCATCTCCATCACCATTATCACCAACATCACTATCATCACTATCACCTCCATCACCATTATCACCAACATCACTATCATCACTATCACCTCCATCATCATTATCATCACTATCACCTCCATCACCATTATCACCAACATCACTATCATCACTATCACCTCCATCACCATTATCACCAACATCACTATCATCACTATCACCTCCATCACCATTATCACCATCATCACTATCATCACTATCACCTCCATCACCATTATCACCATCATCACTATCATCACTATCACCTCCATCACCATTATCACCAACATCACTATCATCACTATCACCTCCATCATCACTATCATCACTATCACCTCCATCACCATTATCACCATCATCACTATCATCACTATCATCTCCATCATCATTGTCAATATCATCTCAACCACTTCAAAGACAGAATCATCATCCCAAAACTAACCCAAGTCATCATAAGAAAAAATATAAAAAAGACAATGTGATTCACTTGTAGCAGGTTATTAAGATAATACAGACGGTAGAGGGTCGGGCGCCATGCTTTGACGCATTGAGTTACGGCCCTTGCCATTCTGAGTTCAAATCCCGCCGAGGGTAACTTTGCCTTTCATCCTTACGGGGGTCGATAAAATAATACACTGGGTAATTGCTGGCCTTGTGCCAAAAGTAGAAACAATTATGATAATACAGACGATGATTAACGATGGTGATAATTATAATAAAGGTGATGGCAATGGTGATGAGGATACATGAAAGGCGAGAGTAAAAACATTGACAGTAATGATGGTGGGGAGGATACCAATGTTAAGTATGAATGTTACATTGTTGGTGGTGATGGTGTTGATGTTCATGGCGGGAATATTTGAGTGTGATGAAGATGTGAAGAAATTCATGAAATATGTTTATAGCATACAAATATATATATATATATAAATATATATATATATAAATATATATATATATATATATATATAAATATATATATATATATATATATATATATATATATATATATATATATATATATATATATATATATATATATATATATAGTTAAAAGAATAGAGGTGTAACACACAAGTTATTATATATTGGTAAACGGAATAGAAAATGCTGACAAATTGTTCACAGTTGAAAAATGGTTTAATTAGGAATAAAAGAGTATTAGTGATTGTATGGGTTAGTATTCAGTTGTGGTTTTAAGTTTTTAAGTTTTTACCGGTTGCGCATTTCTAAATGCTTTTCAAAAATAATTTTGAGATAGAGTGTCCGTGCTGTTTGCAGATCAGAGCAAACAGCACGGACACTCTATCTCAAAATTATTTTTGAAAAGCATTTAGAAATGCGCAACCGGTAAAAACTTAAAAACTTAAAACCACAACTGAATACTAACCCATACAATCACTAATACTCTTTTATTCCTAATTAAACCATTTTTCAACTGTGAACAATTTGTCAGCATTTTCTATTCCGTTTACCAATATATATATATATATATATTTATTTATATATAAACAATTAAGTGAATTCAGTGAAACTACACAGTGAAACTACACAGTGAAACTACACACTGATTGGTCGAAACTACCTTTTATACATTTTATACAGAGAAAAGTGGCTCCAGAATGCAAAGCCCTGTAAACTGTATTTCGACCAATCAGTGTGTAGTTTCACTGAATTCAGTGAAACTACACAGTGAAACTACACACTGATTGGTCGAAATACAGTTTACAGGGCTTTGCATTCTGGAGCCACTTTTCTCTGTATAAAATGTATAAAAGGTAGGAAATTTACCCATCTCATTACAGTTGAAAATTGCAAACTCGACTGTCACCACATATCATGAACCTGAAGATGGCGAAAGCATGAAAGTACTTGTTCAATTAACACTTAGAATTTAATATTCTATCATACTATTTCATTATAATACCATTATATTATATATATATTTTAAAGGATTGTAAATAAAACGAGTAAATCAGACAAAGTTGGAATTCCTCTTATTAATACAATTTTCTATACACAATCATACACACCCGTGTATATTTACCTATCTATATCTATATATATATATATATATTAGGTATAGGATTATCCTAGATGCAGTAATGGTTAATTACTACACTGGATAGGGTTGACGTACGGTGAGAGGTTACTCAACGAGTTATGGAAGAATTGTTGAAGAAACTTAGTTCCTGATCCTTCTGTATTCCGGAGTGTAGATAAAGAATGAATAATAACAGGTAGACATCATAAAAAGGTAATTTATTCTGTGTGCTTACAAATGTTTTCACGGTGTTTATACAGCCTAGTTATGCTATGTGCAAGATTTTGATTAAGATATCTACAAACCACTCTCTCCCATTTCTCCAACCCCTGCACATCTTTCTCTTTCTCTTCCTTTCCCCTCTTTTCTCTCTCCCTTTTCTACTCTATCTTCCCCAATAACCTCACTTAAGGGTATTTACATTGTACATTTTAACCATTCTGCTCTGATGATACAGTGGTCAGAGCATTTGATAAATGAGTTTTGCAAATAGTTATAAATTTGCACATAGCATAACTAGGCTGTATAAACACCGTGGAAACATTTGTAAGCACACAGAATAAATTACCTTTTTATGATGTCTACCTGTTATTATTCCTTCTTTATATATATATATATATATATATATATATATATATATATATATATATATATATATATATATATATATATATATATATATATATATACGTGTGTACATAAATATGTATGTATGTATATATATATATATATATATAGTAACAAATTTAACGGGAACAAAACAGAGAGGCAGTACGAACAAAGGTTTATTAGTTTCACGGTCTTGAGAGTGGGGTGGTGGTGGGGAACGACGTTTCGGGCATAAGCCCTTCTTCAGGTGAAAAGTGTATGGGAAGAGAGTTCCAATGGTGTGAGGGGAGTGGTGGAGAGACATATAGAAAAAAGGGGGTGAGAGGAAACGGTACAAATGAAATTAAATATAAAGGCATGATAAAAATACTCATGAAGTAAAAAGGGGTGTGGGGCGTGTAGGG
>OZ024742.1:315300124-315375124 GCA_964016885.1 Eledone cirrhosa
TGTTTTTCACCGCTCCTATTAATGACGTATTATATTCGTTTTTTCCCGTTCTTTGCCAGCGAACGTTTCCACGAACCAAAGTATCGTCTTCCTGTCTTCCTCCGGTTGCAACGTTTTTTGAAATATCCACTTCTGCGTTTACAGATTGACTTTGTTAGTTTCAGAATATCCCGTTAAGGGTGAAAGCAGCGATTCTTTGCTTAAACTTTAATCTGTTATTTTAATAAATATTTGCTCTACGGTTCTTATATATTTGATATATATTTAGCCTTATCGAGCCCTCTTTGGATTTTAGTCTTCAAATTTATTATTATTAGTATTTGGCTCCCTCGGTTGAGCACTCTACTGACTTATATTCATCATGCAGAAACAACATCTGAATATTTCTACAAAGAACATACCCGTACCAAGCAGGAAAACATACCTAAAACTCCTGATACAGAAAACAGACGCGTTCATTAAAAGGTTGCGTTGGCGTGCCTTTTATTTCGATAATCCGCGAAAAGCAGACAACAAACAGGATAAATTTGGATTTAAAACCTATAATAACCGCCCGTGTAACCCAGCATTGCTACCCTTCGAAAATGATGTCTTGGAACTCATTCGGAGTATCAAATTTCGGAATAGGAGCAATTCCTTCCAGCAAGACCTGAAGAATAGAATTCGTTCTATTAAGGATTCTAATGCCGTGCACGTCCATTCCGACAAAACTGGCAACATATATCAAGTGGAGCGCAGTACTTACCATCAACTACTACATAATGCTGTAACTAAGGATTACCGTAAAACTAATCGGTTCGTCATCAATGAAATCAACGATGCTGGGTTTAAAATCACATCTGATCTCAACATCCTGGACCGGACCGAACCTCTGGACCCTATTTCTCCCCACTTTACCCTGAAGGATCACAAATCCAATTTTCCGAACAACCCCTCTATTCGGCTTATTAACCCTACGAAGTCCGATTTAAGTAGACTTAGTAAAACGATTCTTGATAGAACTATACCTAAAATTAGAAGTTTGGCCCCTCTTGCACTGTGGAACAATTCTTTCGCGGTGATTGATTGGTTCAACGGCATATGTAACAAGGAACATTGCCGTTTTATCCAATTCGACATCAACAATTACTACTCCTCCATCACTTTACCACTTCTCCTTAGAACTATCAATTTCGCTAAAACACTCACAGTGGTTCAAGAGTTCGAAGTTGATGTCATCCTCAATGCCCGAAAGTCGGTGATTAATTTCGACGACTCCATTTGGATTAAAAAATCCAATAGTACCCCATTCGACGTGAGTATGGGCGCCAGTGAGTCTGCGGAGGTTACTGATCTTATCGGCCTTTTCCTTCTTTTCTCTATCAAGGACGAATTCCCCAACGCGGGCGGTGGTTTGTACCGTGACGATGGTCTTTTGACCATGACTAAGTGCGGACCTCGTGCTTGCGACAGGTTCAGAAAAGAACTCACAGCCTTCTTTAAAGGCTTCAACCTCTCTATGCAGGTTGAGGCCAATCTCTCGGTCCTTAATTACCTCGACGTTACCCTCAATTTATTGAATGGGTTGTATTACCCGTATAGAAAGCCGAATGATACGCTTAATTACATAAGTAAGCATTCCAACCATCCTGCCAGCATAACCAAGAACCTGGTAAGAAACGTTTCGTTGAGGCTTTCCCGTCTTTCCACCAACGAGCGTATTTTCAACGACCATTCCACTTATTACAATGAAGCTCTTGCTCGAAGTGGATTTGTCGATAAGGTAGCCTATACAGAGTACGAAAATAGACCTAGAAGAAATAGATCCCGTCGCATTTGTTGGTATAACCCACCATATAATATGGAGGTGGCCACACCATTAGCTAAGATCTTTCTTTCCCTTATTACGAAGCATTTTCCCCCTACATATAAATATAGTAAAATTTTTAATAGAAATAATATTAAAATTTCTTACTCTACGACTCCTAACCTTGCACATAACATCACAGCTTCAAATTTAGCTAAACTACCTAGCCGTAGGAACACGTGCAACCCTGTAGTTAGTACTAACTGTAATTGTAGGAATCGGGTTGATTGCCCCCTATCCGGGAAATGCCTCTCTAGTAACATTGTCTACAAATGTAAGGTTGTAACACCCACGTCCCGTAGGGCCTACATAGGGTTAACCGCCAATAGATTCAAGCAGCGTCTTTACATGCATACCTATTCTTTTCGTTACCCTCTAAGAAGGAATATGACGTCACTTTCAGCTTATATCTGGAGTCTAAAAGACAACCACACCCAATATAAGTTACACTGGGAGATCCTAGCTAGGGCTAGATCATATAACGGAAGTAAAAGACCATGTGACCTCTGCGCCGCTGAGGCCCTGGAAATAGTCTACGTAACAGACCACATCTTAAACAAAAAATCTGAGTCAATTTCGGCTTGTAAACATAAATTGCACAAAACTTTCCTGTATTACAGCCCCACGTTATACCCTAACGGATAGTACGATCTATACGTGGATATTTTACGTCTTGATGTGAGAGCTAAGTATATGTTTTATTTATACCATTACTTATTTGCATAGGTAAGTATATATTACCCGTATGTTTTGTGAAGGTACGTATATTTGATTATTTATGTGATGGCGTATAATTTTTATATATTCTGGTACATATGGTTTGGCTATGTATATACGGGAGTTTTGCGTCTGTGTGAGTATGCAGGTTCGTACGTATGTAGGGTGGGTGTATATGTGTACTTCATGTTTTGGTTGACTTACGTCTCCGTACATTCGTGTATTTACATGTAGGTATGTGTGTGCGCTTGTTATATACGTATTTATTTATTTATATACGTTTATATAATTATTTATTTATTTGTATACACGCATACACACACACACACATATTTATATGTGCGTGGTTTTGTATACCTATGGTAAGTGTTTTGCGTATGCTTGTGTATGTACGTATTTGTTTGCGGGTATGTATTTATTTATTTCTATTACTTCTGTATTGTATTTATTTACTTTGTTCTTAACTCTGTAGCGGAGATTCATTCGGTCTCCTTGTTAGAATGTTAGTCTACGACTTCTGCTATACCATTTACGTGGTTTTGTCTTTGCGTGCTATTGTTCTCCACGCTCCACATATGACGTATTATCTTCGTTTTTTTCGTTCATTGCCAGAGAACGTCTCTATGAACCACCTAAGAGAACATTAGTCTACGACCTCTTTTATACCATAAACGTGGTTCTGTCTTTGCGCGTAATTGTTTTTCACCGCTCCTATTAATGACGTATTATATTCGTTTTTTCCCGTTCTTTGCCAGCGAACGTTTCCACGAACCAAAGTATCGTCTTCCTGTCTTCCTCCGGTTGCAACGTTTTTTGAAATATCCACTTCTGCGTTTACAGATTGACTTTTTTAGTTTCAGAAGATCCCGTTAAGGGTGAAAGCAGCGATTCTTTGCTTAAACTTTAATCTGTTATTTTAATAAATATTTGCTCTACGGTTCTTATATATTTGATATATATTTAGCCTTATCGAGCCCTCTTTGGATTTTAGTCTTCAAATTTATTATTATTACTATATATATATATATATATATGTGTGTGTGTGTGTGTGTGTGTGTGTGTGTGTGTGTGTGTGTGTGTGTGTGTGTGTGTGTGTGTGTGTGTGTGTGTGTGTGTGTGTGTGTGTGTGTGTGTGAATGTATATATAATGTATTTTGCAATACACTTCATGCTTAATTAAAAGCATTTTGAAGACCATATGCTATTGTTTTAGAGTAGTGACAAACTCACTTACTTTAATCTCAGCAAACAAGGGGAGATAAGCCGACAAGGCCTTGTTTCGCATTTATTGATGCTTATCAAGGCTAACTACTCCCTCCTGTCTACTGAGATCACTGATGTTATATTCTTATAGAATTCTAGTAAATAATCAGGAACTGATTATACAGAGCGGTTGCCGGTCAGGCAGAAATTAAAAATTAGAATTGGAGCTCTGAAATAGCAATATATATATGAATGTATATATAATGTATTTTGCAATACACTTTATGCTTAATTAAAAGCATTTTGAAGACCGTATGCTATTGTTTTAGAGTAGTGACAAACTCACTTATTTTAATCCCAGCAAACAAGGGGAGATAAGCCGACAAGGCCTTGTTTCGCATTTATTGATGCTTATCAAGGCTAACTACTCCCTCCTGTCTACTGAGATCACTCTAAAACAATAGCATACGGTCTTCAAAATGCTTTTAATTAAGCATAAAGTGTATTGCAAAATACATTATATATACATTCATATATATATTGCTATTTCAGAGCTCCAATTCTAATTTTTAATTTCTGCCTGACCGGCAACCGCTCTGTATAATCAGTTCCTGATTATTTACTAGAATTCTATAAGAAGATAACATCAGTGATCTCAGTAGACAGGAGGGAGTAGTTAGCCTTTATAAGCATCAATAAATGCGAAACAAGGCCTTGTCGGCTTATCTCCCCTTGTTTGCTGAGATTAAAGTAAGTGAGTTTGTCACTACTCTAAAACAATAGCATACGGTCGTCAAAATGCTTTTAATTAAGCATGAAGTGTATTGCAAAATACATTATATATACATTCATATATATATTGCTATTTCAGAGCTCCAATTCTAATTTTTAATTTCTGCCTGACCGGCAACCGCTCTGTATAATCAGTTCCTGATTATTTACTAGAATTCTATAAGAATATAACATCAGTGATCTCAGTAGACAGGAGGGAGTAGTTAGCCTTGAAAAGCATCAATAAATGCGAAACAAGGCCTTGTCGGCTTAGCTCCCCTTGTTTGCTGAGATTAAAGGAAGTGAGTTTGTCACTACTCTAAAAGAATAGCATACGGTCTTCAAAATGCTTTTAATTAAGCATAAAGTGTATTGTAAAATACATTATATATGCATTCATATATATATTTCTATTTCAGAGCTCCTATTTTAATATATATATATATATATATATATATATATATATATATATAACGAAGGAAATGTGGTAAGGAACCAGGTGGACCATAACGCACCAAAGTACTCAATACTTAGGGTAGTAGAGTGGGTAATAGGAACCAGTAAGACCCCGACGGCTGAGCTCAAACCGTTTCGCCGTCCAGAATTAGCCGTCGAAACGGTTTGAGCTCAGCCGTCGGGGTCTTACTGGTTCCTATATATATATATATATATATATATATATATATATATATATATATATATATATTTATATATTTATATATATATATATATATATATATATATATATATATATATATATATATATATATATATATATATAAGTTATAAGAATCAAAGTTCTGATCAAATCATTTCTATGCTTACAATTGTTTCCTCCAAACCGAGGTTTGGATTCTTCGGAGCAATTTATTAATGGATGATCACATATATGACCTCCTTTTCAACCCAAGGGAGATACAGATACATATGCAAACATTGTTGCTCGGCAGGTCGACAACCATTATAATATTTAGTGTGGCAGTATACATTTAAAGGTTACATTCATATCCAAAGGGGATAAAATCAAAAATTAAGGTTAAAATACAACATGAAATTAATGCGATAGGGTAGTCATAAGCAGTTAGGATGTTATAGTGTCTCCTCGCGAACTATTTCATATGGAGGACTTGCCTCACAGTCCTAGAAACGGTCATTTTACTGATTCCTCCATCTTGAGCCAACGTCACCATCGATTTTGATGAGTTTGACTCAATCAATCTTTTAAGTTCTGCTAATTTAAGCGAGGTGTGCGGTCACTGTGAGGCTTTCTCTGGGCATCCTGACTTTTCTTCAAATTGGCTACAACTCTAAAAACAGTAGATTTGGCATACTTTGTGGCTCTAACCATCTCCCCACCACTTTTGCCGGCGTGGAATAATTCGGCAATTACACTTATATGGTTTAATTCGTTATTAAGATACTGTTTTTTATTGCAAATTAAACAAATTATGAATAAGTGATTATTCAAGATGGCAATACTTAAAATTTAGACTCCAACAAAATGTCCTCTGTAAAAATGTAAATTATAGAAACCTTGTATTTTTATCCTTGTAACTAATCTATTTTATCAGTATTCCTTTATTATAAACTCTTTTTTATTGATATAGTATTTACATGAGAAACTTAAAATATAATATTTTTCAAATTCGCCAAACTAATTAGAAATTGTTAGCTGTATTTTTTATATCGTGATTATATATGCAAGGGTTGGTTCGGACAAATAAACAAAAACAACCTTGAATAAAAACAAAACTCAATACCAGTTTATAATATAATTGACCATAATATTTCATTAAGTAGAGAGATAGAGAGATAGAGATAGAGAGAGAGAGGGAGAGAGAGAGAGAGAGAGAGAGAGAGAGAGAGAGAGAGAGAGGGGGGGGGGGGGGGGAGAGATTACTAACAGAGACCCGGAAAGTTTCATCTTGCTACAGATCAGTATTTTATTTTTTAATAAACTTTGCGTTGACGAACCAGAAGATATATATTCTTTATTGTGGCTAAGGGATGTGGGTTGTTACTCAGGAGTTTCACTTACAGGATCATTAGACAAATCTTGATGATCAAGTGAGCACTCGGGTGAAACTCCAGAGTAACAAGACTTACCACTTTGCCATTATATTATTAAACGCTACTCCAAAGGCGGTGGATTGGCAGTATCGGTAGAGTGTCGGACACTATTCTTTGCAGCATAGAGTTACGCCCCTTTACGGTCTGAGTTCAAATCCCGCCGAGGTTAACTTTGCCTTTCATCCTTACGGGGTCGATAAAATAAAGCACCAGTAACGTACTGGGACGATTTAATCGACTTTCTCCTCCTTCCCCCCGCCCCCAAATTACTGGTCGTTGATTGGCACTATCAGTAGAGACTCGGACACCATGTTTTGCAGCATAGAGTTACGTTCCTTTACGATCAGAGTTCAAATCCCACCGAGATTAACTTTGCCTTTCATCGACTTTCCCCTCCCCCCAAATTACTGGCCTTGTGCCTATACGAGAAACCATTATTAAACGCTACTCCAGTATTGAGTTCTCATTCTCGCATCCGTCAAAATCGCATACAGAGAGAAAATAACGTTCAATTCTATACCACACTTTCAAAAAGAGCTCCGTTCAAAAGTAACTTAGTAAATATAAAATACAAATATAGTACGAAATTGATATTACAATATATTCAAAAGACATAAACTGCTTAGAGAAAAGATTTATCTCTACCAGCAATTGTTCACGATTTCTATCGTCTGCAATATTTGGATAAAGACAGGCAGCAGCTAATCTCACATTGACGAGTTTTCTTTTAATGTTTTTGTTTTTGTTTTTTTGTCGAATTCATTTATATAACTTCTTTTCTATTCATAAGTTGTTTCTTTTTTTTACAATATATATTTAATGAGGGATTTAAGAATAAATAAACGGAGATAACGAGAAAAAAGGAAAGAGATATGTGAAGACAAATAGAGAAAGTGAGAGCGATCTACATTAAAACAGAGTATGAGATAGAGAAAGATACGGTCGAATAAAATACAAATGGCGGTAGATGATAGACTTTAAAAAGAAAGAGGAAAAAGAAAATAACAGAGATTGGCAAACAGTAAAAATAAGAAAGAGGGATAGAAGGATGGAGGGAAAGATAAAGTAAAAGGAAAGAGAAAGAAATAGAAGATAGAAATAGAGCGAACATAAACAGGCAGGAAAATGTGAAACATGAATTTAGAATAACAGAGATAGATACAGATAGAGAGAGAAACTGTGAGGGAAAAGAGACATATATCGAAAGAGGGAGAAAATACAGGAGAACAGTCAGGACTTAGAAACGATCACCATGGAAAACATTCAGCAAATAGCAAACTCCATCCACCAGATATTTAAAGTTACCGTAGACTACCCAACCAAACCCCCATACATAAACTAAATATACTACATGCAGAACTGGTTAGAAACCTTTGGTATAATAATACAGATCATCCATTTATATTATGTCAAACCCATGGCCTCCAAGTACCTGATCCGCTGAAACCCGGATAACGTGAAAGTCAACATACTCACTGCAGACTTAGTAATAGTAATCAAGAATGTGTCCTGCGTGTGCAATGCTAAAGAATTAGAGAGACACATAAAACACTTCATCCACTGCATGCAATTATCTAGATACAATCAAAGAGACAGGACCAGGGTGTACAAAGGAGCCAGGGCTAAATGGATGACAATTATAGAAAATTATGCAAATGGGATTTGCCCCATATATATAGGAACAAATTTTAGTGACCAGTAGGAATTGAGAAAATAAGTAAATGTATAAATAAATAAACAAATAAATAGATTTAATAAACATACACACACAAACCCGGATATTACGCAAGCACAGCTCAAGTACACAGCTCACAAAAACACGATGATGTAATACAGAACAAAGGAGAAACAAAATATGACAAATGTCGTCACTGAGGAGGTCACAGAATGTGTGATGAAAGAATTTTGATGACAATCAACAACTAAACAACCATCCGATTATTAATCTAACCGACTGGGAAATTATATATATATATATATATATATGTGTGTGTGTGTGTGTGTGTGTGTGTGTGTGTGTGTGTAATTCAAGGTAATCAGTGCTTGTTGGTTCAAGCAATTAACCGATTACGATGTAATCCGGCGTAAGCTCACCACGTCGTAGGCACCATAGAGCATTACCTGTCTGGTGACAACACATCAGATAATTGCTATATAATGACTGATATTTTTTAAATGTTCATAACAGCATGATGTAATAAACTGAAGATGTATATGTTATACCGTCTTCGTTTTCCTAATGTGTGTGTGTGTGGCTAAATTTTGAGTTTAGATTTTACTGTTTCATTCTGTTTTAATCAATGTTTTTAAAAATATCGAAAATTACAGTAAATATATATCGTAAATAATGACGTTCATTAAAGGTTCGAGTAAATGATAGTGATGAAAATACAGACGCAAATCAAATCAAATCAAAACATAAGCTAAAAAGACGTTACAAAAGTAAGTATAACTCACCAAATAGGCGTAAACAATGTAGTGAATGCTTTATATCTGTCAAGTTTTACAATCCTCTGTCGCAGGCAGTATTTGAATAAATACAGACTTATTTGTATAATCTTTCTATTAGTATATTTACGTTGTTTTGGCGGAATATCTGGAATAAGGAAATTAAAGAAAATTTTAAATTTATAAAAGTTATTTTCAAGAATGTTTGTTCATAATTTTACTATGTATGATGCGGGATTTTATAAAGATGTATATCTCCACACATTCATATATGCATACATGTGTGTGCATACGCACACAGGTGCATATACACACACAGTCGTATATATGTATGTGTGTATATATATACTCACACGTTTACGTATATATCTAAACACGTGTAAACGTATAAATATGCATAAATATATACACACGCACACACACACATACACATGCATACACACACGCACATACACACACACATGCATACACACACACACACACACACACATATATATATATATATATATATATGATAATAATAGAGCTGCGGCGTTGCAAATGGGTTACATATGAAAAAGTAAGTCCTTCATCAGTGGCCTTCCAACCGTCCTAGGCATTTCATCGCTTTAAAGGCCATATACCTCAGGTTGGTGCGAACAACGGCTAAAAAAGTCGTTGGGACACGTAAATAAGGGGGACGCTAGGGTGAACAAACAAAATGGTTTAAGCAACAGAAAGTGACAAGAAAGAGACAAGTCCCAGATTTCTATGAATATAAACTCGGTGAAATCGTGAACGAGAGAATAAAGACCATCAAACCTGGTTGAAATGTGAGCAAGGAAGGAATTTCGCACAGGTCTAACGGGGGGAAGAAGGGGTCTGGTCTGCGAATTCGGTAAACATAAGTTCTGTGAAGTCGCAGACGAGAGAGAGAGAGAGAGAGAGAGAGAGAGAGAAAAAAAAAATTCATACCGGCTTGGCCAAGAACGCGCGAGAAAAGAATTCGGACAGGTCAAACGGGAAGAAAGAGGAGAAGGAGGAGAGGTAGTGACAGAGAATGAGTGAGTGAAAGTTGAGGAAGAGGCTAACAGAGAGAGAGAGACTGCTAGAAAGGGTAAAGATACAAAGAATGAAACAGACGGGTGGCAGCAGAGGAAAAAATATATGTGTAAATATGATAATAATGGAGCTGCGGCGTTGCAAATGGGTTACATATGAAAAAGTAAGTCCTTCATCAGTGGCCTTCCAACCGTCCTAGGCATTTCATCGCTTTAAAGGCCATATACCTCAGGTTGGTGCGAACAACGGCTAAAAAAAGTCGTTGGGACACGTAAGTAAAGGGGACGCTAGGGTGAACAAACAAAATGGTTTAAGCAACAGAAAGTGAGAAGAAAGAGACAAGTCCCAGATTTCTATGAATATAAACTCGGTGAAATCGTGAACGAGAGAATAAAGACCATCAAACCTGGTTGAAATGTGAGCAAGGAAGGAATTTCGCACAGGTCTAACGGGGGGAAGAAGGGGTCTGGTCTGCGAATTCGGTAAACATAAGTTCTGTGAAGTCGCAGACGAGAGAGAGAGAGAGAGAGAGAGAGAGAGAGAGAGAGAGAGAGAGAGAGAGAGAGAGAGAAAAAAATTCATACCGGCTTGGCTAAGTGCCCGCGAGAAAAGGATTGTGGACAGGTCAAACGGGAAGAAAGGGGAGGAGGAGAGGTAGTGACAGAGAGTGAGTGAGTGAAAGGTGAGGAAGAGGCTAACAGAGAGAGACTGCTATATATAAATTTAGCGAGAATCGCATTTCGGCGGGTAGAAAAAGCGAAACGTAACGCAAATTCCGAGTCATGCTGGCAAGCGCTCCTTGGGCTAAAAGACCAGAGCAATAAACATAGGTTATAAAGGCCATACAAACTGGATGCGCTGTGTGTATTTTAGCGCGTGAGTGTGTTTTTCTTTGTGGTAGAAATCGCTTATTCTCATCACGAATAATATTGTCAAGTGGTTATTGTTATCGAAATTATAAAGACGATTGGCATATTACTTTATGTTATCGTACGCTTATAGTTATCTGCAAAGGTCCGTTCCAAAATAGACACAATGTATACTAAGAAGCTTTGTAAATTATGTATGGATGGTCCCGTAACTTCTGGGAGAGTCGTAGATACTTTAAGCCTGGCGGAGCCCATCCCTCTCCAGGCCTGTAAAATATACAGAAAACTTAATTTTAAACTAAAACCAACTTGCCAAAGAAAGTTTCCTGCAACATAACATTCACTAAGAGAATGGATTAACAGTTATGAGAATGTGTTATGCTAGTTAAGTTTTACGAGTGTCTGTCGTCTGCGTTATTCAAATATTGCAGACGAAGAAAATTTCCCTAGTCGCTGCTTTGTTTATTATTTTTATTAATTTCTCTATATGTGTTTTCTGCTTTTATATGTATATATCATTTAAGGGGCATATACATTTCAAATCTCAAATATATAGTTGTGTGAGTGTGTACGTCCGTTTGAGTGCATATGAATGTTTCCTGTTACAGTTGTGTATATTTGCATTTGTGTGTACGTGAAAGAAAGATTTATTTTTACCGGGCGTTCATGAAATACGAAACTATGTAATAGGTAGGAAAAGCAACTGACTATAAGAAATAACTTTACAAAATAAGAAAAATATATTCGATGATTTTTGTCTTTTTTATAGCTTCTATTTTCTCATCTTTTGCTTTCCCTAAACTCCAGCAATTCTGTTTAACATCTCTCTCTCTCTATCTATCTATCGCTCTCGCTCTCTCGCTCTCTCTCTCTCTCTCTCTCTCTCTCTCTCTTTCTCCCTCTTTCTCCCTCTCATCTCTCTCTCTCCCCCTTTCTCTCTCTCTCTTTCTCTCTCTCTCCCTCTCTCTCTCTCTCTCTCTCTCTCTCTTCTCTCTCTAGATATAAGAGGATCAGGATAGAGAACGTGATATATATATATATATATATATATATATATATATATATATAAATATATATATATATATATATATATATATATATATATATATATATATATATATATATATATATATAGGAAAAAGTATGACCCCGACGGCAGAGCTCAAGCCATTTCGACGGCTATTTCTGGACTCGTCGAAACAGCTTGAGCTCTGCCGTCGGGGTCATACTTTTTTCCTATTACCCACTCTACTACACTAAGTATTGAGTACTCTGGTGCGTTATGGTCCATCTGGTTCCTTACCACAATTCCTTCGTTATATATATATGTATATTTATATATATATATATATATAGAGAGAGAGAGAGAGAGAGCGAGAGAGAGAGAGAGAGTGAGAGAGAGAGAGAGAGAGAGAGAGAGAGAGAGAGAGAGAGAGAGAGAGAGAGAGAGAGAGAGGTATATGATTTTTAATGCGATGAAATACCAATGATGGTTGGAAAATCACTGACGAAGGACTATTTTTATCATATGTAACCCATGTGCAACCACGCAGTATTCTTCTTTCTTCTCATGTTTCTTATATATATTTACCTCGGCTGCGTTTGTCTGTTTCTCTCTTACTGCTTCCCCGTTCTCTCTGTTTCTCTCACCTTCTTTCGCCCCCTCTGTCAGTTACACTTTCTCTCGACTGACCGCTTCCTCGCACTTCCACTCACTCACTCTCTGTATCTCCCCTTCTCACTTCCTCCCGTTTGGATTACAGTGGGTCTCTTCTTGCTTACATCTCACTCACGTCGGACGGTCTGTACCTTTCGCTCATGAAATCTACCCAGATTATGCTGACCGGAGAACCATGTTGCTTGTTTGTTTCCTATCTTTGGTTTGCTTTTATCCTTCTATGTTGTTTACTTGTCCCCCTCGCTTTACGCGATTTACTGGTCCCAATAACTTTTTTTAGTTATTACTCGCACCAACCTGAGGTATATGATTTTTAATGCGATGAAATACCAATGATGGTTGGAAAATCACTTACGAGGGACTATTTTTATCATATGTAACCCATGTGCAACCACGCAGTATTCTTCTTTCTTCTCATGTTTCTTATATATATATATATATATATACCACGTTCTCTCTATCCTGATCCTCTTATATTAGTTTTCTTTCCTTTAACTCTGTTTCACTTTCTCTCCATTGCTTGTTTTCTATTTTCTATTTTTATTTTTTTGCTAACAGCACAGTCTTTTACCTACTTCGCTTCTTCTAGCAGACTATTTAATATTCTCTCTATCCTTCTATTTTCATTTATTCTCGCATTCAACTTCTCTCTCTCTCTCTCTCTCTCTCTCTCTCTCTCTCTCTCTCTCTCTCTCTCTCTCTATCTGTCTCTGAATATATATATATATATATATATATATATATATATAAATGTATGTATATATATATGGTTTACGAAGTTAGTCGAAGAGAACTCGGGTTGTCGATTGATTTGCAGAAACGTTAGAGATCGAACAAAATACCTTGAGTTTTCTAGTTTTAATTCTTTACTTTCAAATGCTGCCGGTGTTAACTTTGCTTTAAATCCTTCCGAGATTGTTGAAATAGAGTACCTGTCAAGTACAGAGTTTGATTTAATTCTATCTAGACTTCCTCCAAATTCTATGACCTAGTGCCATTTAACGCAATCAATAATTCAACATCTTACAACGTAATTATTTCCGTCTCCGACTTTATCTGCCTCTCTTCTCCCTCTCTCATTATATGTCTTGCTACTTTCCTCTTTATTAATACCTGCAGCATTGTATTTATATAAATAGAAACAGGGGGTGAGAATGGGAGGAGGGGTTAAAGAGATGCGCGCATGCACACAAGTCTGTCCTCGGCTTCAAGTCAAATGAAATTCGTTTATATGCATTACAATAATCACCATAAATATTTCATTATAAATCAGCAAAAATCGTGTATTTTTAGCTGTGACGTTTTGCATTTAAAAACATTAAGAAGCAGTCAGTATGAATATGTATGTATATGTAGTTTTCTTTTTCAAAATTCAATCTGGACACTAAGTAAGAATGCTTTTTGCTTCGTGACATGACGGTTCCAAGGGTTCGTGAAGATGTTAGTGCGTGCATATATGTTGGTCTCTGAGTAGATATACTTTCACTCATGTAATAGGGACATTCAGTGCCGGCGCCTATAAATTTAGCACCCTAGGTTAGAGCTACAATATGCGCCCACGTCTCCTGGTTGAAATAATTTCATCTTACAATTTGGCAAGCTGTCAAACCTATCTTTTAACACTTCTTGCTCCGACCACTCTAAGAAAATTACTAAGCCTGCATTTTCTACAACACAGTCAACATTCACTCACGCCGGTAATTTTGTCATATGTCGTGGTTCTTAGGCACAAATGTTGTCCGTAAAACTGACAACCAGTCAGTCATCGAGTTCTGTGCCCAATGTTTTTAATAGGTTAAATAGAACATTGTCGAACATGAGCCTTTTACAACAATTGGATTTCAGCAGTGATGTCATATTTTAGGGAAGACGCTTACACCTTACTAATTTCCTAGTTGACTGTACATTGCTTCTAGCATTAAAGTTTTTGGCTATTAGTGTACGGTGTGTCGCTTTGGTTGTTTTGTTTATGATAAAATTGTTAATTTGTGCGGAATAGAACGATTTAATTATATTAATCAATTTGCACTTAAAACATTTTTTATTTTTTTACATAAAACCGAAACGTTTTCAATTCCTTATTCATTTTCCATCTTATGATAGTATTTTTCCTGAGAGATGGAGAAGTAATCCATTTTGGCGGGTGTTTTCACTTTGATCTATCTCTGTTCTCTTATCTCGTGATGAACGGTAATTGCAACACAATATGGTTTAATGTCCAAACATCGGAAGTTTCAATTTATGATAGGTTTTCTTTAATAAATTGGTCAATACAATAACCGATAACATCAAATCAGTAAGCTTTCTATCGACTCCTGTGATTATCGTTCTTTTACTTAGTGGATTCTCAGAATAAACTGCAATTTAAATAATGAATAGCTTTCCTTAAATCTTGCTGCGAGCTGTTTATATCCGTCATTGATTTTTTTTTATTTGTTCACAAGTCTCAGTCGATGTTATTGTGGGAGTCATATCTATGTTATTTTTCTTTTTGGTCATCTGATTTCGGCAATTTTCAAGAAAGTAGAATCTATTGGGCTACTTACCGATATTGTCATTTTTTGTGCAATTTTATGAATAGTTTCACTAGATAAAGTAACACATTTCTTCTCAACAAGAAGCATGATATCCAATTTGTATCGTACTGAGAAATTCGTATAAAGTTTATTTGATAATTCTGCGACCTGCGATAAATGATAACCAGGCATATGTAGAAATACCCCACCTGTTATTTGCCAGTTATTTAGCAGAATGGTGACAGTTCGGGATATGTTGGTCTTCTTAACCCTCCTTCTTAACCCAATAGTAACTACTGGATATTAAAATGACAAGATAAATATATTTGTTTATGAATATCACCTGTTGTAAATAATGTATATAGGTCTCTTGGAGACGCAGGACATGGCGGCGATGATGAAGGACAGAGACCACTGGAGAGAACTCATCCATGGATCTCGGGAATTTTACCAGCCCCAGATAGATAGATATGTTAACGAGTTCCTGGAATGATCATGGGCTAATCTTGAATATGGTAAAACCGTTGTAACGATCTTCGTTAATGTGATTCAAGACAGATTTGCAGCGAGTTGAGCTCTTCAAACTCCTAATTTTAATAATGTATTACACACACACTTGGATGTATTACACACACACACATGGACATGAATGTATGCGTGTATTTATATATATGTATCCCTATATATATATATACATACATACATACATATATATATATATATATATATACATACATACATACATATATATATATATATATAGCTAGACAAACACAATCAGACAGATAAATAAATGTGTGTATTTCTATGTATTTATATATAGGCATGTATCTGTTGCTTGATAGACAGACATATAATTGTTTCTACTTTTGGCACAAGGCCAGCAATTACCCAGTACATTACTGGTACTTTATTTTATCGACGGATGAAAGGCAAAGTTAACCTCGGCGGGATTTGAACACAGACTGTAAAGGGACGTAACTATGCTGGAAAGCATGGCGTCCGACTCTCTACTGATACTGCCAATCCACCGACAGACATATAATGATGCGCGTGAGTGTGTGTATGTACATACTTGTATATACAAATATATAACTAAGAATGTTCAGAACCATTTTATAGTATGCAGCTTTCTAGCTAAAGTATTCATCCATGCATTATGGGTAACTTCAATATATCATTCTTATAACTACCATAAGGGGATCTTTTAGCGAGCAAAGATCATGATCTAGTTTCCATTTGCTCTTGTAGATATTTTACTTCATTTATGCGCTAAACCATGAACATCAAATTCTCATTTATTTTTCCTATAAATCTTGTGGGTATGTAATATATCAACCTATCAATTAATTCTCTATCAACAAACATATGTCCGGCTGTGTATGTTCATTTCACTGCCCTCATCCTCTTCTAGCCATCTTTTTCTCCAGCCTCCCTTAACCATCCCCCTGTATCTCATATGTCAATTTATTTCAAATAGAAATGATTTCCATATGACTAGTGTAGTTTCATTCGGTTGGAGATGATTTCAAGAAAATCACTAATATACATTTTTATTTCAAATAAATATTCACATCACAGCAGGTCTTCAAGAAATCGTGGGAGCATTCCCAAGTGGTGTATGCTTGTTTATTGGACCTTGAAAAGTCATTCAACTCTGTTCCACTAGACTTGTTACGAAGGTTCTCCAGTAGTGTGAAATTTACGGACAGCTTCTTGATCCCTTGAAATCTCTAGACGAATATCCCAATATTTGTGTTCAGATAGATGGTGCTAAGTAGAAACCATCCAATGCAGATGTCGGACTCCACTAAGGTAGCTTGTGTGTATTATATATAATCTTTATCATTCGTCTTCTGTCTCCGTCTTCCCTTTCTGCGGTTCAAAATAAAATGGTTCCATATATATTTTACTTTGGTGCTATGCAGCTCACACAGTGTTGAGAATTTGTTTAGAATTATTGAAAATCTGCAAAGTGAAGCACGTGTCCTTAAGAATGGTTTGCTAACCGTTGTGGAACTAACTAACTATATATATATATATATATATATATATATATATATATAGAGAGAGAGAGAGAGAGAGAGAGAGAGAGAGAGAGAGAGAGAGAGAGAAGTGGTTACACAACAGTTAGTTTACCATACCGAGAACAATTGTTTCACCTTAGCGGATCCTCAGCTCGGAATGGGCATGGTTATATATGCCCATTCCGAGCTGAGGATCCGCTAAGGTGAAACAATTGTTCTCGGTATGGTGAACTAACTGTTGTGTAACCACTTCTACCTAACTCGTCCCATGGACTGAGTGCTCTACCACTACGGATATTACCTTCCAGTGTTCCACCACTATATATATATATATATATATATAAAGAAAAACGAAGATTCGTTTACATGTAGTTAGTTTTTTATTCTATAGCGACCTGTTGGACTATATGTTTGTTGAATCACCAGTCTGAAGAGCAGATAGAGAATGGAACCTGATTCATAATTTCTATGGGTGACATTGAGTCAATCCTCTGCGAAACGCGCGTAACAGATAGATAGACAATAAAAAATCTAACTACATGTAAACAAAGCTTTATTTTTGTTCTTCATATATACACCTTGCCTGTGTATCGAGTACTCATTTTAGTATCACCACCAGTAATTCACTGAATCACATTATATATATGTGGTGCTCCAGCATGGCCTCAGCCCCTCGGCTGGAACGTACATAAATAAATAAATATATATATAATTTTTGTCCATCAAATTTCAATTACAAAGTTTTAATTAACTTGAGGCAGAAAACATTTGACCAAGGTGCCAGATATTTGGAGGGTATTGTGGTATCAAAAGGAACTCCTTAGCAACACAGTCATGCATACGTGTGTGTGGGTGTGGGTGTGTTGGTGGGTGGGTGTGTGTTGGAGAGATGGGGAGAGGGAAAATATATGTAGTGCTTGTTTGTTAAAATTTCTTTAGTTATCCAATTTTCACAATCTCTACATCTTTATCAATTATCAACTATTTCCTCTATCCATAGACAGATTTTTCTTTGAAGATGGTGCAGTATTTGTTCCTTGGAAATTCTTGGTGTTTAGTTCTCACTACAGAGTTATTTTTACCCAGTTAGTAATAAAAGAAAAAAGAATAAATAACAAACCTCACTGCGAATTAGTAAATGAATATAAAACTCTCTGAAACGCTTTCCTACTTCTCTTGGCTCTAATAAACTATTTCACCATTTTTGCTTTATATGTATGTGTTATTTGTATTATTTGTTTTTACAGTTTCTCTGTGTGTTGCATTACTTTTTATTTACTACTTGTGTGCGTGTGGAATGTTTTCTTTTTTTTTTCATTCATTCCTCCCTCTCTAATTTAGCATAGTTGTAACTACAGGTGGTTTGCTGTTTACCCCAAAAAGAATTATTGATCTTGCTACCAATGCAGCTGTTACTACCGATTATGTTCTTTACTATGTTCAAATTATACACTACGACCGTGTCTCCGACAGTTTTTCGAGGTGAATTCACTACAAGCTGCATACAAATATATTTTTTTTGTTTTACTTTGTCTCGTTTTTGTCTTCATTTTCTTAATTTATTTATAAATTTTTTATTTTATTTTACTATCTTTGCTTTTTTTCTATCATGTTTGTGGATATGGTTAGGAGATAAGCCGAGTTCGTGACGTATCTCCGTCTCGCTTCATTTCCCGGTAAGTCAGAAGACTTTTGCCTAAATAATCGTTATTAGTATCATAGCTACTGGGGCTTTTGAAGTTGTTTGTTATTCTTACAATCTATTCTAATTGAATACACCTATTATCAAAAGCGCAGCCAACATACCTTTTTATCATAAATAGAGTCTTTACCTTATTTAATATATCCTTTCTATTTTTAAGACAGTACAGTGCGATGTGAGGGAGATTTTGCTCCTATTTCTAGCGAGTTAAATGACCACGTAAAGGCATTTTATTAATGTGTTGCTTTAAATAATTATTTTAGTAGTGAGTGTTCTCTACACACTAATCTTAGTCCTGGTATCTGTTTTACTTAGGACAGCTTCATTTCACCTATTGTTATTGAGAGGCTAACAAGAAAGACTGCAGCTTTCTCTATCTTCCTATCATACAATATGTACTGCTTAGTTTGGTTTATTGTTTTTTCTGATTCTGGTTTTCTTATATCTGTGAAGGACCAGAAAAATAAAGTAAAACAGTTTGGTTTGGTTTTCGCTTCAGTCTATCTTTATATTTCTATAATTAATTTAGTTCTTTTACAATTTAGTTCTTCTGGCAATATTAACACAACATGACCCTCCCCAAGTATAACAATATCTGTTTCAACACATGATTTTCATATCAAAACCTTGCAAATCAAATACATTTTCTTTAATGATTAATTCGTTTATTAATTAAGATGATTATAGTTTAGACTATGCAGAATGGAAAATGCTCATAAGTTTTTTTTTTAGGCTATCCTAATGATTTGTCAAGTAAGGGGCTTACTATGTTCAGATGTGCAAATGCCATTATTGTAGCCAATTGGGGGGACTGGGTCTAAGGATAGAATGCTATCATTTAATTTTGATTTTGAAAGTAGGTTTATAATTATTAATTTTCATTGCTCTTTCGTAGCTGTCTCGGTGGCCGATCTGAAGAAATCATATTCGGTTGTGATCCTGGTCTGAAGTTCGATCCTGATTGGGAGAAGGGTACCCGGTAAACGTTTTTATTTTACATCCCATAGAAAAAAGAATATTACATGCACGTCTTAAAAAGGATTGAACCCAAGGAAACGATCTCCGCCGTCTCTAGTACCTACTGCTAGGCCACTGAGACAACTACAAAAATCTTATAAAAATTCATACTTATAAACCTACTTTCAAAATTTTCAAAACAAAATGATGTGATATCGTTAAGCTTTGCTTAATTGTTTTATTTATTTATTTTTATTTTATTCTTTCTCTTAAACTTCAGGTATTTTTTGAAAGCTAAGAATTGGCCCCTAAAATACTACAGTGGGCCCTGCAATGCTACCGTGGGCCCGCTGGGGCCCACTTGCCATTGAGCAACCGAGCAACCTGGCCAGTCCGCTATTGATTGTAGCAGTAAACGAGGAAGAGTGGGAAAACATTTCCGGGACAGATTTATAACCAAAAGCTATCACAATTCTGTTGTTGTTTTTTACATATTGTGTATCTCGAGCTCCTTTTATAAAATGGTGGGGAGGCGAATAAACAGAATCGTTAGAACATCAGAAGAATGAATGTTTTTGTATTATTTGTTCCATGTCTCTGCGCTGCGAGTTCAACATTTAATTTCATCCTTCGAAGACAGTAGATGAAATACCATTTCAGAACTGGGGTGGATCCACTCACTCAGACATGAAGAGAGATGTGCTCCGCCAGGCCTTCCCTACCAAGGAGTTCAGTGCTCATGGGTAGGTGGGAATATATAAGTGGAGGGATATTTGACTGTTATTTCTCATAGATCTAGCTATTATATAAAAGACAGCTCGTTGGCTCGAGTCGGAGTTTATTTGTTAGAGAGGCTTTGCCAATTAATCAAGTTGGAAAATAAATCCGGGAAATAAATTATGTATTAGAAGAAAGTATCAAATTGCAGTTTATGACATTTTGATGAATCTAATTCGTTTGTTGCACTTGTTTCATAGCTGGTTTGATTAGATGTCGTGTGTTGAAACTAAATTAGTCGCATTATGAGTCATATCTGTTTCATGAATGAGGTAGAAACATTACTAATCTGATTTTAATGCTGATGTTGATTCAGATTATGTTATATTTCTATTGTTGCATAATTTCTGCCACCAATTCATTATTCTCCTTTACAAAGGCATGCAATACGCATCTTAAGTTTCTCTTCATTGTTTTATATTAAAATAAAAACAAGCAGTATTTGTTACTTAAGCTACGATTATTTATTACTGTTGAATTTACCGGTCTGAAACGCTGGGTTATGTTGTTCTAGCTGTTATTAACTAAAGAATGCTGTTGATGATGATGGTGATGATTGTTTAATTGTTACTTTTTCTTCCCTTGTCGATGTTGCTAATATATCTGTTTAAATTTCTTTCTTTTTTCTATCTTTTTCAGAACGTAGTTTGGAAGTAGTGACATGATACATTGATACATTCCCATCAAATTAAATTCTTCGATTCAGCTTCTTCGCTGATAATCAGAGCTATGTCATAACACCGGTGAATAGAATCATTAAAGCGTCGGATAGAATATCTCATGGTATTTGTTCCGGCTATCTGCGCTGAGGTCAACCTTGTCTGTCACCTTTTCAGGGTCGATAAAATTATGTAACAATCTATGGAGGTAAATTGACTGAATTGTTAGAACATTGGACGAGAGACTGAGCCGTAACCGCTGCGGTAATTTGCGCTATATGTTCAAATTCCACATGGCCAGGGCTAATCAGTTGTTAACGGGAACATAACTACCGTATTTCCCGACTTTTTTCCTAAAATAAGTCTCAAAAATCTACCATGCACCCTGGAGGCTGAAGCTAGTTTATTGTTATTTTTTTTTTTTTTTTTTTTTTTTTTTCAAATTTCTGGTTGTCAAAATTAGGGTGCGTCCTCGAGGACGAAGCGTCTTCGGTGCCGGGAAATACGGGTAATTATTAAAGCGGAAATGGCTGGAGATGGATTGTGGCCATTTGCTCCTGAAGTCCAACGAGGATGATGCCTAACATTCTATTTGAAGCTTCATTATGAGGCCTCCTCGTTGGTAAATATTGATGGTGTTGCTGCTAAAGTCACACACTCGTGGTAGTGGTGATGCTGCGACTGGTCCTGCTGCTGTTGCTGCATGGTGGGGTGCTGTTAGAATTGCTGCTGCTACAACTGTTGCTGATGATGATAAGCTTTGCTAGTGAATCCTTTGCTAAAATTATCACTGCACTTGCTTTTACTAATCATGCGTAAACATCCGTTGACATAAACTAGAATTCTAATCACATGACCTTGTTGCCAGTCTTAAATCATAAAGCAATGTTACCTAATACTAGTAATGGATCAGAAGACGGTAATGTTATTGATAATGAATAGTGGGAAAGAAGTAAATTGATGATGGCAATGGAAAATGTGTTTGTGCATAAAGATGTCTTTTACATTCTGCAGCAAAGAAATAAAAATAATATATTGATTGATAGCAATGCTCTTTCAGAGAACACCACTGTTCCGCTCGTTTCCTGGTTCTCTTTTTGAAACCCGACATTTTCAGCATATTAAAATATAGATCAAGAAATATGATTTATCTCTTCAGATGCAAAAATATGTTTCATCAACATATAAATATTTTAGCGAGTTTATTTAAATACATAAAGTTGCCACATACTGAATTAAGTACTCAATACTTTAGAAATGTGGATTTATATATTCTTTTATTAATCACGGTGTTTTTTAAGCTGAAAATATAACAACTGTTTAAACAGAAATAAAATTCTGACAGACAGTATTTAATGAACAAATATAAAAAATATATTAAAAGCTCTACTTTCACCCTCAAATACTTTCTTTTCTCCTTGTATACTGCTAAGTATTTCACTATGTACACACATATATGCATATGTATACAAGGATAGAAAGGAAGAAATATAAATATATATGTAAGTCGTACATGATAAACCTAATCAGACTCCTCATCCTTATTTTTGTCAGTCAGACATACATACATACATACATACATACATACATACATACATACATACATACATACATACATACATACATGGTGGCTGCCAACTCGTTTTCGAGTACGGCCACTACTTTATATCCATGTAGGAGAACGCTTACCGATGCGCTGACGAGTGTGACCTTTTAGTCCAGCCAGCGACTTGAAAACTCTGGTACAAACACTACACTTATGACAATTATTGACATAGGGCTGGGCCCATGGTACCATGTGACGACAAGTGCAGAGAGATCTCCAGATATAAAGCAATGCCTGTGCCGTGAAGCTTTTATAGTGAGCAAAGGCACTGCACAAAGCCAGTCCCACTCTCTTAACCAAGATGATATTTACCAAAAAAAAGAACAAGTCAACATCATTGGATACCATCAGGGTTGCAGGTGTTATATCAGAGTTTTCCTTCTCCTAGAATTCAGCCTTGACAAAGGCTAAGGGGTCATCTCTCCCGGTGATTTTGGATGGCCATTGACTCTTAAGAGCTCCTTTGCCCTTTGACAGGTTTTCTTTTTAGTCCTGCAGGATGTCCAAAGTCACCCTCCTCACCAAGAAACCTTGGTGGGGTTGCCAGTTTAGTCGCCAACGACCCGACCATGGGACAGGTTGTACTGGAATACATGTTACCAGTAGCACCAAGTGGTGACCTGACATACATACATACATACATATATGATGGCTGTAAACTCGTGTTGGAGTATTGCCATCGCCCGATAAAATGCTCAAAAATGTGAGGCACGAATGTGGTTCTATAAACCAGCCAAAAACTTGCACCCTCTGGCACATACATGGCAACTGTAGACTCCTCCGGGACTTTCCATTGCTTTGTTCTGGCTATGTGTTCTCATGTGTCTTTTAAGCCCTCCCATGCTGGCACATTCCTTGCTACATTCCTTACACATTTTCATATCATAATCTACATGAGGTCTACTGATGTGACCTTGTTCGTCTAGTCAAACCAGCTTTATTCAGACAGCTTCGACTACAGTGCTGGCAAACCAGATGATTCTCAACAGCAGTTCAGAACAGTCTCTCTTCCTTACCTTCCTTTTCAGTGTTAGGTGTTCTCTTCGACGAGTTTCAAAATGTTCTCTACCTGACTTGATCAAACGTCTCCACTTCACATGCTCCTCAGCCATTTTCCCCCATTCGTCAGATGAAATTCCAGCACAAGCCCCTGACACAATCCCGGTACCGCATTTTTGGTTTGTGTGGTGGTCGCCTTCCTTCACACAGTTCTCCGTAGAGAGAAGTTGCTTTGGAATGCGATCATCAGACATCCGGACCACGTGTCCGCCCCACATCAACCGATGCCGAAAGATCATGCTCTCTATAGTCACGCACCTGCTCTGTTCGAGAACTTCCAAATCACTGACGAACATTTTCCATCGCACCCCAAATAACAAAGATAAATACATACACACATTACCGCTATGGACTCGCTATGCCATATGATCAACATTTGTGCCACTTCCTCTTTTCCTTTAAAGACACAGTGCATCCTCATTGATGGCTCTCGAGATGAAAACATACGCTAATATGACAAGACCAAATCTTCACCTCCAGCCACCGACAGTACTTCATCATATGACATAGCAGAATAGGTGATCTGATACACCACCACATAGTCCACCTGATACTCCACGTGATACTCCAGTCGCCGCAACGAAAGCTCCACCATCTCTTAGTGGCTGGACGAAACCCATGTCCTGCCATACGCTATAAAAAAATTTGCCTATACATCCTATTTTATAGTTAAAACAAATTGGTGATAACAGAGCTCCTCTCTAAGTGGTACATTCATACATACATGATGGCTGCCCCCTCGATATCGTGTATAGCCATTGCACGATATAACATTATTAATAATTATCAATTAATGGTATCGTGCAATGCCTGTGCGTGAAGATTATTTTTTAAGTGAAGAAAGACTGTGCACTGAGCCAATCCCACTCTCTGAGCGACAGTAGCTAAAACCCGAACAGAAGAAAAGATCAACATCATCTGTAACTACTGAGCCGCAGGTTTTATATCGGAGTTATCCCAGTTTCTTGAGTTGCCTTCTCCAAGAAGAATGCCCACTCCCAGTGGTTTAACCGCATGCATACATTCATACACACACATACACTCATGTGTGTATATGTTTGTATATGTGTGCGCGTGAGAAACTAAGTTTCTAAACGTATGAAATGAAAGAGAGAATGTTTCTATTTTCCATTTTCAAGAAAACGCATACGCGCACACACACACGCACACACGCACACACGCACACACGCACACATACACACACACACTGTAATGAAATTGTTTCTAAAATAGGCAGAAGGCCAGCAACTTATGGGATGGGGAAGGTCGGTTAAATCTACACCAGTATTTTACTTGTACTATATTTCATCAACCTCAGAGGGATGAAAGGTAAAGTTGACCTCAGCGGGATTTGAACTCAGAGCGTAAAGGGCCTTAGCTAAATGCGACAAAGTATATTTCCGACGCCTTAACGCTTTGCCAATTCCTATTCCACGATTAAATGATTATTTCTAGTATAGGCACAAGGCCAGTAATTGGGGGGGGGGTCAATTAAATCGACCCCAGTACATTACTGGTACTTTATTTTATCGACCCCGTAAGGATGAAAGGCGAAGTTAACCTCGGCGGGATTTGAACACAGACTGTAAAGGACCGTAACTCTATGCTGCAAAGCATGATGTCCGACTCTCTACCGATACTGCCAATCTGCCGCCCTCATTCTACGATATAATAATTGTTTCTATTTTGGCACAAAGCCAGAAATTATCGCAGTGTATTACTGGTACTTTATTTTATCGACCCCGTAAGGATGAAAGGTAAAGTTAACCTCCACGGGATTTGAACTCAGACCGTAAAGGGACGTAACTATGCTGGGAAGCATGGTGTCCGACCCTCTACCGATACTGCCAATTCACCTATGGTACTAGGTATATTTGATAGATTCAACCTATGTCCATTCAATGTACTTATTTTATGAACCCTAGAACAATGAATAGAAGATAACTTATTTCTTAACTCAGAAACATGTGGTCACGAACAAGTCAATCAAATAATTTATTTAGATACTCTATCATCAGCCCTAAGCAAATAGTTCCAAGGTAAATATCTTCATAAACCAATACAATTGATAATCTATATACACGTGTGTGTGTGTACGTGTGTGCATGCGTACGCATGTGCGTGCGTGCATGCGTGCGCATGTGCGTGCGTGCATGCGTGCGCATGTGCGTGCGTGCATGCGTGCGTGCGCATGTGCGTGCGTGCATGCGTGCGTGCGCATGTGCGTGCGCATGTGCGTGCGCATGTGCGTGCGCATGTGCGTGCGCATGTGCGTGCGTGCATGCGTGCGTGCGCATGTGCGTGTGTGTGTGTATCTTTAATTAGTTTGGTAAATAGTTTAGTATTACTTTGTTTCCACATTCTATGATAATTGATTTATCGTTCAGATAGCTTGGAGCTGTGAAGACTATTGGGAGCGGCGTATTAGTCTTTCAATAGTTTTGGATATCAATAAAAAGAGAATTTTTAGTATACTAGGAATCAATGGTCAAAACCTAGACGATGTCTGGTGTTTTCTTTTTGTGGGTCATCATTGAAATATTCGATTTCCGATGTGCGTGCTACAATACTGATTAACCACTTAAGCCAGGCTTATTCTTTTTGTACTTTTATATTCACTTCTATGAAGAATATATTCTGTATTCGTGTTCTTGCCTTTTCTGTTTGTTAAACTTGACTCCTTGACGCTCTATTCTACTTTCTAGCTAACCTCTCTTTTGTTATGTATCCTTTTTCTCTGGCTCTAACTTTATTAATTACACACACACACATCTATCTATATATATGTATAGATAGATAGATAGATTTCTTTATTTGCCACAAGGGCGCACAAGAAAAGGGGACAATACAAAGACATGCCGGGGATTTTACATACAGTCGTGTAAAAAATATAAAAACAAACAATTACAACAATCGAAATCCCCAATAGGGGGGAAGCGCCACAAATGGGTTGTTTAATACGCCGTCGATAGAACAACCCTCAACTGCAAGAGCGTGTTGTGCAAGTGCTCCTTTCTTCCTTTTGCTCTCTTATTCAACCTACAGGCTTTTAAACAGAGAAGACACAATCACTCGGGCCATTTTCGCTTCATTCACCCACCTTTCAGTAAATTTACTGGGGTGCAGTGCCTCTCTCTCCACTCTGATTCTCCTTCTAAAGTGATACTTAAAGAAGGGAATCAATTGTTGTCCGGAGAGAAAGGCATCTGTCCTCAGTCCTCTCAATCTCGTCCACCATATAACTTCTTTCACCATAGCCACCGTACAGAGGAAAACCGCCTCTCTTTCGTTTTTGAAAGAGGCTGGCGGTTTTATCCTTACTATGGACTCGGCAGTCAACTGGATTTGTCCTATACGCGACAGCAGTTGTTCTACATAGTTCCATAGGTCGGTTACGCCCGGGCAGTGTACAATTGCGAGCAGGACTGTTTCAATGTCCTGCGTGCATCTTGGACACGTCCTCTTGGAAGGATCCCTGTCGGGGCGTCCGTCCCTGTAGATCTTGTCACGAACCGGTAGAGCTCCTCGGTAGCACTGCCAGGCCATGGACCTCTGGAAGTTGTCCATAGGTCCCGGGCGGAAAGTCCTACCAAACAGACTAGTGAGCTCATCGTCTTCGACGCCCAGAGTCTCTCCGAGCACGTCGTCACCCTTGTAACGTACAATCCCTCTATAGAATGTCGAAGTGGAGTCTCCACTGATTTCTGCGCCCGCTTGCTAGAGGACTGTGAGCGCCTGAGCGCATTCAATGTGCCAGGCGCCCATCGTTTTCGGTCTTTTCTTGACCCAGGACTGCAGCTCCGTCAGCGAGACGAGCTGTGGGAAAGCCTGTCTCACAAACGGTGACCACACCGGTTGGGGGTCGGTGAGGAATACCTGGAAATGCCGCAGCCTCAGCGCATGTTTGCGCATCATCAGCCACGGCATTCCCAGCCCTCCGTTGGAAGGGTGCTGACAGCATACGGATGTCCTCACCAGCGGAGCCTGCTTCTTCCACAGAAACTGGAAGAGCATGCGTTCCATCTTGGCGAGGTGTTCACGGGGACAATGCACGACAGTCAAGCGGTAGTAGATGACGGACGCTATGAAAATGTTCGCCACCTCCGCTCGACCTTTCAAGGACAGTTTGCACTCTGTCCACTTCTGGGTGAGTGCAAACATCTTGGCCGTGACCTCGTTCCAGTTTTTCTCCACCTGGAGGTCTGGACCGAACCAGACCCCGAGCAATTTCACCGGTCCAGCGTCCAACGACGCTGTCGGACGTCATCGGTTTGCCTCTCCACGTACCGAGTTGCAAACCGACAGACTTGTCCGGGTTTAGTTTTGCTCCCGTCAGCGTTTCGTATTCTTTCAGTAAGTTTCCGATCACCCCGATTTCCGAGGTACTCGACACCATTACCGTCACGTCGTCGGCATAAGCCGACGCCGCTTTGCACAGTCCCGGTTCTAGAAGGATGCCCTGCAACAGTTCCAATTTCCGCAGTAGTGGTTCTAGAGTCAATACATACAGAATGGAGGAGAGAGGGCACCCCTGTCGAATGGAACGCGTGATTGCGAACGGCTCCGATAGGTAGCCGTTCACCTTGAACCTCGAGCAGATGCTGGTGTGCATCGCCTCGATCCATCCTCTGAACACGGGACCGAAACCGGCCGCCTTGAGAACCGCATCCAAGTATCGATGGTCGACCCTATCGAATGCCTTAGACTAATCCAAATTTATCAGAGCCCTACCGAAGCCGGGTTTACTACCTACCCTCTCTATGATGTATCGCATGAGGTGGAGGTTGTCGTGTATGGACCTGGTCGGGATTGCACACGTTTACGCTTTCCCTACCAGGTTCTCGACGATAAGCGCCAACCTCGTCGCTAGCACCTTGGCCAAAATTTTTAACTTTGTGTTGAGCAGAGTTATGGGCCTGAAGTTGTTAATTTCGTCCCCCTTGTTCTCGTCTTTCCTGATCAGCGTTACTACGCCCTTGCCTGCAGAACTGGGAATTCTTCCGCTCTGCTGCCAATTGCAGTAGACGGCTTCGAGGACGCCAGAGAACAAGTCCGGCATGCCTATGTAAAACTCATAGGGTAGACCATCTAGACCGGGTGACTCGCGTTTCCCGCAGCGGCCCAGAGTGTCCCGTATTTCAGTGTCCTTGATCGGTCTTTCGCAGAAGTCGGCGTCCGTGTTCGAGAGACAGGCAGGCCGTCGAGGTATGAACTAAAGTCCATTGCCCCGTTCGGCTCACCGTCGTTCTGCTCAAACAGTCGCGCAAAGTGCTGCTGAAAGGCCGCGCACATTTGCTTGGGGTCAAGTAGTACGCGTCCGTTTTGGTCTTTCAAAGACCGAATTGTGGACTTGTTGCCACTTTTTGCCTCCGCCACTCGGGCCCAGCTGACAGCTTTCGCTCCTTCGTTTCCTAGAGCACGTGTTTTGCTCCTGGCCACGCAGCCTTCGTGTTTCGCATCGAAGAACTGATCCAGTGCCGTTCTCGACGCTAACACTCTAGCCGCGTTGCCACTTCTAAGTGCCTCCTCTACCTTGGCTACTAGTTCTCTTTCTAGTTTGTTTTTCTCTAAGGCTAACTCTCTGCTAAACCCTATCGATTCTATTCTAATTGCTGTCTTGAGAGAGTACCACCATCTATTGTTGACGATGGCTCCCGTTAATTGTTGCTTGACTAGTCTACTTATCCGTTCACTGTAAGCTTTACGTGCCGGCAACGACACGTTCAGCTTCCAGTATCCGGGTCATTGTTTATGTGTTCTATCACGGTTGACTAAGCAGACGACTAATTTGTGATCTGAATAGGCAACCATGTGCATTCGTGGACAGCTTAACATCTCCTTGTCCCTTTCTCTAATGAAGAACCTATTTAAATACGATTTAGATGTCCCGCTGCGGTTTGCCCACGTCCATTGTGGTACAGTCGGGAAATCCAGTCGATACCTATCGGCCAGTTGGAATCGGCCGATTAAAGTTTTGAGGCTGTTGCACCCCCCTCTACTGGGACATGCTCCCACATAGTCCCATCGTGCATCTAGGATACCATTCCAGTCCCCCACTAAATGTAAGGAGCGAGACGTTCCCAGAAAAGACTCTAGACGCTTAAAGAAGTCTGGCCGTGATTGCGATTGCCCGGTCGGGGCATAAACGGCCACCAGACTGAAAGCTCCACCTCCAATACTGTTCACGTCTAGGACTACCAGTCTACCATCCGCGTCCAAGTGTACTTGCTGTACTTCGACGTCCAGGTTCTTCCGAAACATGACAGCCACTCCACCTCCACCTCCTGGCTGACAGAGAGATGCGTAGATCTCAAAGTCGTCGAAGATGGGGGTTAGTTGCTGCCTGTTGTGGATCCTGGACTCGATGATTGCTATCACATCCATACCGTGTGACCTAAGGTCGTTTAAAAGTTGGCCCTGTTTCCAGGTCATCCCTAGGCCACGCACATTCACGCTTCCAACTCGTAAACTAGTCATGTTGGTGAAGAAGAGTTGGAGAAAAAGGACGAAAGGCGCACTTACCTTTTCGTTTCCTGGAGATCGGGTTGTTCAATCTCCATTTGGGTGCTGGATGGGGTGTTGGGTAGGGTGGGGAAAGATTTTAACAGGACGTGGTTTCTGGGTTTCTGGCATGGTTGCCCACGTCCTGTGAAATTTTTTTTTTCAGGTCATTATAGATTTCCATATAAACCCTTATAAGTTTAAGGTGTGGAGACGATTCTGCCTTGACGAAAGTTTTGCCCTCCTTCTCCACCTTGGGGTTTTGGGAGATCAAACTCCATCAAACTCTTGTTGTTTGTGTTGATGTATGCGTATTGTTGTTTGTGTTTTTGTTGTGTTGTTTTAGTTTGTTGTTCGTCCGGGAGTTTTCTTTTTATGGTGGGGGCTTGTGTTTGGGGTGGTGTTGGTGTCGGTTTTGCTGATAGGGGGATGTTTGACTGTGGTGTTGTTTGTGTTGTTGTTTGTATCTGTGGTTGTGTGTTGGTGTTGGTGATTGGAGATTTGGGGTTTTTGTGGTGTCTCTTTTTTTGTTTTTTAGATTTCCGCGGCTCTCCCTCTTCTTCACTTAAAGGAGAAGCAGCTTCATCCGTCGATGAATAATCATCGTCAGGTGTGTGGGGAAGGGGTATGTTGTGTGGTGGTAGTGTTTCGGTGTGTGTGTTTGTGGTAGTGTTTGATGGTGTGGGATGGGGTGGGGCTGTGTTCTTCAGGGCTGTTGTCTCTGTTTTTTCTGTTGTTGTTGGTTGAGTGTCTGTTTGTTTTTGGTGTGGTTGCTCGTTTCGTCTGTCGTTGTACTTGTGGTGGTGGTGGTTATTTTGGTTTTGGTGTTGGTAATAGTGTTTTTTTAATGATGTTGTTGATGTGTGTTTGTGAAGGACAAGAGGCTTTTAGGTGTGCTGTGCTATCACAACGAAAGCAATGAAATTTTCGTCCTTCTACCGAAATGTTTATTTTGTTGTTATCATCGATGACGACTCTTTCGGGTATTTTGGAGATTCTCTCCGGCCTCATTTGCAACAGAATCTCCAAATCAGTACCCGCCCACCTTTGTCGAATAGACTTTCGTATCGAAAGAATTGTAGCGACGTGGTTAGTCAGTCTGGTCACTACTTCTGATCAGATCCGAGAATAGCCCTTAGAAGGACTGTTGTCACTGGTGAGAATGGACAGACGAAAGCACAAGTTGAAAAGGACGAAGCAAGGCGAGATGTAAATTCGATCAGCTATTTATTTTCACATAAAGCGACGATACAAGGTACAAGGCGTATGTGAGTGACAAAGCGTGGCAGAGTAAAGGAACAACGATACGCTAGCTGACTTTGCCAAAAGTCGACTGGCGAAAGTGTTTGGGATCACTCTATTTATACAGAAATAATCGTTTGGTGTTTAGACGCTGTGTAGGCGTTTATTCTGATGGTTTCTAAGGGTTGTTTGTTTTGTTTCACGTTGAGGTAGCTAGCTAACAGATAGATGGCGCTGTATATTTCACAGATAATTCCGGTGGCTGTACATTATCCCCCTGCCAGATCTTTTGTACAACAAAAGAGCGAAATATCGTATAGTAATGGGCCAGTGGTGCATTTGTCATGACAATAGCCCCAGGAGTGTCCAGCACGTTGTGAAATTTTGTGATCATCGAGTACAGGACAGAGTCGAAGTAGAGATGATATGGCAAGATGTGTGTGTCAGGAAGAGAAAAAAGAAATAAACTATAAAATGACTTTGACCAGATTTATGCAGGCGTGATGAATGAGCCTGTTGCAATTTGGGTTGAGCTGCCTGTGAATTGCGTGACAAAAAGTCTAACTGGGCAGTGAAGATAACCGTAATGTGTGAACTGAATGGCCGTAAGCATGCTGCCTAAAAGTAACAGTTTGCTCCACAGTATATGTCTTGAGCGAATGTATGTGGTAAAAAAAATAGCGAGGCATTCTCGAGCTATTGAGTGAATGTGTACGTGAAAAAAAAAGGCCAGTGTTTTGAAATGCGTGATCAAAGTGAAAACATTTTGTAGTGTAAGAGTTAGAGGGACACAAATATCTATTGCTCAGTGTATGAACCAAAAGGTGAAACAAACGTGGTTTTGTAGTGTGCATGAAAAACAGAATATGTACACGCCTTGTATGTATATAAAAATTATGGCAATTACACAATCAATGTTACAGAACAAGAAAAATACAAATTTTTGCAAAACAAGAGAGAGAAGAAAAAAAAGAATGTTATACACAATGCTATACACAATGTTTGTTCTTAAATAGTGTTTGTAATAAATAATGTTCATTATAAATAATGTTCCTCGTGATATGAGCACATGGTCACTAAAAATTGCAATTGTTCAAGCAGAAAGTTCATTGTATTTGAAACTGGAAATAGTAAACACAAAGGAAATGGGAATATTTTGCAAGAAGAATGATGAAGAAACTCACTTGAGGTTAACGGTAATTCACATATTGTGCCAACTTGGCGGGCCAATGGACACGTCGTCCACTTCTCGTGACTGGAAATGAAACAGGTGGCTTGTTGGGACAGCAATCTGTTGGAGTTTCTGGTGTAGAGAGTGTAACAGTATCCATGATGGCTTTTTTTAATCTGTCCACGCTGACAGAATTCTATTTACCATCTAGATCGAGAATAAAATATTTCGGATATTTTTTTAGAACACGATAAGAGCCAGAATATGGAGGTCGAAGATGATCTGAGTTGGTGTCGTTTCGAACGAAAACGTGTGTCCAATCTGTAATGTCTGAAGGTACATGTATGGCCGTGTTCTGTTGACGTGTGCTTGCAGGAGCAAGGTGAGACATATATTGTCGAAGACGGTGTACGTATGATCCTGGGTCTGGAACATCCTGAGGAGAGATGGGAGCAACCATCTGACCAGGTAGAACCAGGGTGGTGCCGTACACTAATTCTGCAGGTGTGTGTCCGAATTCCTCCTTAACGGTGGATCGAATGCCCAAAAGGATGAGTGGTAGGTATTCAAACCAGTGGGTCTTGTCTGGATATGCTTTTATTGCAGCTTTCAATTGACGATGGAATCTTTCCACGAGACCATTAGCTTGCGGGTGATAAGCTGTCGTGCGGATGTGTTTACATCCTAACAGGCGAGTCAGTTCCCTGAAGAGGTGGGAGTCAAACTGGCGTCCTCTGTCCGTTGTTATCTTCGCTGGGGCGCCATAACGTGATACCCAGTGTAAAACCAAAGTTTTAGCGACTGTTTCCGCTGAGGTATCATTTATGGGAAAAGCCTCAGGCCAACGGTAAAATCGATCTATGCAAGTGAGCAAGTGTGTGTAGTTCTGTGATGGTGGTAGAGGTCCGACGATGTCGATATGCACATGATGAAAACGTGCATCAGGTTGCGCGAATGTGCCGAGTGGAGTTTTGATGTGTCTGTGGACTTTGGCTTTCTGGCAGGCAATGCAGCTCCTGGACCAGTCGCGCACGTCCTTGTTAATGTTAGTCCACACAAAACGAGCAGAGATGAGTTTCTGTGTAGCCCGGATTCCCGGGTGAGACAAGCAGTGTAAAGCAGAAAAAATGTGTCGATGATGCATCTGTGGTACGTACGGTCGTTCATGACCGGTAGAAAGGTCGCACCAAATTTGTCCCGGAGAAAAAGGAATGGGAACTTGCTGAAACTTGAGGGATGGCGAATCTCGGAGCTTGATAAACTCTTCGTCAGTCTCTTGGTCAGCTGCGATCTGTTGACGGTCGATGCCTGAATGCAGATGTATTGCGTTCAGCTGGATTCGGGACAGGGCGTCGGCTGCTACGTTGTCTGATCTCTTGATATGCCGAATATCAGTTGAATATTGGGAGACAAAATCCAGGTGTCGGAGTTCTCTCGGTGAATGTCGATCAGGTTTGGTACGGAACGCATAAACTAGTGGTTTATGGTCTGTGTAGATCACGAAATCTGATCCTTCGAGCATGTGCCGAAAATGCTTAACCAAAAGAGTTCGCGACCAAAGGTACTGTATTTTGTTTCTGCCGGTTGCAACCGCTTAGAAAAAAGGATAAGGGTTGCCACACGCCGTCAACATGTTGTTGTAAAACGTCTCCAACCCCCGTGCCTGATGCGTCCACTAGCAGCGAAAGAAGAGTGCCAGACCTGGGGAAAACGAGCATGGAAGCGTTTGCCAATATTTCCTTCAGGCGGTGAAAAGATGTTAATTCTTCCTCGTTTAGAGTGATCTCTTCGTTTTTGCGAGTCCGGTTACGAAGAAGGTCCGTGAGGAGTCTGGCTGCGTCGGAAGAATGAGGGATGAAACGCCTATAAAAATTCACCAGACCGAGGAATTCACCCAGTTTCCGAAGTGATGTAGGTGCGGGAAAACTGCGGATAGCTTCTACTTTCTCGGGAAGTGGACGAATGCCTTCTTTATCGATGATGTTCCCGAGAAAGGACAGTGAAGGAACGCCGAGAAAGCACTTGCTGGGGTTGATGATGATACCGTACTCAGCCAAACGTTGGAAATGGAGATCTAAGTGCTTCTCGTGTTCTTGCTCGGAAGTACTTGCTACCAGCACGTCGTCAATATACGCGTATACGAAGGGTATATCGCGTAACACGGTGTCAATAAACCGCTGAAAAGTTTGTGCAGCGTTGCGCAGATCGAACGGCATTCGCAAGAATTCGAATAAACCGAACGGCGTTGTGATTGCAGTCTTCGGAATACCTGCAGGCTCCATAAGTATCTGGTTATATGCACGCACCAAATCTATCTTGGAAAAGATGCGTGCGCCTTGCAGAGAGGCAGAAAAGTCGTGCAGGTGAGGTACAGGGTAATTATCGGGCACTGTAGAATTGTTAAGTGCACGATAATCCCCACATGGTCGCCAATCATTCTCAGTTTTTTTAGGAACAAGGTGTAGGGGTGCATACCAGTTGCTGGAGGAAGGGCGAATGATTCCGAGGTCCAGCATGTGTTGGAACTCCTGCTTGGCGATTCTCAATCGGTCTGGAGGCAGTATCCTTGGTCGGGCAGCTGTGGGCGGTCCTCTTGTCTCGATGTGGTGTGTGACACTATGCTTAATAGGACCATCCTTAAATACTGGGCGAGTGATGTCTGGGTATTTCTGGAGAATGCCGTTGTACCGCGAAGACTCTGACTGGCAAATTACAGGGCTCACTGTGGATTGCGTGGTAAATATACCTCTCACGGTGAGGTTTGTGGTGGTGTCAATAAGCCTCCGGTTCTTCATGTCTACCAGAAGGTTGAAGTGGTGGAGAAAATCGGCTCCTAGGATAGGGGTCGGCAGGTCTGCCACGATGAACACCCATTGAAAACGCCGCCTCGGGCCTAAATTGAGGGTCAGTGATTTTTCCCCGAAAGTCGGAAGTGACGATCGGTTCACTGCCTGCAGAAAGGACGGTGTTGGGTGTCTTTTGCCCTAGATTAGTGAAACAGGAATAACACTAACCTGGGCTCCTGTATCCACGAGGTAACGGATGCCTGTCGCCTGGTCGTTAATAAAAAATAGACGACTTTTCTTTTCAGTACCAGGGGTGAACGTCGTCGCTAGGCCCTGGTCTGCCCGTTTCCCTGGGTGGTATTCTGGAAAGAGCACGGGGCCCTACACTTAGATGCCTGTGCGCCGAATTCTTCGTGATACCAGCAGAGGTTGCCAGACACACGATTTTGACTGGGACTTCTGGATCTTCGATGGTGAAAGGGCCTGGATCGACTGTTGCTGCGCCGCCGGTGTGTTTGCAAGGTCAGGCTCTCTAATTGGTTTGAGAGGGCTTTAATTTGACCTGAAATCTCGGAGGTGGAGTCCGAGGACGCTACGTAAGGGTTCGTCCGACGATCTACCTGTGCTACTGAGGCAAAAGGGTTTGACACCTCAGCGATCTTATCTGCGACACTCGCCAGTTCTTCCGGGTTTGCTGACTCGTTAGTCGACGCCAGAATGCCCTGCATCGATAAGGGCAAGCGCTGTATAAACAGCCGTTTCAGCAGATCTTCTGAAAGCGGCTGGTCCTCCATCAGCTGTCTCATCTTTCGCAATAGTTGAGACGGTTTTCTGTCCCCCAATTCTTCTGCAGACACGAGTTGGTTGAGTCGTCTCTGCTGTGACGCGGTCGTCCGCTTTATCAATTCCTTGCGGAATGATTCATATGAAACCGTGCCCGGCGGTGCCATGACGAGGTCCCTCACCTCAGCCAAGACTTCTGGCAGGACAGACCCAATGATGTAGGTGAGCTTTACGGAATCGCTCTTAATTCTGTTAGCGGCGAATTGCGCTTCTGTGTGAGCGAACCACAGAGTCGGGTCGTTGGACCAAAACACGGGGACTTTCAGTGTTAACGCCGCTTGTGTGGTTGGTATCTCGGCCTCTGTCGTTTGTGACATGTCCATGTTGGTATTTTTTCTTAGGTGCCGTCTGGGTGCGCGTTCGACTCACGTCGGGGTCACCAATTGTAGCGACGTGGTTAGTCAGTCTGGTCACTACTTCTGATCAGATCCGAGAATAGCCCTTAGAAGGACTGTTGTCACTGGTGAGGATGGACAGACGAAAGCACAAGTTGAAAAGGACGAAGCAAGGCGAGATGTAAATTCGATCAGCTATTTATTTTCACATGAAGCGACGATACAAGATACAAGGCGTGTGTGAGTGACAAAGCGTGGCAGAGTAAAGGAACAACGATACGCTAGCTGACTCTGCCAAAGGTCGACTGGCGAAAGTGTTTGGGATCACTCTATTTATACAGAAATAATCGTTTGATGTTTAGACGCTGTGTAGGCGTTTATTCTGGTGATTTCTAAGGGTTGTTTGTTTTGTTTCACGTTGAGGTAGCTAGCTAACAGATAGATGGCGCTGTATATTTCACAGATGTTATTTCCGGTGGCTGTAGAGAATCATATCAGTTTCTGGCTCTACGAAGCCAGCCAAGATCCACCAGATGTTAATGTTTGGAGGTATATTTTTTATTTTTATTTTTTGTGTCCTTTTTCCCATGTATATAGGGGAAAAGGTGAATGCTTTTGACACCATTGGTGTCACAGAATGTTTTGGGGCGAGTGCCTCGCTTTTAAACAGTACGGAAACACTTCCATACTGTTTTCCTCGTTGGAGAAAATCGATATTTGCTAGAATTTCCTTGAAAATAGCTTCTATATCTGCTTGACTAACGAATATCGGCTTTCTCGTGGAATTGGACACAGTCCTAAAGGTGACTGATCTTCGAACTGTGTCTTCCTTTATTTCAAGGGGTGAGTTAATTTTAAACCCACCTTTCTCTTCGAAAGTTACAAATTTTCTCCCTTGCTGGAGCATATCTCTCGCATTGGAGATGTCAAGATTTATAAAATCTTGTTTTTTGTTTACTGTTTCAGCGAAAGACATTTTCTTTTTTTGTGTGGTGTTGCTGTTGTTGTTGTTATCGTTGTTAGCCTCGGTGTTGGAAATCTCAGTTCCTTGACGAGGTGAAATGTTATGTGTAGATGTATCTGTGGAGTTGTTGATGTCTTTTTCATGTGTATATATGTTAATAGGTTTAATTTCTGTGTTTTCATGTGGGTTATTGTTATTTTTCTCCGCTTCGACGGTAGAAATTGTACAATTTTCGAGTGGTAACATTTTTTCCTCTTTGTTGACAGTCGTATCTATGGCGACGTCAATAGTAGCAGAAGCAGATATAACGTTAAAATCTGCCTCTTTCTCTCTCTTTTCTCTATTGACGTTCTCCAGCGTTCCCTTCGTGTTATTCATATTTTATAGTTTGCAAAATTTGATATTTTAAAACAATTTTTAAATTAAATGTTCGCCCCTAAAGGGGCGAAAAATGGGATTACCACCCAGCTGTCAATTCAGCTTGGGGGTTAATCTACAGAATAATATGTTTTTTCAAACAATTTGTTCTTTTTTTCGTATATAAATTTACAAAAAATCTTACCGGCGATGTTCCACGCCTCAGGCAGAAAGATAGATAGATAGATAGATAGATAGATAGATAGATAGATAGATAGATAGATAGATAGATAGATAGATAGATAGATAGATAGATAGATAGATAGATAGATAGATAGATAGATAGATAGATAGATTTCTTTATTAGCCACAGGGGCACAAAAGAAAGGGAAAAATACAAAGGGGGAAGTTTACATACAATAAAAACGTGTAAAATGTTATCACAGATGGAATTTAAAAGTTAGTCGATTTTCCCCAATAGAGGGAGACAGTTTATATGGGTAACACATACCCCCGAAAAAAAATGTGCAACCCTCATCTCCAGGAGTACGAAGAGCTTGTACTCCTTTCCTCTCCTCCTCCTTTTCCTCAACCTACAGGCTGATATAGAGAGAAGGCCCATTCACTCGGGCCATTCTCGCCACTTTCACCCACCTTTCATAAAACTTGCTGGGGTACAGCACCTCTCTCTCCATCCTGATTCTTCTTCCAAAGTGGTATTTGAAAAAAAGAATCAGTTGTTGGCCGGAGAGAAAGGTGTCTGACCTCAGCCCTTTCAACCTTGTCCACCATACAACCTCTTTCGCCATAGCTATCACACAAAGGAAAACCGCCTCTCCTTCGTTTTTGAAGGAGGGTGGCGGTTTGATCATGACAATGGACTCGGTGGTCAACTGGATTGGTCCCACCTGCGACAATAGTCGTTCTGCATAGCCCCACAGGTCAGTGACGCCCGGGCAGTGTATGAATGCGTGCGCGACGGTTTCTTCGTCTCGCACGCACCTCGGACAGATCTTTTTTGCAGGGTCCCTGCCCGGGCGCCCATGTCTGTAGAGCTTGTCTCGAACTGGTAGAGCTCCTCGGTAGCACTGCCAGGCCAGGGACTTTTGGAAGTTGTCCATCGGTCCCGAGCGGAAGGTCCTACCGAACAGACTGGCCAGTTCATCTTCCTCTACGCCTAGAGTTTCACCGAGCGCGTCGTCGCACTTGCTGCGGACCAACCCTCTATAGAATGACGAAGTGGAGTCTCCACTGATCGCCGGGTCCGCCTGCCAGAGGGCTGTGAGCGCCTGAGCACATTCGATGTGCCAGTCGCCCATTTTCCTCGGTCTCTGCTTGACCCAGGACTGCAGCTCGGTCAGCGAGACGAGTCGTGGGAAGGCTCGCCTCACGAACGGGGCCCACACCGCTTGTCCGGTGAGGAATACGTAGAGATGCCGCAGCCTGAGCGCGTGTTTGCGCATCGTCAACCACGGCATCCCCAGCCCTTCGTTAGAAGGGTGTTGGCAGCAGATGGATCTTCTCACCAAAGGAGCCCGCCTCTTCCAAAGGAATCGGAAGAGCGCGCGCTCCATTTTGGCGAGCGTTTTGGCTGGACAAGGCACGACGGTCAAGCGGTAGTAGATGGCGGACGCTATAAAAGTGTTCGCCACCTCCGCTCGACCTTTCAAGGATAGTTTGCACTCGGCCCACTTCTGGGTGAGTGCAAACACCTTGGTCGTCACTTCGTTCCAGTTCTTCTCCACCTGGAGGTCCGGACCAAACCAGACCCCGAGCAGCTTTACCGGTCCTTCCGTCCAGCGTCCGACGACGCCATCGGAAGGCATCGGTCTGCCTCTCCACGATCCGAGTTGCAAACCGATGGACTTGTCCCGGTTCAGCTTCGCTCCTGTGAGACTTTCGTATTCCTTTAGTAAGGTGCCGACTTCCTCGATTTGCGAGGCGCTCGACACCATTACTGTCACGTCGTCGGCGTAGGCCGACGCCGCTTTCCGCATTCCCGGTTCCAGAGGGATGCCCTGCAATAGCTCCAGCTTCCGCAGTAGTGGCTCGAGAGTCAGTACGTACAGAAGGGAGGAGAGAGGGCATCCCTGTCGAATGGATCGCGTAATATGGAACGGCTCCGAGAGGTAGCCGTTCACCTTGACCCTTGAGCAGATGTTGCTGTTGTGCATTGCAGCAATCCAGCCCCTGAACACGGGTCCGAAGCCTGCCGCCTCGAGCACCGCATCCAGGTAACGATGGTCAACCCTATCGAAAGCCTTAGACTGATCCAAGTTGATCAGGGCCCCACCGAAGCCGGGTTTACACCCTACCCTCTCTATGATGTATCGCATGAGGTGGAGGTTGTCGTGTATGGACCTGGTCGGGATTGCGCATGTCTGCGCTTCTCCCACCAGGTTCTCGACGACAAGCGCCAACCTCTTTGCCAACACCTTGGCCAAAATCTGTAACTCTGTGTTTAGCAAAGTTATGGGCCGGAATTTGCCTATGTCATCCCCCTTATTCTCGTCCTTCCTGATTAGTGTGACCACGCCCCCGGTTACAGAACTGGGAATTCTCCCGTTCTGTTGCCAGTTGCAGTAGACCGCTTCCAGGAGACCGGAGAATAAGTCCGGCATTGCTACGTAAAATTCGTAGGGTAGACCGTCGAGACCTGGAGATTTGCGTTTGCTGCATTGGCTCAGCGCGTCCCCTATCTCAGTGGCTTAAATCGGCTTTTCGCAGAACTTCGCCTCGCTGTCCGAGAGTCGCGGTAGGCCGTCGAGGTATGGACCGAAATCCATAGCCTCTCCCGGCGCGCCGCTCCCCCCGAACAGCCGAGCAAAGTGCCGCTGAAAAGCCGCACACATCTGCTTCGGCTCACGTATCACGCGTCCGTTTTGGTCCTTCAAAGACCGAATCGTGGACTTGTTGCCACTTTTTGCCTCCGTCACTCGGGCCCAGCTAACAGCTTTGGCTCCCTCGTTTCCCAGAGCACGTATTTTGCTTCTGACAACGCAGCCCTCGTGCTTTGCGTCGAAGAACTGGTCCAAGGCCGTTCTCGTTGCTAGCACGCTGGCTACGTTGCCACTTCTAATTGCCTCTTCTACTTTATCTACCAGTTCCTTCTCGGTTCTATTTCTATCTAACGCTAATTCTTTACTAAAAACTATCGAGTCTAATCTAACTTCCCTCTTGAGAGAGTACCACCATCTGTTGTTGACAAAGGTCCCTGTCAACTGGTGTTGTTTAACTAAAGTGCTAATCCGTCTACTGTAGGCTTTGCTTGTCGGTAACGACAAGTTCAGCTTCCAGTAGCCGGGTCCTTGTCTATGGGTTCTATCAAGGTTGGCCATGCAGGTCACTAGTTTGTGATCTGAATAGGCAACCATGAACATTTGTGGACAGCTTAACATGTCCCTATCCTTATTTCTAACTAGAACCCTATCTAGGTACGATCTAGATGTTCCGCTACGATTACTCCACGTCCACAGTGGCGCAGTCGGAAAATCTAGTCGATATCCATCGGCCAGGCCAAATCGGTCGATTAACTGTTTGAGGCTGTTACACTCCCCTTTATCGGGACATGCTCCCACATAGTCCCAACGTGCATCTAGGATTCCATTCCAGTCCCCCACTAAAAGCAAGGAGCGGGACGTTCCCAGAAAAGTCTCTAGACGTTTGAAGAAGTCTGGCCGCGGTGTCCCGGATGGGGCATATGCGGCCACCAGCCTGAACGCTCCACCTTCACTACCGTCAACGTCTAGGACCACCAGTCGACCCTCCGGGTCCAGATGTACCGTCTGTGTTACGAGGCCCAGGTGTTTCCGCAGCAAAACGGCAACTCCGCCCCCACCCCCCGGTTGACAGAGAGATGCGTAGATCTCAAAGTCATCGAAGATGGGGGCCAGCTGTCGCTCGCCGTGGATCCTGGACTCGCAAATGGCTACCACATCCATACTGTGCGACCTGGGGTCGTTTAAGAGTTTGCCCTGTTTCCAGGGCATCCCCAGGCCGCGTACGTTCACACATCCAACTCTTATATTGGCCATGTTGGTGCTGAAAAGTTAAAAGAGGAAAAGAGATCACTCACCCTTCGCCTCCTGGGGACCAGGCCGCACGATTTCCATGGGGGTGTTGGAGGGGTTGTCTGGATGGGTGGTGGTTTCCGGCGGGGTGGGGACGCAGATGTCTGGTGGGGTGGGGTCTGGTGGGATGGGGGTGTCTGGGGTGGGGAGGCATTTGAGAAGGACGCGGTTGAGTGGTTTCACGCAGGAATTCCCCACATCCTTCTCAAATGTTTCTTTTAGGGACCTATAAGTTTGTATAGGGACCCTAATCAGTTTTAGGTTCAGTTTTTTGCTATTTTTTATAGAGTGGGCGAAAGTTTTCCCTTCGGTGGAAACCGAAGGGTCGTTCGTGATGGTCTCCATTAGTGTTTTGTTTTCAGTATTTATGTAAGTGTAAGTGTAATTTTCTTGTGTTGTGTTTGTTTTTGTCTGTAGTTCTTGTGTGTGCTTTCGTTTTGTTGTAGGTATTTTGTTTTCAGGAGGTGGGGGTTTTGTTTGTGATATTTTTGTTGTTTGTGTTGGTGGTTGTATGTTTGTGGTAGTGTTTGCTGGTTTTTTGCTTTTGTGATGTCTTTTCTTTCTTTTCGAGCGATGGGGTTCTCCCTCGTCTTCACTGGGTGATGGCGAGATAGCCTCATCTGTTGTATCGTCTGTGTGATTGGGGAGGGGTATGTCTTGGGGAGCTGTTGTGTCTGTATGTGATTTTGCAGTGGTTTTAGGTGGAGTGGGGTTGGGTGGGACTGTGTTTGTTGTGGTTATTTTTGTGTGTTTGTGTTGTTGTTGTTGTGGTGGTGTTGGTGGTTGTGTTGTTTTGATGGGTGTCGGCAGAAGAGCCTTTTTTTGGTTCATTAGTTTAGGACAGGAAGCCCTCAGGTGACCCCTGCTAAAGCAATGGTAACATGAAGGCCGCCTACCCTCAACCGAAAGGTTTATGTAGGTGAGTCCGTCCAGGAGTACACGCTGTGGGATCATAGCTATTCGCTCTGGGCTCATTTGCACCAGAACTTCAATGCTAGTCCCATTGAATACATCTCTGGGGGACTTGCCTACTGACAGTATTCTGTCTTCATCAAAATTGATGAAGCCGCACAGTATCCACCATATGTTCACCTTTGGTGTGACACTTGTGATTCTGATCTTTTGTGTCCTTTTTCCCATGTATGTAGGGAAAAAGGTGTACAGGTTGGATACAATTGGCGACACAGAGTAATTTTGGGCCGTCAATTGATCCTTCATGAGTACCGAAATACTCCCAAAAAGTTTGCTTCTTTGAATGAATGCAATATCATTCATTGAATCTTTGAAAACCAGTTCAATATCTTTCTGTGACAATTGGACTAGTTTTCGGGTAGAATTGGAAACTGTCCTAAAAACTATCGTTTTGAGAGCAGTTTCCTTGCGAATTTCTACCGGAGAATTGATGCTGAAAGCACCATTTTTTCGAAGGTGACATATCTCTTAGCGTCCTTTAAAAGGTGTTCAGCATTTGTTATGTCGAGATATATCAATTGTTCTTTCTTTTGAACTTTCTCCGCAAAGGAGATTTTTGGTTTCTTTGTGGAATCCGTATTGGTGGTGTTGTCATTATTGTTGTTATTCTTGTTGTTATTCTTGTTGTCACCGATGTTGGTATCATCCGTATTTTCCTTGGTGTTGTTGTTGTCTTTGATGCTGGTGTTATTGGCGTTGTCTTTATTTTTTTCTTTGTTGTTGTTATCATTGTTGCTTTTATCATCATTATTGGTTTTGCTGTTATTTTTGTTGTCATTGAGCTGTTTGGTGTCATTTGTGTTGTTTGGATGTGAATTCGTTTTTTTATTTTCATTTTGTCTTTCCATCTCTATAGTATCTAGTGAAGAAAACGTTGTTGACTGCGAGCTTTGTAGTCTTACCGCCTCTCCACCACCATTATCGTTGGACGCAGCGTTCATAACGTAATCAAAATTTTACAATATTTTTTCCAAGATTCGATGGAGAAAAATTTTTTAAATGGATATTCCGCCCCTGAAGGGGCGAAAATGAGTTGACCCACCAGCTGAAGGTCCAGACGGGTGGTCAAGTTACACAATGATATAAAATTTAACTAAAAACTCACGTTTTTTTCTTACATAAATTAACGGAAACTTCTCCGCGAAGTGACACACGACTGATAGAGAGATAGATAGATAGATAGATAGATAGATAGATAGATAGATAGATAGATATCTTTCTTTCTTTATTTGCCACAGGGGCGTACAAAAATGGAACATTACAAGATGTGACAGCGGGGGTTTTACATAAAAATAACTTTAACATTAATAAATAACAATAAACTATATATAATCAAATAACAATTGAAATCCCCAATAGGTGGGGAACGTTACTGCAGGGTTGTTTTACACCCCGTGGATAGAACAACCCTCAACACCAGGAACACGTCTTGTAGGTGTTCCTGTCTTCCCTCTGTTTATTTTCCTCAACCTACAGGTTTATATACAGAGAAGGCCCATTCACTCGGGCCAATTTCGCCACATTCACCCACCTTTCAGCGAATTTACTGGGGTGTAACACCTCTCTCTCCACTCTCACCTTTCTTCTGAAGTGGTACTTAAAGAAGGGGATAAGTTGTTGTCCGGAGAGAAGGGTTTTTGCCTTCAGTCCTTTAAACCTTGTCCACCATATTACCTCTTTCGCCATAGCCACCAGACAGAGGAAAACCGCCTCTCCTTCGTTCTTAAATGAAGGCGGTGGGGTGATCCTCACGATGGACTCGGCTGACAACTGGATGCGTCCCGCACGTGACAGTAGCTGTTCGACATAATTCCACAGGTCGGTCACCCCTGAGCACTGAACAATTGCGTGCAGAACGGTTTTGATGTCCTGCTCGCATCTTGGACAGGTCCTTTTGGCAGGCTCTGCCAGGGCATTCGTGCCTGTAGATTTTGTCTCGAACTGGTAGAGCTCCTCGGTAGCACTGCCAGGCCAGAGACCTCTGGAAGTTATCCATAGGCTCTGGACGGAAAGTCCTCCCGAACAGACTGGTCAGTTCGTCCTCCTCGATGCCTAGAGTTTCCCCGAGAACGTCGTCGCACTTATCCTCCACTAACAAGTCCAACATAGATATATAGATAGATAGATAGATAGATAGATACATACATACATGCATACATGCATACATACATGCATACATACATACATACATACATACATACATACATACATACATACATACATACATACATACATACATACATACATACATACATACATAGATCAGGATGGATTCAGTTGGAAACTGGTTAGACCATTTCTCACCAGAGTACTTGATATTTGGAGTAGCAGAGTAAGTTTATATGAAAGAGTCGGCAGCGCGACGACTGAGCTATTATCGTTTCAACAGCTAGATCCAGCCGTCCGGGTCACTACTCTTTAATATATATATATATAAGTTGCGTGGTGGGGGCGTGCGTGTGTGTGTGTGTGTGTGTGTGGCTCAGTAATTGGTTTAACGGTAAATATGGATGATGTGAGAAGAATATGAGTGTTTTGGTTTGTTCTTGAGTAGTATAGAAAGTGCATGAGGTCGAGAGTATGGTTTATATCTGGCTTAGGTACGAGGTAGGCTTTAATTTTCTAAGTGGATTTAAATATGGGTTAGAACAATCAACAATGTAAGTCGCATATATATATATATATATATATATAGTTAGGGAAGCAGAAAATTGCTTATTGTGATGCAGTTCGTGGTTAAGAAAGCCAGTTTCATGGATGATTTCAACGTACGGTTAGGGGTAACTCCACAAGTTTGTAAGAATTCCGTTCAATCTTGGAGTATAAAGTATAAAAGAGAAAACACACGTAAGCATTAAGAGAAGGATTTTATCCAGGTATTTATGACCGTTTTATTGGTAAGTGCAACCTTATATTGCTATACTGCAAATAGCAGCCACTCAATTATAATTGTTGTTCACAGTCCATATTTTCAAAATAGTGAGTAAGTTACTCTTGAAATAATTCTTAATATATAGAGAAAAACATTTATTTGGAATTGTATTTACTAGTATAGAGAGAGAGGAATCAGAAGGTGAGGGGACAAACGGAATAGTATAAAGAGAGAGGAAGGGGGAGAGTTAGAAAGTAGAGTGACAAACTGAGATGGAGGGAGGGGTAGAGGTGGAAGGATTCCTTGATCAGTTTTGATAGCAGACTTCATGTCGTGGAATGTAGTGAGTTAAAGAGAATTAAATTGATCGTAGTGGGAGGGATGGATAGAGAGAGAGAGACAGGGGGAGATATTAAAGAGATAAATATATACATAAAAAATAAAGATAAAGATAAAAATGACAAAAATAAAAGCAAAGAAGGGGGGAGAGAAAGAAGAGAAGAAAAGATAGCCAAGAAGGGGAGGGAAGCAAGGAAGAAAACGAAGAAATAGAAGAGGAATGAGGGAGAAGAGGGGGATATAGGTATTGGTTTTGTGGGTAATTAAAAGGGTTTAGATACAACAAGAGGGTATAAAGTCTAAGTATATGCAGTTTGTCAGTTGGTAGTAAGAGGTTAAGGGTTCGATTTGCACTTGTAGTGCAAAAACTTCTCTTTGAGTCTATGGTTACAATAAATTGATCTTTCGATTTTATTGTTGAGTAACTTATTCTTCGAACTCAAGATGTGGAACAGCTCAAGGTCGCATAATCGGCAGCTTCTCATACCACTCCGATATGGGGGCGCGTTTGATAATTTGTTCCACTTCAGGGTGTATTGATGGTTACTTTCCCTCAGTTGCCAGGTCTTGTTTGCAAGGGTAGTTACATAACGATGCTGGGAATGTTTCATTGCGTAACGGTGTGTATACCAACGGGCTTTAAATGTATTCCCAGTCGCTCCGATGTAATACCATTTCTGGTTGTCTGATTCCACTGTGCATTGGTAAACCAGGTTAGACTGCATACATTCATTATGTAATGGACAGGTTTCAGGTAGGTGGCAAATACAATTCCAAATAAATGTTTTTCTCTATAAATTTGAAAATTTGGACTGTGAACAACAATTATAATTGAGTGGCTGCTATTTGCAGTATAGCAATATAAGGTTGCACTTACCAATGAAACGGTCGTAAATACCTGGATAAAATCCTTCTCTTAATGCTTACCTGTGTTTTCTCTTTTATACTATATATATATATATATATATATATATATATATATATATATATATATATATATATATATATATATATATGTATATATATATATATATACATATATATATATTAGAAAGTGAGGTTTTTTTATAAAATGAAAAATAACCGAGGTGTCCTACACCAGTGAAAGTATAAAGAAAAAAAGATGAAATGGAAAATGCAACTGGAGTTTTATTTTTTTTTAAATATATATATTTATTTGGTTCCTTTACCAGTTTCGCAGTTCTTCTGCTTTTCATATATGATGTGAGAAAAACCACAGACCCTCCATCTCAACTCTACTTTTGAAAAGCAGAAGAACTGCGAAACTGGTAAAGGAACCAAATAAATATATATATATTTTTTTTTAAATAAAACTCCAGTTGCATTTTCGATTTCATCTTTTTTTCTTTATACTTATATATATATAGATATATATATATATATATATATATATATATATATATATATATATATACCACTAACATAACGTGTTTCATAATAGAGATGTATGTGAAAGCACATATGATATGTTTATGCATAATAATCATGAAAGAGTCTCGCTATGAATATTTTAAGCTGTGCTCATGACACTGCTATCTCAGTAGCCGTGAGAATGTCAGCCACGTTTTCCTAGTTTTTATTTGCCATCGGTGACGCTCATTTACTTGGTACTGAGACAAGAATAAACTAACAATAACAAATGCTTTTCCACCGCATGAAAAATCAGCTGCGGGTGTTCTTTTACATATAGTGACGGCTAGGTTTAATTACCAGTAGCTGTAATTGTCTTATTCGTAATAGGGATGAATAAGAAGTCATATACGATATGTTTATGTATAATTGTTTCTACTTATGGCACAAGGCCACCAATTACCCAGTACATTACTGGTACTTCATTTTATCGACCCGTAAGGATGAAAGGCAAAGTTAACCTCGGCGCGATTTGAACTCAGAATGGCAAGGGGCATAACTCTATGCGTCAAGGCATATGTTTATGTAAAATGTATGTTTGCAAGCATCTCGCTGTGAACGTTTTGAGCTGTTATCACGTCACAGCTATCAGGGGAGGTCGGTGATATGTCCGGCCTGGTTTTGTGGGCCAGAGTGGAGGCTACGATGTGGCGTGGGTATGGGTGTGTCGAAAGGAAGAAATTGGTAGATTGCGTGGCTTCAATCTATGTGTGTGTGACCACGTGGATGTCCCAGAATCTTATAAAGTTGATGTGTGCACACCGGTATGTGCACATATATATATATATATATATCCAACTTAAATCTGGACTACACATACACACGCGCGTGCGTGTGTGCGCGTGTGTGTGTCAATTCTATTATCTAATCCCCAAAGAATACCATTACTTATCCAATTCAGAGTGAATTCTTGATAACCGCCAAATCTTCAAACAGTTCACACATGTCACCATTTTTGTGATAAATACACATGTCTGATTTGCTGTATTTGCACTTCAGAAAACAGTGAGATTGTGCAGGGATTGATTAAATATGGCATATATTAGATATATTCGGAAATGCATATCTAATCTTTCTTCAGTTCTACGTCGAAGTGCCTCAAGCTGACGAATTGAAAACGTCCAATAAGAGAAGCTGAACTGATTAGAATATTAATTTACTTCTTATACCCAGAGACATTTTCTATACGAAATAAAGCGTACTAGTAACTTTACTTAAGTAGTCTATAGATGTTTAATTCATCAGCCTTAAAGACAAACTTGGCTGTGGTCAGATTTTAATTTATTCTCATGAATGAAGTGGGGATAACTATATATCTTGAAACGATTTAACCCCACTTCGTCGTAATAATTTACAAGAGATAAAATATTTGAAATTAATCTATATGCAATCTAAGGAAATAATTTACTTGAATTGTATTTCCACTGTTCCCTTTTCTAATCCTTGCTGACTATATTAACACATCACGCGTTAATGTCGTGGTTTCAATGTAGTAACGACATTGGCTGGGATTTTACTTTCTATAAATAGACATCGGTTAACGTGCCTTGTATCCGTCCTCAATAATTCAAATCAACATGTGATAAAATACAATCAACCAAACTTGTTTAATTTTGTAAGATGTATTTCATTTATGTCTAAAATTCTTACAAAGATTTTTTTTTTCTTTTGAGTTACAAAGTCTATTTTGTAAGATATATAATCCATTAAATCTACAGCAAAACCTAATTGATTCTTATTTCATCGAGGAAAGTCAAATTTATCTCCGACTGTTTTTCTATTAGGAACTTGTGCAGTGAAATTATATATGTAACTCTTGCAGTCTACCATTGCGCTGAAACTACTTCAATTGATTTTTTTTTTTTTTCTTTTTAGGAATTTCAGTTTGCTAGTTGATGAGATAAAAATACAACTGTGTCAACAGCAATTCAGCAATCTTGTATCTAACGAAAAGCATTCAAAGCTGCCATTTTATAAAATATTGCTAGGAAAATAAACTCCAGGAGTTTAATATTTTCAAGATAAAATATATATCCAAAATACAGTTGTCTAGTCAAAATATTTTTTTCTTTTTAATGAGTTTTAGAGCTATTGACACATTGTGAATTTCTCCGCTCATTTTGTCACGTGTACGTCAGCTGAAACGCTCATTGTGGTCAACTATTAAATAATCACTCAACCTTACAGACATTGTCTCGCTCAACGTTTAGTGTTGTGAACATATTTTGTAATATTCTTTTTCTCATAACTATATTTCCTTGGGTCTCTCAAATCTTTACCCTACAATAGTTTTAACTGAGAATTAACGTCACTGAGTTCTCGTACATAGAATGCTTGAAATAGCTATTGAGTTAACTTTCATCTACATCATTAACTCATTAAAATATAAATAGTTTTGTTTGACTAATGTAAATTGCCTTTTGATTTCAAATCGTTTGCTTCCATTTGAAACTATTTGATTATTACTATTAGTACACAGCCTATTGTTTTACGAACGGAATGATATCCAGTTACTTCGACTAACTTTAACAAAGCTATGTCTGTGAAGAATTTGTGTGTGTGTTTATGTAAATATAGGCATATCACAGTTACACCAACTGGTGGTAAAGAACAGCTTTTCTTTCAAACATGCTATATTGAAAACATGACCGTGCTTTTGTTCGATCATATTTTCTATTACGGATTTTTTGTATTTCCTTAGCGTTCCTAAATACATGTGCATATTAATGATTTCTAAGCCTTCTCGGCTTCATCTTTAAAGTGGCCATGCCACTGACGTTTATGTCAGGTACTTAACAGTGGTCATAAGTTGTTGCATCAGTTACACATCGACTACACTTTCCACATGGTTAACTATGCAGAAGGAGCAATTGCAACACATTGTTGTACAGTACATTCAAACACAAATTAGAAACACATTAGTCAATAACACTATAATTCTATATAGAATCCAAAACAAAGCGAAAGCGAACAATTACACTGGTCTGCGATGTTTTCAAGGTCTAACATATAATACATGATTTTAGGCCAGTTTTTTGCACTGAATCCAAAAATCATTTTACTCAATCAGATCAGGTTAATGAAATATTAGCACATTAAAAATATCCTAAATTCCGATCTATTTGTAGGTGAATAAAACGCAATATTGAAAATATTAGACTGATTTATTCACAGAAGGCTTACAAAATATTTTGAATAGATAGCAAGAAGTGTATAATGAACTAAGGAAGCTACTCATGGATGAATGGTCTCTTCAGGGACTTCCGTTTGTGCTGAGCAGACTGCGCATCCCTCTTTAGGCACCAGCAGTAGTCGGCCAGAAAGTTGACATCCCATCGGCCTTGATAGCGTTCCTACATAACACTGATATCTTGGTGAAAGCGCTCACCATGTTCTTCACTGAAGTCTCCACAATTCTCTGGAAAATAGTCCAGATGAGACCGGAGGAAGTGCATTTTCACTGACACGCGCGCACCAAGTTGGCGGAAATTCTCCATTAACTGATCAACCACCTTCTGATACTGGGAACTTCTATAGTTGCCAAGGAAGTTTGCAATGACTGACTTAAGGGACAACCAGGCAGAGAGTTCAGCAGGATTCAGTGCATCATCAAAACTAGTATCCTTGATGAATTCCCTTATTTGAGGACCATCAAATATACCTGCCTTAATTTTCTCCATGCTTTTTCGTTGAAACTTCTGATGGAGGAAAGCAAATCCTCCACCTTCCCTGTCCAATGCCTTTACAAAGTTCTTCATGAGACCGAGTTTGATGTGGAGGGTTGGAAGCAATATCTTGCTCGGTTCAACCAGAGGATGGGACAAAACGTTGTGTGATCCAGGTTTTAATCCTTGTCTTAATGGCCACTCTTGTCTGACATAATACTGGTCATCAGCACGGCTATCCCATAAGCACAGAAAGCATGGATACTTTGTGTAACCACCTTGAAGTCCTAGGATGCGTCCAACAACTTTAAGATCTCCACAGATCAACCATTTATGTTTCTGGTAGTTCAGAGCAGACAACAGACGTTCCATGCTTTTGTGGGATTCTTTCATTTCAACTGAGTGCCCAACAGGGATCGATGAAAACTTGTTTCCGATATTCAGAAGAACTACTTTGAAACTTCTGTTAGATGAGTCAATGAAAAGTCTCCATTCCATAGCAACATACTTCAGACCAAGTAATTCAATCAGGTCAGCAATAGACCAGTGAAGTAGACCAGTGAAGATGCTTCATCAAACATGAAGAATTTTCTAAATTCTCTCTTGCGGTCCCGATACCAATAGAATGTTGTTCCTGGTGCCAGTAGACGTTTCTCTCGAAGACGAGAACCCAGTAGCTGGGCAGACTCCTTCGAAAGGTTCAGGTCTCGTGTCAGGTCATTGAGTTCGGCTCGGGTCAAAGGCACCGGTTGGTCATCCTCTTCTGTATTCATCACACTTAGCTGTATCAATCATGTCACTAGATTCGGAATCAGAACTAGATTCCATGGTGACATTTGGCTCAGGAACAGGAAGATCGGGGCCATGGGGGACTGGCTTTATGGCAGAAGGAACATCAGGGTATTGAACATGGTGCTTGTTCTTGCAATTGATGCCTTTTAGATTTGTCATGCAAAAGTAGCAGTCGGTAACGTGATCTTTCCCTTCCCTCCACACCATTGGGACACCAAATGGCATACTCTTCCTTTTCTTGTTCCTCCAATCCCGTAAGTTCTCTACACATGTTTTGCAGCAGATATGGGGAGCGAATAGCTTATCCTGGTCCCCTAGTTTGACTCCAAAGTACGCGTGATATGCCTTCTTCACAAAATCCGTGATTTTTGCTTGACGGTCTGGAAGAACCACATGTCCGCAGATGTAACAGAACCTATTAGGATGGTTTTTACACTTCCGATCCATTTTTCTAGACCTGAAAAGAGAAATAAAAATAATTATTAAAGGTTACCCACGACCCGGTTTTGCAAAAGCAAAGCCCATAAACGCTTGGATTGCGATATTTTAGAAAAATATGCTGGAAAAGAAATAGACTATATCTTAGAAACCAGACCTGACCCAGAAAAATAAACTGTATTTTTGAATTCTGCATGCAAAAAGGGTCCTAAATCATTTGGAAAATCCTTGACCTTTTTAAAAAAGTTTTGAAACGCAGACCAGTGTTATAGAGGCTCTACTAATATCAGAATATACACCAAAAATTAACACAGATTTATCATGCGTGAAACAATTATACTAACTGTCATGTTTCAACCGTTGAAAATTTTTTAATCAGTTTGGCCCCAAGTATTACTACTGCTAAGCACGTAAACATTTTAAAGAATTTAGAATATCAACCTACCACCAAAACCTTCAGTTTTACTATTACCTTTGTTCCATGAATTCTATGTAAAATATTTAGAACATTTTTGACAGACACAAAAAACGCCTGTACAATTATTATAATATATATGTCACATTAGGTTTAATTGCATTTCATTTAATTCAATTTCCCATGGTTAATTATCGTTCCATTAAATTAATTTTGACGCAGATTACTTCGGTTTCTTTCAATTGAAACATAAATTCGAATCTTCTTAATTCATTAATAAATTCCAGCATTATGATTCATTTAGGTTCTGCTTTCATGCATATTTATATACTTTCTTGTCTTGGACTAAACTGTTTTTCAAATTTTCTTACATTTCTTCTTCTCTCGATTTTAAGCAAATATATCTAAATTGAGTTTAGCTAATCATCTCCAACTCGATCCAAAATATACTGAATATATAACGTTTTCTACACACACGCACACACACACGCATACACATACACACACTCACACATACAGACACACAGACACACACACACACACACACACACACAGCGGTATACTTCCCTTTACGGAAACTATGGTAAATTTTACTGCAAGCATTTCCCTTGAGAGAAGAGTATGAAGCAAGTGAAATCGTGGACAATGTTGATATTTCAATTGGTGTGTATCATACATGAGTGTGTGTCTGTGAAACATATACATACCAAGTCCGAACATAAATGAACCAAATTCCCACTGTCACTGCCTCCATCTCTCCCGCTCTCCCCATCTCTCACTATTATGAACAATTGGGGGCGCATGCACTGGGCACCCGCGGCTGCGGCGGACAGAATAGCGAAGGCAGTTCCCCGGGGGATGGAGAGGACGACGCGCTAGAAGAGCCCTTCCAGTTCACGAGGCTAGAATTTCACTGTCTTTAGTGGAACGGCTACTTCTAGGCCTTTTGGCTAAGACCAAATTAAATAAGTATAGTTAATTTTAAAATCTAAACCCCTGATACTTGCTTATATATATATATATATATATGTGTGTGTGTGTGTGTGTGTGTGTGTGTGTGTGTGTTTGTGTGCATGTAGGTATGTGTGTGTGTCTGTCTGTGTGTGTGTGCATGAATATATTTGTGCATGCGTCACTATAAACATATTGAGCTAGATGTATCGTAGAAGATGACTGACATTTCTGATCTTCAATCTGCTTAATGTGGATTGAACTGAGACAAAACAACAACAATACAATTAAGAGGAAAAATATTACTACGACAACCTGTAACAACTACACCTCCCCCAACATCAACAACAATATCAGAACCAATGCATCTAACTTTAGTGCAACTACCAATTCCTTAATGACCAACAATAACAGCAATCATCATCATCATCATCCGGCGACCTCAGCCGAAATGGACTCAACAATTGATCTCCACGTGGGTCTGTCGTTCATTGCCATGCCAAGTCCTGGATTTCAATACCAGAATCTCTGGAGATGACATCGGGGTATGAGATCGTGTGCCCCTGTTATTAGTGACTGCTTGTGGTTTCCAAAGCACTAATGGGGACACAGTCTCGTAGGTGGCACGATGGCAGTGGTCAGCAAATCTTACTCTCCTTTTACGTACAACGACAGATATGCGTGGGAGGCCGGCATATATCTCTCTCAAAGGCAGATGTCGCCAGTTTATGTTCTGAAATCGTTGTAGCTACATATGTTGTATGTTAACACAATGAAATGGAACGCTGATGTATGTATTTGGGCAGATTTAAAGTTTATTATGGCATAGTCAGAGAGAGAAAACGAGCAAGTATCTATGACCTTTTTCACAACATCCATATGAAGAGCATAATATCTGAAACAAATGATGTTGTTATATGCAAATTGTGTAAAAAGGGCAGGGGATTGGTAGTATCGGTAAAGCGTCGGACACCATGCTTGGTGGCATAGAGTTACGGTCCTTTACGTTCTGAGTTCAAATCACGATGAGGTTAACTTTGCCTTTCATCCTTACGGGGTCGATGAAATAAAGTATCAGTAACGCACTGGGGTCGATATAATTGACTTTCCTCTCCCCCAAAATTGTTGGCCTTGTGCCTAAATCAGAAATCATTATTTATGTATGTAAAACCAAGCTGATATGCTAAAACCACCCAAGTGAAATAAATCCATGGAAAACCAAAAGAAATTAATATTATAAACCTAACCAAATTTCAGAAACCTGGCTTTTAGAAAATACTTGCTTGGTAATCATGAACTAACTCGAATCGTAGAAAAACTTAAATATTATGGGTGATATGGATAGAGTAGCCGAGTCATGACAGGAAGTGAAACCCTCACCTGTAGATTATGTTCGAAAAAACATATAGCAAGTGTGTATCCGTGGCTTTATAAGTTTTCCACAAACAGAAAGTCTACATCGAATTCAGCAAGCTATGGTAGAAAGGTTCACTGTTCACCTGCCAAATGTCAGAGCTAGTGAAAATATATGATATTTTCTAAAATATACAGTGACTGATCGGCCTGATTTGCATATTAGCAGACTGGCTGATCAGTCAAATCTGAATATTAGCAGATCCTCTGAACAGCCAGATTTTCATATCAGCAGCCTGGCCAGTCAGTTTCCTGTATACGAGCGATCAATGGCCGGCTTTGCCATATTCAAATAAAAACAAAAACACTTGGCTCTACATGGCTGAATACAATAAATGTAATCTGAGTTTTTCGAGTATTAATAATTGTTTCTATATTAGGCACAAGGCCAGCAATTACCCAGTACATTATTGGTACTTTGTTTTATCGACCCCGTAAGGATGAAAGGCAAAGTTAGTCTCGGCAGGATTTGAACTCACATCGTAAAGGGACGTAACTATGCTGGAAAGCATGTCCGATCCTCTTCGATTCGTTTGCAATTATGTAAACTAGCTTCATTTTTAATGCCGTATCAATGGAATGAGCCCCTCATGCTTGCTCTTGTGTTTGCATGTAAACAGAACTGCAGAGACTAATGTTTCTGGGTATTACCCTTCATCGGTACAGTACGAATCGAATATTATTATTAAGATTCGAAAAACTCAGATTACATTTATTGTATTCAGCCATGTAGAGCGAAATTTTTTTTTATTTTTTTTTATTTGTATATACATATATAGACACATATACACACACATACGCGCGCACACATATACACACACATACACACATATACACACACATACACATGCACACACACACACACACATATATATATATATATATATATATATATATATATATATATATATATATATATATATATATATAACGAAGAAGGTATGGTAAGGAACCAGATGGACCATAACGCACCAGAGTACTCAATACTTAGGGTAGTAGAGTAGGTAATAGGAAAATGTTTAACCCCGACGGCAGAGATCAAGCCGTTTCGATGGCTATTTCTGGACTCCAGAAATAGCCGTTGAAACGGCTTGAGCTCTGCTGTCGGGGTTAAACAGTTTCCTATATATATACACGCGCGTATAGATATGTCTATATTTCATGAAAATATTACATTAAACATAATCGAATGCATTAATGGAAATCTTGTCAAATAGTATAACCTGTTAACCTTTCCCTTTTTACATTCATAAAACTTCAAAGCGATATCTATCAAATTAAGGTAAGAAAAAGGAATATTAATTCCATAGCATTATAGACAAGTAAAGCATTTAGTAACGAAATTCTGGAAGGAATGATCATGCAAGGCAGTCTTCCCTGGTTGTGCTTGATCAGAGTTGACCGAGTGGGAAAGAGTAATAAACAACAAGCAGCATGAAACCCCTAGAGTGACGCCTTCTCTAGTGAATCATGCAGATGTACCATTCAAAAGAGTTGCAGTTTACTTGGCCCGATTCTTTTTTTTTTACCATATTTCTATCGAAGCACATTACCTTCAATTTTCAAATAATTTCGAAAATAAATATTTTGTACGGATTTAGTAATATAACTTTCTCATTTTTAAGTTGGTGTTTGGAACTAAGTTTAAAGTATCTTACGTAAAATTAGGATTAGAGATTTTTAGATAAATATAAACACTTTAAAACAAACTTTTTTTATCATAAAAGTAGGGTCGGTTTCAAGTGGTTTGTTAGCAAAAGAGTTAAATAAAAAGAAATATGCATAAACATATTCATTTGTAACACTGTTCGTCTCGTATTTCTGTTGTCGTTTCTTTTCTGTTTTTATGGGGATTATTATTTAAAGCAGTTTAATGTTTGTTGCTGAACATTGTTTCCTTGTAGCGCCATATAATATGATGTATGTGGTAAAACAACATCTATCCATTTCACAGTCACAAGAGTGTTTTGTATAGTTTAAAATAAAATATAATACAAAATATTGAATAACATTATTTTGCTGAAAGCAAAACCACTGGATGATCTATCTCAGAAATATAGAGAAATATTTGTGACAATTTCTGAGAATGAACGTAGAAACTAGCCCAAACTGAATTAAGGATCATGAAAGGATCTTGAACAAAAGATTCGTTGCAACATCTGCACGACACAATTTTTACGTGAACAAATTGCAACAAAAGTCTAACCACATTTATAATTTTACAGTTCCGTGACGTGTTGCACGTCTGGCTCTTCGTGAAAGGTTTCTATAATATAGTAAAAGAGGTGATGGCCTCAATCTTCGCTCAACTCTACTCCATCTCTGGAGAAAGTGACGCTGTTACAGGTCTCTCAGATCCCTTCTCGTGGTGCAACAAAGCAAATTCCGAGAAAGAGACGGAGAGTTGAGTGACAAAAAGGACATATTTTTCTTTGTCCCCATTTTGTTTTGAATACATATTCTTTGAAAGATTAAGGGTAAAATATTACTCAATATTATAATACCTGATTACTCACACATTGAACAGATATTTATCATACATTACATTCAAATTATAGATTGTAAGTTTAAGGTTCAAGAAATATTTTTATTCTCTGAATACTGTTGTGAAACAAAGGTGCTGAAATTGCAAACCTCAAAGAAAAGATTGAATAAAACCAGCATTGATGCCTGGCAATAGTGCCAATATATCAGTCAAATTCAAGGGAGTGCAAAGAATATTAAGTTATGAAAATCCTTTAGCTATATTCTCACTGTATGTATGATATACATTGAATTTCTGTGACGAAATCAGTAGACGCACTGAAATAGTTTCAGTTTTTCTTTCAGAACTATTGAAAGTGTTTATCATATTTTCCTATGGTCTAAATGTATGGCAAATTCTTTTCACACACATAAGCTGTTGGTCATTGCAAGCAAATGAGAAAAAGCGAAAGACTTCTTTTGATGAAAACCAGTCAATGAATGCCAGATAAAGGATCATGATACATATGCCGAATCATTATTTTGGCATATATCATTGTCGATTCTGTTTGTAGTCTAAGGAGAAATGCAGCAGCAAAGAAAAGTTGATACTTTTTCTTTCTTCTGCCAATACTTATGTATATCAGAAAACCATTTGACCACAAAATTTGTCATTTTACAGAATTTTACAATACTGATGGTAAGGAAGTTTCAAATGAAAACTATGATATATCGAGGCAGTTTGAAGAACTAGTTGGAAAATTTCATTCGAAATCTTCATATATCACTATGTTTCACAATGCCTGCAACGGCAGCTCTTGGCGGAACATTCATTCAATAAACTTAAACTTATAAAGAGCTATTTCAGAGCAAACATATCATTGGATAATCTGCTTGCCTTAGTTCGGCTCAGCAGAAATATTAATTTCAGATATATCATACAAAGATTTCCCCAAAATCACTTTGAAAAAGTGAAAAGCCAGTTAAACGATATATGTTGTTTTTAATCAATAAATAATTACAATTATGTTTTACTATTTTACTAACTGATGTGTAGTGATCCCAAAATAGTTCTACCCAGAGTATCAATGTTTCTCTCAACGTTCACGGTGTAACTAATCGGGTTATTGATTATATAACTATTTCTCTGTGTATAGTATGTTTGTATTTGAATTGTAAAAGAGAGAGAGAGAGGGGGTTGTTTCCTAAAACACAGTGATGTAATAGTTTTAGATTGTTTCCTTTTAATATAATCTTCATAATTTGAGTGAATGAACAGATAGTGGAAGGAACTGTGATGATTGGAGTTTTTATAACAATCAAATGACCTCCCCAAGCATTTCCAGATAAAATTAAATTTTGAACATTCCCCTTTCTTTGAGTGTTTGTTTATGTGGACTGTGTGTAACCTGCAAACATTTTATCCTCGTTGCAAATGATAGAAATAGGGGAAGTTAATAATAACGCTGAAACAATATAATCATTTAATACAATGAGTTTCATTTTTTCTTGCAAAATCGCATGCGATTATCTTTTATAGTGAAACTAATTAATTGAATTCGGTTCAATTGTTTGGGTTTCTATTTGCTTCATATGAAAATGTTATTGCCATACTGTTGCGGATCGATAACGTGTTGAATACCAAATGCACCGAGGATTATATGTACCCACTTAAATCTATAATAGGAGCTTAAAAACTATTATTTTTGTATTAGCTTATCATAAATACTTTCTCTCTTTACAGTTGCTCATTAGCTCATATATCTCTAATATAGCTGTCTGTCTTTAAGACAGTATAGTTGATCTGTTATGTCTGCATTTGAAAGATGCCTGAAATAGAATGTTGCAATTATATTAATTTCTTTTCATATATACAGACACATTTGTATTATATATTATATTTACCATTGGTGCAATCCTTTTTGTGTTATCATCTCATGCTTCATATGTCATTTTTAGAACGGTGTTTGGCAGCTAGACTAGCTTTTCATTATTAGCATGACAGTTAACAATTTGTTAAAGACTTGGTAGCAGCTGTTTTCTTTCTTACGTCTAGAGACCTTGATCGATTCCATCATTAGTACAAAAGCACAATCACTGTATAGAGTAAGAAAATGTCATCGTACCTCACTTTCATTAAAATGGACAGAACATAACGAAAACACTCGCAAAGGCTTCAAATATTATGCTTTACTGTCACCGAGGACCTCACATCTTCAACTGCTTCCCAAAGATAGGTCTTCCATTTCAGAGCCCCCAAAATACTCCAGCTCTCAACAATTAATTACTTTCTATATGGTTGAACGTTGGAACTACAATAGAGTATTTCCCCAACGTCTAGTACGGTATTACTGCTATAGTCACACATATCTGTCTATAGGTCAATCAGCCGATTGACACAAAGTAACGCACAAACACATTCTAACGTTTGAATCATAGTTGTTTTGTTTTTGTCTCCTTTCTTGTGTTTTTACCGTCTCTGTAGCTTTTTCTTTCTCAGAGGTGGTTGGTCTCATACTATCTAGCCTTAGATACTCAGAGATTTCCTTCCTGCAGCCACCGTTGATATTCAACAGTTTAAGCGGAACGGTAACAGCATTAATCTATCCAATCTAGGAAGGACTGCAAACGGCCCCTTTCTGCAGACCAAACCAATGAAAATACTATACATATATATGTATGAATAAATATTTACTTACTGTCTACACCATTTGAGTAGCTGATTAGTACTATTGTGCTGTAATGGCTACGAAATTAATCGATAATAAAGCAGACAGTGAAATAACAGGAAAACATTTTCAGTGAATTTGGTTTAATTAGAAAAGCAGAGAAATTCGAAATTATCAGCTAGGTTTGTGTGTATATATGAGTACAAACATTGACACGCAAACATGTACACACTTTACAGATAGGATTCATGTTTGTCAGCAGATTTTTGACATTTTCAAGCATATTGAGACATGAAGTAAGAATATTATATTAGTTTACGGTTAATCTTTCCATCGATAATTACGGAGACAACACTAGACAGGTTTCCACTTAGTTGGGGTTTCTCACCATACTGTAACATTTCTTTATATTTCCTAAGTGTTACAGATTGAATTACTAAGTGAAAATACGTAAATATAGAGTAAAAGAAAAAATTGATAAGTTATATTCTTATGATGAACTAACCAAATACTATATATTTAGTTAGCTATAGCACTGGAACACACACTTACACACAGACACACACGTAAGTACGTACGTGTGTAAGTCACCATTATTTCAGAAAAGAAAAACGGTGGCGGATTGGCAGTATCAGTGGAGCGTCGGACAATATGCTTTGTGGCATAGAGGTACGTCGCTTTACGTTCTGAGTACAAATCCCACCGCGGTTAGCTTTGCCTTTCATTCTTACGGAGTCGATAAAATAAAGTACCAGTAATGCACTGGGGTCGATTTAATCGACTTTCCCCCTCCCTCAAAATTGTTTCCCTTGTTCGTAAATCAGATATCATTATTTTACATCCTGGTGATGAAATGGGAGTATCGGTAGAGCAACATACTTTACGGTATAGTGTTACGTCCCTTTACATTCTGAGTTCAAATCCCGCTGAAGTTAGCTTTGCCTTTCATCCTTACAGGGCCGATAGTGGATTGGCGGTAGAGGGTCGGACACCATGCTTTGCAGCATAGAGTTACGGCCCTTTATTATCTGAGTTCAAATCCCACCGAGGTTAATTTTGCCTTTCATCCTTACGAGGTCGATAAAATAAAGTACCAGTCACGCACTGGGGTCGATTTAATCGATTTTCCCCTCCCCCAAAATTGCTGGCCGTGTGCCTATATAAGAAACCATTATTTTACATCCTGGTGGTGAAACGGGAGTATCGGTAGAGCATCGGACAAGAAACTTTACGGTATAGTGTTACGTCCCTTTACATTCTGAGTTCAAATCCCTCTGAAGTTAGCTTTGCCTTTCATCTTTACGGGGTCGATAAAATAAAGCACCAGTAATGCACTGGGGTCGATTTAATCAACTTTCCTGCTCCCTCAAACTGTTGGCCTTGCGCATAAATCAGAAATCATTATTTCAGAAAAGCGGTGATCAAGTGTTGAAAATTATAACACCAACTTCAATGCTATATCGTATTGGGTTTTGTCTCTCTATGTTTTCGGTTGAAATACTTCTGATATCGACATTGCTTTTCATCTTGTAGAGGTCGATAAAAATAAGAACTAGTAATATGTGCTGTAGAATCACACAAATGTTTATCTCTCCTAAAACATTGTATTCTACCAATGTAAGAAATTGTTATTAAGAACAAAAAAAAAGAGATTATGTAAAACATAGGTTTATGTTTGTATTTTTGTGTTCGTTCAGTGGTACTTTCATAAATATTCGTCTGATATCTCTAATAAAAATGAGGCGACAATAATGCAGCTCTTTTTAAACAAATAAATTCAGGCATAGTTAGAAATGGACATCCTTTACTTCTATATTTAATCTTCATTGATCTTCTATGGAAATCACATGTGTAGTATTGTCTTCATATTTACTCTTGAGTCTCTCCAGTAAAAATAAGATAGTGTATAATCAAACATGTTCACCGCTTTCGAAACAGATATGTTCAATATATTAACATTGATTTTAAAATAACTTTACAACGATAGTTCATGATTTTTCTTTTGATATAAATAATGTCTGCAGTAGTATGATATTACATTGTTTTACTATTTCTGCCAGACTGCTGACCAGCAGAGTCGTTAGAATGTCGGATAGAATGTTTGGAGTGTTCGTTCTGCCTCCCTGCTCTCTCAGTTAAAATCCTACTGAGATCAGCTTTGTCCATTCGAGGTCGATGAAAAACGTATTAGTTCAGTACTGAGGTCGATTATTCCTCTATATCTCTTTCCCTACATCCTCCTCTTTCTCACTTTCTATCCTTCTCTGGAAGAAATCTGCTGTACACAGACATGGAGGGTGACGGTCTACGCCAGGCTTAAATGCCCTCGAAACGCTGTATACCACTACAGTGCCCCCAACGACTCCCTCTAGAGTTACAAGACTATACATGCATGCATTATTTCTGTGGAAACAGCAGCCTCTAAAGAAATTTTGCTCCTCATATTTTTTTCAGTGTGCGAGATTTAAGGAGAATTCTGTGAAACAATCTGCTAAATAAGTTTTGATAAACTACAAGACGTTTCTATACTGTAAGTATGTATTTTGTAGATTTTATCTTTTTCCTTTTTCCTGTGAGTGAGTGAAGAAAAGAAGAGATAGTCAAGAAACTCGCACGCTTGTGTGTGTGGAAATACACTCGTGAAAGATAAAACGAACATAAACGATGAAGGATGAATAAAAGCATCTATCTCCAACATCGTCTATCCCCTGGAGTTGATCATTCCGATTCCTATAAATATAGGCGAGAAATTCTGCTTCTTCCCTATTATGTACAGCGATTTAAAAGAGCAACTACTGAGAAAGATACATATAACATTCAGCAGTATTCATATAACATTCCCTCATATGCATATCGTGTGACACCTCACTACATGATAATCTTCCGTTCACAAGTTCTACTCCCACTTAACACCACATATCAGGCAAGCATATAGAAAATGTCCCTGAAAACTTCTCCAGATAGGGACAAGACAATCTAAGCATGTCCCTCAAGAGCAGCAAACACAGGTACAATCAAGACACAGCTCTAATGTTTCACAGCTAACTTCTTCCTTACTAAGTTGTCAGAGTCTAATATTTGTTAATAAAAACTACGTATCTACAATATAGACAAAATTGCATCTAGAAATCAAATGTTCTTTCCCTAATCATAGATTATTTCCGATCTGGACAGTTTATAACTCTATATAAACTATAAATTGAGCTTATGTATCTGGAACTAATATTTGAGACAGCATTCACAAGTGTTCTCTTAACTCTCTGACAAACTATCACTACATCCCCTAACATACTAGTGTATTGAAGTTCATCCCTGGCTCTTCCACTTTTGCTACAACGGTCCCTTACCCACCCCAACTAATTAACTTACCTCTTCTTCTCTCTTCGACTCTAAGATATCTCACCCCCAAATCCGCATCAAATATTTCACCCAATGCGTTATACCCATAACTGCATTCCTCTAGATCTCCAATTACATATTCCCTGTTGACATCAGTCAAGCTATCCGTAATATAGAAAATCAACTGTCAGGCACGTGAATGCTAGTCAAAGATGATTGACATGGGTCTACTGTGTAGAGCATGATAGTAACATTTTCCAACACTAAGGAATGTTGTTCAACATGGGACAATTATAGAAAATAACATTAAGTGTCTATATCAAAAATTATAAATATATAGCGGAAGAACATTGTGGAAAGCATGGTAATTGGACTTTAAAAACATCGTATCAGCAATGTACATAAAACAAGCAAATTACTATAGCATGCGGCCCGTTTGGCTTTCTGAATAGTACGCCTAATTTCAAAACTGCCCTGAACTTTTAGCTGTGGAGCCTTGCTTATGATGAACCACATCCTATACGGCCCACTGCTCGAATAAGGCTGCCCATGCTTGATTTACAATATCAATAATCTTGAAAGTTTATTAGAATCAAATGATGACCAATGGCTTACATGCATTCAAATAAAGAAAACGCATCAAGTCGCAGCGTTGAAATTTAAAATTCTTTAATGTGTGGATAATGGTTTCTAATTTAAACAGAATGCCAGCAGTTTGAGGGGAGGAAAAAGACGATTAAATCAGCCTCAGTACTTGACCGGTACTGTAATTTCTTGAACCCGGAAAGATGACAAACAAAGCTGATGCCGGTAGGATTTGAACACTGAACGTAAATAGACGTAATTGAATGCAGCAAAGCATTCTGTCCGATATCCTAAAGATTCTTCTAATCCAACGAAGTGTTAATGATTGCAGAACACTCTAAAACTAAAAATAGTCGATATTTCTGACGTATGATTGTGTTACAAATATGTTTACAATGCGTGCTTAACAGAAGAAATGTTACACATACACACACACACACATATATATATATAGAGGGAGAGAGAGAGAGAGAGAGATAGAGATAGAGATAGAGAGAGAGAGAGAGAGAGAGAGAGAGAGACAAACACGTACACATCAATACAGAGAGGTGCATAAATAGCTATTTGTTAACTTATCTAAGAAAAGTGTGTTTCCGTGTTCCATACAGAGAGATATCTACATATCTCTCTCTCTCTCTCTCTCTCTCTATATATATATATATATATATATATATATATATATATATATATATATATATATATATATATATATATATATATATATATATGCGTGTATGCATATATATATATATATATTTATATATATATCAGATAGGGGTGGTAAAAACCAGCTAGACCATAGCCCACCAGAGTACTCGATACTTCGGACAGTAGAGTGGGTAATATGAAAAGATTCAGTACCTTGACGGCTGAGCTCCGGCCGTTTCGACAGCTAGATCTAGCTGTCGAAACGGCCGGAGCTCAACCTTCGGTGTCCTGACTCTTTTCATATATATATATATATATATATATATATATACGTGTGTGTGTGTGTGCATATTTGTGTGTTTGTGCATGTGTGTGCGTGCGTATTTATGTATCTGTGTGTGTGTGTGTATGTCTGTGTAGGATAAATAGTTATTAAAATTCTGGATTATGGTTTCATTTAATCGTCTATTGGATCGAATATACACGTCATCGAATTTGAAATAGAATGACTTAATTATGCTAACAGTGTAAATCATGATCTGTGATGCCTGGTAATCATTTGGTCGTGGAAATCAACTTGCATCAGAAAGGTTCTCTTTGAAATTATCGAAAAAGAATCTGATCATGTGTCAGTAAGCCGAAATTAGTTAACTTTTCTCTACGTTTCATGTAGATTGGCGCATGCAGTAAAGTTTCTCGGTATATGAGAGGTCAAAGCACTTTGATTGTTTCTTAATTGCATTTGCCTTATATCACTGCTCGTTTGCTGCCACTGGTCTCTCCTACGTTTCTAGAGTTCCAAACCTAATTCGCAAGATATGTTTCCAATTTAAAACGTTAATCGTTGTTTGATTTCAATTCACTGGAGTGTACAGTTGACTGAAGAATCCATTAAACGAATTCATACACCGAAAATGTTAATATACCAACCTTTAAACACCATTAGCACAGAGCTTTATTTCGCACTTTTATTTGGTGGGGTTATCACATAGAATAAACGACAAATTTCTCTCTCCCGATATATATATATGTATATGATAAACGTCTTTCTCTTGCTCTCTCTCTCTCTCTCTCTCTCTCTCTCTCTCTTTTTTTTTCTTTATATATATATATAGAGAGAGAGAGAGAAAGAGAAAGAGAGATTGAGAGAGAGAGAGTATAAAGTAATATGATTTCAAATACGAAAACAATGTACATAATGTCATATTTAAGGCAACTATATAATTGTGACGTGTCCTTCATATCAAAGATGAAACGCACGTAAATTAAAATATGATATAGTTAGCAGCGATGGGATTATTTCTCAATGTATATATATATATAAACACAATGTGTGCGTGGCGAGGAGTACTGTGAGATATGTGTCTAAAATATTTTTAGGAAAACCAAGACAATTCAAGTTGTAAAATGAATAAGGTGAAACAAAACTGTTTACTAGATAAAATGTAGTGTAAACATGTGTTTTGTTCTTACGACAATTTATATTATTTTATTTTTAACGTGCATTGTACTAGTTTTCCTAAAACAATTTTAACGACCGCAGACAGACAGGTAGACATAGATGTGAGTAACATGTCATCAGAGCCCAAAATTTGACTACCCCCATCTTTGAGGGTCGAAAACAAGGGAAGAGGGCCAGGGTGCGGCAGAAAAGGAGATGGACAGATAATATTAAGGAATGGACAGGAAGGAGTTTGGTGGAATGTACGACAATGGCAAGAGACATGAAAAGATGGAGAGTGCTTGTCCATGAGTCCATAACCCCCAACCCTCAGATATAAGACCAAGCTATACACACATCGATTACGAGAATTCCAGTTTTTCAATCAACGGTACGTCGACACGTACGTGGTTGAGAATTCCACAGACATATGTACCCTTAACAAACATAACCCTGAAGGATATTTAGCGTGACAGCGGGACTAAGCTGGCCCTTTGATATACAGGAATAGTCCATACGACGGAATGCCAACAGTTTCTGCTTACCCAATGTCACTCGCTAGGCGTAAGTAGATGTGGAGGTGTGGTAAAAGACGCCCAAGATACTACGTTCTGAGATCGAACTGAAAACGTCAGGATTGTGAAATGGACTTTCAACCATTTGGCCATTGTTACGTGCATGTGTGTAAGCACACACACACGCACACAGATATACATACACATAAGTAGGTGAGTATATATATATATATATATATATATATATATATATATATATATATATATATATATATATATATTATTTATATATGTATATATATTTATTTATTTATATTTGTAGGTGAGTATATATATATATATATATATATATATATATATATATATATATATATATGAAAACAGGGAGAAAGAGACGATTATGAGGAAGAAAAATATATTTCCACATTTTATTATACATATATATATATATATATATATATATAAAATGTGGAAATATATTTTTCTTCCTCATAATCGTCTCTTTCTCCCTGTTTTCATATATATATATATATATATATATATATATATATATATATATATATATATATATATACTCACCTACAAATATAAATAAATAAATATATATACATATATAAATAAATATATATATATATATTTATTTATATTTGCATGCATGTGTAATCCCACGTGTACAAATATATATATATCACGAAGGTAATATATCGTCCTCCTGTGTTTTTCTTGTTGAATTTTCGCATTATTTATATATGTGTGTGTGTGTGTGTGTGTGTGTGTGTGTGTGTGTGTGTGTGTGTGTGTGTGTGTGTGTGTGTGTGTGTGTGTGTGTGTGTGTGTGTGTGTGTGTGTGTGTGTGTGTGTGTGTGTATATAGAGAGAGAGATTGTGTGTTTGTGTAAAATGTAAGTATTAATAGCATGAATATTTGTTTTCTTTTGTATCTAAATTCATGATACTATCTAATTATAAATAATGAAAGAAAGAAAATCCTCCCAAGCCACCACAAAATATTGTACCAATCCTCTTAAGAGCTACATGCATTAAATATTAGCTGCTTTTAGAAAGCTTCCTATTACCTATTATTGTTGTTAATGTTGGTGTTGTTTTCCGTGAAAAATACAAGGACTAGCTGCTTTTTATCTATAATAAATCTAAATCTAAGTGTTAGATTTATTTATGCATTTATTTATTCTTTACTTATATCATTTGTTTCTGATAAGCATATTTGTATTAAAAAGCATTGGATTCTGCTATTTCCGTTCAAGTATACTTCGCTATCAAACACAGTATGCGTGCTTACGTATGTTTTTTTTTTATATACATATAGCACACATATTTTTATGCATCTCGCTGTGCTTTGAAATATAAATTCAAGATTCAATTTCACTTCCACTTTGTACATAGATGTTGCCATAGGTCAAGCTAACTTAAGTTACTTGATTTATTCATCGAGGTCTTTTGTGATAAATCTCTTTTTAGCTGAGTCAAGATGAGCCGCGTAAAGGGCGTTTATATTACTATTTAACTTTGGGTTAGGTTTTTTGTTGCCATTTTCTTTTTGTTTTTGTGTTTTTGGTAGATCTGGAGAAAGGTGTACTACCCATATCCTTCACAGGCCTTCTAAGACACGAGAGATTGGCAGGGCCTCCAAGAGAAATTTTGCAAGGCGGTACAAGACCCCTTTGGCGGCCGAAGCAGCGCAAAGATTTTTCTCAAAATGGTTGTTACATGGTTGCTGTGGGGCCTTCTTAGCTCTTGGACCCCAGAACAAAGTCCCGGCTGGACCCCCATCTCATAGACCCTGGAGATCGATGTCGTTACATTAATGTTTCGTTTAAATTATTCCAAGTACATGGGGATTCCATATAATCAATGCCCTGAGTAAGAATGGCTGGAGGTCGTGGTTAATGCGAGAATTAAGGATTGGAAAAATCATTGGAGGTCAAATGTGAAAGATTGGTGGAGGTGGTATAAGAACAGCAAGTTCTGAGGAGCAAAGTACATTGTATTTGCGATAAAAGAAGCAGCGAGAGGAGACACGACGTCTGTGAGAGACAGGCTGAGGAGTATATGTACGTGACTATGATGATGACCTTGAATGATGTCAGTGCGAACAATAACAACACTGTCCAATATGTTGGAGTAATGCTTTATTGCAGAGTTGGGTAGACCAGTGTGAAATAAGACATATATATATGTGTGTGTATTATATGTATGTATGGTCCCGTAACTCCTAATAGAGTATTGACATACGGCGATTCTTGGACATTTTAAGCCTGGGGGAACCCATCCCTCTCCACTCCGTGTACAGCAGATTTCTTCCAGAACGAGGAAGAATCGACCCCATAGCTAAACTGATACTTTTTTATCGAAAGAATGAAAAGCAAAGTTGACCTCGGCGAGCAGAGAGCTGTAACAAATACCATAAAGCATTCTATCCGACGTTCTTGAAATGTAGTTGTATTATAAGTGAGCTTAATACAGAGAGATGGAGAGAGCGAGAGAGATGGAGACGATGACAGTGGGAGTTCGGCTCTTCTGAGTTCGGACCTGGTGTGCAACGTCAGTTGTCCGTCTTGATGTGTTCTCTAACTCCTTCTCAATAGGATAGCATAACTTCCTTTCTTGATAGCTAACTTGGAGAAATTGATTTAGTATTTGAAACAATGTGTAGCCATTACAGTGAGCATAATAGTCTTGAGAAAATTGAGTAAAGTAATACGGGAGTCGAAAACAAAGTGGACGGAAACCCCTACGAGGAATCGAACCATGAAACTTTCAGATGCAGGTTGAATGCGTTAACCATTGCTCTCATAGGTCCCTTGCCACCACTAACTGCCGTCTTTTGAATGTTAAGTATTTTAAGATAAATGTTTAAAATCTAAAAGCTGATTCCTCCCAAGTCGCTTCTGTTCACTTTATCCATTCTTAGAGATACTTTATTACGTATTGTGATCAAATATTGTTAAAGTTATTTTTATTTGTACAACTACATTTCAAATGTGCCCAATGTTGAAGTCAATTGGTTGTGCATATATATACATTTTATATATATAGAGAGAGAGAGAGAGAGAGGGGGCGAGACAGAGAGAGAGAGTGAGCGAGAGAGAGCAAGGGAGAGCGAGAGAGGGAGCGCTTGGGAGAGAGAGAGAGAGAGAGAGAGAGAGAGAGAGAGAGCGAGTGAGCGAGAGAATAAGTAAACGAGAGAGAGAAACGAATATATAAACATTAAAACACCTATTCAAGCACACATATATGTACACGTATGTGTATGTGTGTGTGTAGATGTGTTTGTGGTTGTGTATGCGTGTGCACATATAAGTACGTGTTATACAGATAACTAAATTTTTATAATATAAAAAATATCAGTTTATTTCTAAATCAATAACTGACTCAATAAAAGACAAACAAGTCGCGGATTTATAGAATGGAATTGAAGTGAACACAGCAGAAGAAAATTGTGAATTATTGGAACTATTACTATATATATATATATATATATATACACACATAATTTCTTTTCCAAGAGAGATCTACATGAATGGACCTGTATATTTTCTTTAGAAATTTTTTTCCGTTTACGCCCTACCCGTTTCCTCAATCTTTCTATTTCTTCTTTAATTTCTCATTCTACTTTCTGATGAAGGATTAGCGTCCGAAACATTAAGTTCTTTTCCTACTATATCAGACGTAAAACTTATAAAATTGTTCTTCATTGTACTGTGTCGCTTGCTTTGTTATTTCTGTTGGCCTTTTGCATATAACAGCCTTGTTACACCCGATGTTATACTGTATCTCACTGGTAAACATGTTAAGGGTACACACGCATGTAGAATGCTCATCTACTGCCACGTTAATTACATGAGCAAACAGTTCTGTCGTTCAAACAACCGGAACATTGGTCGTCGCAGCCGAACATTCTCATAGTCGCTGTTATAATTTAATGCTAACCTTGGCAGGATTTGAACTCGTAAAGAGGCGTGACCCTATGTCATAAAGCAAGTCTACAACTCTGTTGACAGAACTCTCAATGTGTTATTGATGCAAATAAATGTAAAACTGAATTTCCATGAGGTTTGACAGGATAATAATATCACGTGATATTGTCAAGACAAAATGGAACACATGAGGAAACAAAGACACAATTCAAAAGATATAAATCACACTAAGACTGCAAAATAAAAATGCAATTGAAACAAAGAGTTTTATTGTTTAAGAAAGTGAAGAAAAGCCTGTCGACAAAGGAATATAAATATTCAACATTGAAGACATGTAAAGATTGAAAAAAATATATTCAACATTGTGTGTCAATCTTTTGTGCCAAACATTTTCTTCACAGCTTCCTTTAGTTCATAAATTTAATAACTGAACTGCTGTCACAGAGTTAAAGTAATTTAAACGAAGAGAGGAACCGCAATAAGTCTACAATTTAATGGAAATTCGACTACGAAAATTTGAACGATAACATTATGTATTACAACTCAGGAATTTCTGACTTTGTTTCAATCGAAGCTCACATATTTTTGCTCCATATTATTTTGCGTTTGTGGCCAAATCTATTATCTCTAATATTATGCATCGATACCATTCTGAACTTTACGTAGTGAATTCGAAAATTGCCACTGATTTTATATAAGATAACCAGGCAAATAATTATGCATCCATGAAATTATGACTACATTAGATCAGATCACCATAGCAATCAATATGTGTGGTTTCACGTATAACGTGTGAAAAAGCTGAACAAGCGGTAGAATAAATTCTCAACGTCATTAATCTGTATGACATTTAAGAGAGACCGGCACATTAACCGAAAGCGTTATAACTATAAGGAGAAATGCATTTTTGGAATATTAGCAGTAAACCCCAAATTCCCACAGTTCAAAATGCGTTATGTTTACCCATAAAATAAAATAATTCCTCTCACCAAATGAATAATACTGAACCCTAATCTTGATCCAATACCTTGGATATTATTCTATTCCTGTGGAAAACCAGGAAGGTCTCCACGATTAATATGATTAACAACAATAGACACGCCAATATTAACGTGTATTAAAATACAAGGTTGACCAATCAATATTAAAAATAATAAAACCAACCTTTGTACGACGGGTATTGTTTTAGAAGTCGTATGTAAGCTCTCCTCTCATCTTTGTTTTGGGTAAATATTTTGAATCATATGAGATATCATCATGAGCGTCTCAACGTTCTACAAAAAGACTTACCCGCCATCTAGCTATTGGTCCGGTGAGGCAGGAATCCATGTATATTTTTTTCGTCGTTTCAAGAATCTTCAAGAATACGAGCGTGTTATATTGATGCCGTAGCTATCATGACTATAGTTGAACAGACAAATTTGTTTACTGATTTGACATGCGATCGAAATTAGAAATAATCTCATTCCTGGACAACTAAATTCAGACAGACCAGAAAAGTAGTTAAGATAAAATTGCAAGAATTACTGAACATGTTTATGAAAATATTTTTTGGACAATTTACTTGAAAATGTTTTTGTTTTTTTTTACATGTATGTGTGAGTTAATAATAATGGTTTCTTACATAGGCACAAGGCCAGTAATTTTGGGCGAGGGGAAAGTCAATTAAATCGACCCCAGTACGTTAGTGGCGCTTTATTTTATCGACTCCGTAAAGGGCCGTAACTCTGTGCTGCAAAGCATGGTATCCGACCCTCTACTGATACTGCCCTATAATAATAATAATAATAATAATAATAATAATAATAATAATTGTTTCTACTTTAGGCACAAGGTCAGCAATTATCCAGTGCATTACTGGTACTTTATTTTATCGACCCCGTAAGGATGAAAGGCAAAGTCAACCTCGGCGGGATTTGAACTCAGATCGTAAAGGGACGTAACTATGTTGGAAAGCATGGCGTCCGACCCTCTACCGATACTGCCAATCCACCGCCCTTAATAATAATAATAATAATAATAATAATAATAATAATAATAAATTATATCAGCACAAGATCAGTGTCTGCCAACAAAAAATTACCAAGCCAACATAATAAAAAATGGGTTCAGCCCATTATGCCGTGTATGCAAAAAAAAACCAGAGACCATTGACCATATAATTTCAATGTGCAGTCCTATAGCTCCAACCGAATACCTAAACAGGCATGACAGAGCTGCACAATACATACATTGGATAATGTGTAAGCATTTTGACCTGCCCTATTAAAAGAATTGGTGGGAGCATCAACCACCTCCCATACTTGAAAAAGATCACATCTCAATCTTGTGGAACTTTAGCATCCAAACAGACAGAAAAATAGATGCAAATAACCTGATATAATATTGAAGGACTTTCAAAAGAGGGTATGCCTGCTAATTGATATGTCTGTTCCAATAGACAAGAATGTATCTATAAAAACATTTGAAAAAGTGAGCAATTATAAGGACCTGGAGATAGAAATTGGAAAAATGTGGAAATTGAGAACTAAAACAATACCAGTGGTTGTAGGCGCTCTGGGAATGATACCTAAGGGGTCTAATGATTACATATCGCAAATCCCAGGAAACCCGCGTATAGGAGAAATACAAAAGATAGTACTAATGGGAACTGCCCATATACTAAGGAAGATTCTGTCAATATAAGTACATCACAAGTCTAAACACTAAAGATGCATGTGTGAATATGTATGTTCTTTCTTGAACATGGCGGACCTTGTTGTCTCTTGAGGTCACTGGTTGTGACTTGGTGATAACTCGTATGAACATAAAGCAAGATAAATGCAAATAATAATAATAATAAAAATAATAATAATAAAAATTAGAAAATTCTTAACCATGCACAGAATGCATCACCCTAAGGCAGATACAGATAGAATATATCTCCCTAGGAAAGAAGGAGGACGTAGGTTAATCCAGTTAGATATTGCGTTGAAAACTGCAACAATTGGATTATCTACATATCTAAGTGAATTACAAGATTGGATGATCAAACTCGTTTTGAAACACGAATGCATCAAAAGATCATACTCCATTACAAAAGATGCACAAAGATACAGTAATGGACTACAAATTTCAGAAGTCCCATTTACTGCTGAAATGGAAAACACAGAAAAAGCAAAGCAGGTAAAAGTAACTGCAAAGAAAGAACTGCTACAGAAACTGGCTAAGAAATGGTAAGAAAAGCCTCTGTGTGAAAATACCCAGAACGAGCTAACAATCCTAATGTTGACAAAACTTTAACCCATCAGTGGTTGACAATCCTCTGGACTGAAATCGGAGACTGAAGTACTGATTATATCAGCACAAGATCAGTGTCTGCCAACAAAAAATTACCAAGCCAACATAACAAAAAATGGATGCAACCCATTATGCCGTGTATGTAAAAAACAACCAGAGACGATTGATCATATAATTTCAATGTGCAGTCCTATAGCTCCAACCGAATACCTAAACAGGCATGACAGAGCTGCACAATACATACATTGGATAATGTGTAAGCATTTTGACCTGCCCTATCAAAAGAATTGGTGGGAGCATCAACCACCTCCCATACTTGAAAAAGATCACATCTCAATCTTGTGGAACTTTAGCATCCAAACAGACCGAAAAATAGATGCAAATAGACCTGATATAATACTGAATGACTTTAAAAAGAGGGTATGCCTGCTAATTGATATGTCCGTTCCAATAGACAAGAATGTATCTATAAAAACATTTGAAAAAGTGAGCAATTATAAGGACCTGGAGATAGAAATTGGAAAAATGTGGAAATTGAGAACTAAAACAATACCAGTGGTTGTAGGCGCTCTAGGAATGATACCTAAGGGGTCTAATGATTACTTATCGCAAATCCCAGGA
>OZ024742.1:315380124-315397624 GCA_964016885.1 Eledone cirrhosa
GAATTTGCTTGCACACCGCCAAAGATTCGATTTTACTAAGCCTCCAATTATATATATATATATATATATATATATATATATATAGGAACCAGTAAGACCCCGACGGCTGAGCTCAAGCCGTTTCGACGGCTAATTCTGGACTAAATGAAAATTTATCCTGGTATATAAATAGCCGAGCTTCTCAAGGGGTAATTCCATATATGGTCAAAGTGATTGTCACAAGGATTGGTCACAAGTTAGTAGTAATTCTTAGATGGCAAATTAGTGGGGGAGAGGGTGGCTAAACCTGCCAGTGGGAGAAAAAGGGGAGGGGGTGGAGTAGACCCAATCATGCGTTGGTAGTGCCGGCTACAGCTGGACATGAGGTCAAAGAAGATACTAGGGAGGGGGAGGGGGAGGAAGTCGAAACGGTAAGTAGAACAATGAGGGGTAAAAATATATATATGAAAAAAAAAAAGACTGAGAGTGATAAAAAGCGAATAAATGTAAAGAAAAAAATATAAGCAATTTCTACGACCTAAGTCTCTAGCTATTGCTAGGCTAGATAAATAAATAAAGAAAGAAATAAAGAAATAAAGAAAGAAAGAAATAAAGAAATAAAGAAATAAAAAAATAAGTAAATAAACTAGGTGGGACGGAATAGGAAAGGACCCTTTTAAGAGGTATAAGTACGTATATCATACGGTGAAGGGTCAACAATGGGGGCCAAAATACTAAAGAAACTACCACGAAATAATTAATAAAGGGTTCTACCCCGGGCACAAGGCCAGCAACCACCCAGTGCAGCAGGAAAGTAAACTAGTACGAGATAATAATTCTGAGTCCCGAAAAAATATACTAATGCTAACTCTAATGGTACCGCCACGCTACAAAAGTTCTTATACAAGCTACATGAAAGTTCGTACAGGTTTAGCCACCCTCTCCCCCACTAATTTGCCATCACAGAATTACTACTAACTTGTGACCAATCCTTGTGACAATCACTTTAACCATATATGGAATTACCCCTTGAGAAGCTCGGCTATTTATATACCAGGATAAATTTTCATTTAGTCCAGAATTAGCCGTCGAAACGGCTTGAGCTCAGCCGTCGGGGTCTTACTGGTTCTTAATACCCACTCTACTACCCTAAGTATTGAGTACTTTGGTGCGTTATGGTCCACCTGGTTCCTTGCCACATTTCCTTCGTTATATATATATATATATATATGTATATATATATATATATATATATATATATATATATATATGTATATATATATATATATATATATATATATATATAGGAAAATGTATGACCCCAAGGGTCATGCTTTTTCCTATTTCCCACTCTACTACCCTAAGTATTGAGTACTGTAGTGCGTTATGGTCCATCTGGTTCCTTACCACAATTCCTTTGTTATATACATATATATATATTATTCGCTTTTGTATATATTTTGCAGCATACGCTATTTAAAGTCATGTTAAAACAGGTAGGGTTATTTTGTAGTGGGTGTGCGCATGCTGCCAATAAAAACACGCGAACCGGTAAAGTTCAATTTTTTTTATTAATCATAACCTAATTGTAAAATCTCTATGTGTGCGCGCGTGTGGTTGTGTGAGAGAGAGAGTTGCAGTTTCCACAAGTTTGTGTCTGTTTACTTCTATCTACATAGTGGATTTATTTGAGCCTACAACCTTTGTATATCCTTTATTATTATATATATATATATATATATGTATGCATATGCATACATCTATGCATATATTTGAGTGTTCCTGGAAAACTGCATAGAGTGAATGATCACACATGAAGGACCCGTTTTTCATCACCTTTATAGGACCACTCTTACGATAATTTTCCTCTTAACTAATATTGCGGAGCTCCGGTGTTTCAGATATTTGGGAAACACGAATTTAGCGTAATACTAATGGAGGATGTCTTTCTTAATGCTTTTAGTTGATTATTGTGCTATATGGACAGAAGCCGCATCCCTAAGGAGCTACTGCTTGTCCAACTTGTGTGCGGATTGTGCTCATTAACCTGTCCCTACATGAGATATAGAAGTATGTTCCTAACATACGTTCATTCAGTGCATATTGAAATTGTAGGACAGAATCAAACCATTCATTCTGGAGACATACAGTGAAGGTATGGCGTGCGGGGCGGAAGCTGATGATCGAACTGAGCTTCAAACAATAAGAAAGTTGAAAGACATCGACTTCATATGACAACAGTCTTCTTCTGAGGTAACTGCTATAGGTAACTGCTATTGAATACGATATGCCAGCAGGAGAGGGATTGGGGTGAAAATGTTTGGAGAAGAAAGAAGAAAAGAGAGAAGAAATTTCAGCTGTCCCCCTAAAGAGGTAACGATAGTCGACCGACAAGATCCCAGACCTTATTCGCGTAACGAGTTGGGTGGAGCTCGTCAAATCGGACCGAGGAATTTCCAATTGCTAACGCTATCTACCGGTCGCAAATCCATATATATATATATATATATATATATATATATATATATATATATATATATATATATATATTTCCGTGAAGATAGATTTATGTATATTGTCTTGTATTTGATTTGAGTTATTTACGTTTCTTCTTTTTTCCTGATTTAGATTTAAGTTTGCCAGTAGACAGCTGTTTCAACTTTTCCCTCGTTGCACTACCTAACCTCTATTAAAGTTTTACCAAATAGAGTCTGACATTTCTTTGGAATTATCTTCTCGAAATAGAATATTACACTTCAGGATGACAGTGATTAAAATGGAAAAGTATAGGTTGCGGCTTTCGTCTTTCATTAGGCGAGATTTCCTCATTTGTTATACCGACATCGGGAGTCCGTTGATAAAGCTATGAGAAATATATTAATATCCTTCAATAAGTATTCCCTTTACCTCTAAATATATAATTTTGTTTGTTTTTCTAGCCATGTATTCTTGCAATACTATTTATGCTTAAGCATGACGTTGGTTTTATGAATTATTGTCTCATGATATTACTGGTGTTACTGTAACAATATTTTTGTATTACTAGTGAGATCGTATTACTAGTGAGATTACCAGTGTTATTTTCTTATGAATTTTGTATGTTGTATTCAAATCTCGACCAGGTCAACTTTGCCTTTCGTCCTTCCGAAGGTCAATAAGTCAAATACTTGGGTCAATTTAATTTACATTCTTCTTCCCACAAATTAATGGCTTTATGTTTAAATTAGGAACCATTATTATGGTGAAATGAAATTCTCAAAGCAGCTAATTTTGGTCTCTAATGTTTACTCCAACTGACAATGATAATTATTTCTTTCATATTCATAAAGGTGAAACTACGTATCTAGAAAAGGAGTATACTTGTGGCGTTGATATCTGTTTCAATTATATTAATGACGTAAAGAAGCGAAATATATTTATTCAAAAATGAAAATCAATTCGTTTCTACGGTGGCCAAGCCAGTTATTTATTTATATATATATATATTTTTTTTTTTTTTTACTTGGCATGTAGCCTAATATTTTAAGGAGTACAGCCAAGAAGCACCTATACTTTTTTTAAGGATGTTATCGACTCAAGAGAGTTGCTAAGATGCAAATTTAAAATCGAACCTGACTATCCGGAGGATAGTTTCAATTATTCGGTGCATACTAATAATGATTTCTCACATTAGCATAAATTTACAAATTTGTACAAGAGTAATATATTTGATTGAATCTACACTAGTTCATAATTGATGCTTATTAAGTTGTAGGCAAGAAAATCTAAGTCAACCTTGGCCCGATTTGAATACAAAACGAAAAGAAACAAAACACTATGTGAATCAATATGCTTATTTCTAAAATATTGATATACATACAAATATAGAAACTTCACAACACACCTTCATCTTTAATGTCAACCTCAATAGGATTCCCATTCATTGTAATTATGAAACATTTAATACATTGTCACCCGCCGACAATTTAGTATCATTTTCATATACCAGTTAGGGTTTGACTACATAGAACCGCTTTTTATTGGTCGATGGTTACTAAAACAGTGCATACCACGAAGAATGATGTCCATAACTATATAGGTAGAGAAACACATATATAATTGCTGACATTCATATAGAAAATGTAGAAAAATCAGACGCAGTTACAATGAAATTTTCTTCTTGAGTCTACTCGTTCCATGTTCACTATTACAGAAGGTGTTAGTCTGAGTAGGTATAAAAAACATTTATCGCACCAGACTTCACAGTCTTTGACGTTTTTGATGGTAAGTACGCATCTATTCGGTCGAAATCGAACTACAGAGTTCAAATCTCGCCGAGGTTAACTTTGCCTTTCATCCTTACGGGGTCGATAAAATAAAGTACCAGTAATGTACTGGGTAATTGCTGGTAATTTTCTATTTCAGAGCTCCTACAGTTTGGAAGAAAGGTTGCTTGCATTCTGGCAAGAGCATGGAGGATGTGCGACATGACTTCACTGCAAGATTCGGCAAACCAGCTTCTCCGAAGAGGACGATACTGCGATGGGAACATAAACTGTTTCTCATTACTTTTTCGTAGGGAGGTGACAAGACTTTCGGACCACCTTGTACTATATTAGTATTAAAATGTGGCACAAGAACATTCTACTATAGACGGAATACTGTGCAGCCCATATTGGAAGTTTATACTCACAAAATCATTATCGCTCATGTTTAAAAGCCTACACTACTGATAGTAAGCTTTCCCTCAACAACATCCAAAAATCAGCAGCTCACATGTTTTCTTTCCTTTTGCTGTATCCTATATTACAACTGAAGGCGCGTAGCATTCTGGTTAGGGTATTCGGCTCACAATCATAAGTTCGTAAGTTCGATTCCTGGCGGGGCATTGTGTTCTTGAGCAAGATACTTTATTTCACGTTGCTCCAGTTGACTCAGCTGGTAAAAATGAGTTGTACATATAATTTGACAGCCTTGTCACATTCTGTGTTACGCTGAATCTCCCTGAGAACTACGTTATGGGTGCGCGTGTCTGTGGAATGCTCAGCCACATGCATGTTAATTTCACGAGCAGGCTGTTCTGTTGATCGTATCAACTGGAACACTCGTCATCGTAACTGACGGAGTGCCATGACTGAATATTAATGCTATCTCAGTTTCTGCTCTTTTGAATTGACAAGATGTTCACCACTCCTGCATAAACCAATCTAGTACCCACGTCTCTCCTCTCAAAACGCTGCTGCGTATCAATCTACAATTCGGTGTTGAACCATTGTCTCGTGATTTTTAAACGAGCAACGTTCTACAACCGATTTCATGCATATATTTTTCCAAAAATACACCGATCAGCAGACATTTAAGATGATCTAAACTATCTGTGAACCCTCAAGAATTATGTACATACTCAGACTAAATAAAAATGGATACAAGGAGACTAAATATAAATTGACAAGCTCAATGACAAGTTTTCTGTTGTCTTTAACTATCCTTCACCTAACAGTAATGCCACACTCTCCAACACGTTCTTTATAGATTTAGAAATGTAATATTTCGTTACATAACCTAACATTTACCATGAAGCAATGGCTCGCACATGATCTGGCTCGATAATTGAGAAGTAGAAATTTTACAGGCATGTCATTTGTTTTCTAATCAATATCTCCACAACACTAGTACAATTTTTTCCATTACACATACACACATGCTGGTTTTAAAATGTAAAAATTGATTTTGACGAACATTAAAGTGACATTTTATGGTTGAAAACCAAGTCAGCTGAAATGATTTCTCTCCTAATAGTTGTTTTTGAAATGAATTGAAAATGATGAAAGCTTCTGGTTTTAGAAACTTTTTTTTTTTAACAATTTTCTGAATTTCGACCAAATAATTTCAAATAATTTTCACTTGAAGCATTATGAGATATGTGGTTATATTTGTTTTGGAAAAGACGGTGCAAAACAAATTAGAAATACAGAAGTCAAAACTAGAATAGAACAAGAAAAACAAAACAGTTTACTCCTTTGTCTTATATTTCATGATATTTCCAAATTAGAAATGCTTTTACAAAAACAACAAATAGTTTCCATACATGTATTTCTAATTTGCTTTATACTGAATTTCCCCAAACAACCAATAGTTTTCATTTATTTACTCGTTTCTATATTACTCTATTTACCTGAATTCATATATATGTTTTTATAGAAAAGTATCCTTTGTTTCAGATTTTGGAAAATTCCTGTTAGCATACATCTCAGTTTAAGTTATTAAATTTATTATTGAGATGATGCTTCTTCTTATTGTATATATACATCACAAGGATTGTTCTTCGTTTCCATAGTAGGAACAAATAGATTTTAAGTTTGTCATTTTCAGTTATAATGGACTATCTATCTGTGTTCCATCAAGAATATTATAAAGTAACAAATATGAAAGTCAGCTCTGAAAGTGGATGTAAAATGCCATAAAGTATCCAAGGCAGTCAATAATAGACAAACTCTTTTAAACTTTCATATACCAGGTGAAAGAGCACGAACTGGTGGTTGGAGTGTTACATTCATGATCGTATAGTCATGGGTTCGATTCCAGCACATAGTGGCGCATAGTATCTTTGAACAAGACACTTCATTTCATGCTGTGTCAGTTCACTCAGCTAAATAAAATTTGAACCAGTATTGCTGGAAGTTAATAATATGACCGACTGATATCATATCTGTGAGAAGTCAACTTAGCACCTCTCTCTCTCTCTCTCTCTCTCTCTCTCTCTCTCTCTCTCTCTCTCTCTCTCTTTATATATACATATATATATATATGTAGTGTGTGTATTTACGAGCGTTAATCTTCAAAAGAGTTAAGCACAAGAAATACAACGGGGAAAATAATAAGATTTTGGGTTGTTTCTTCGAATTTCAAAAAATAAACTTAAAAAGAAATATATATCAAAGAAGAATCGTTGAGATTTAATATTACTGTAAAGTCATATTTTGTTCAAAACTAATAGAACGAAATCTTTTCAGATTTCAATTTACTTTTTTATGCCTCTAATCTTTAGTGTTTTAATGAAGCGAATCACTTCTCACAGATATAACTAAGTTATCAATAACAAGCAGACATAAATCCTTTGATTTAATTGTACATTTGACTTGTTTGAGTAATATTTTTGTGCTTTTTAGGGAAAGGGGTGTATTTTAATATTTCATATATCGCTGTCTGTATCCTACCAGTTTAACTAGATTTTATTAAAGTCAGACATCATAAAATATTTCATTTGATTTTACAGAACATTCTGAGGATATTAATTTGCTAAATTTCAAATATACAATTATTATTTTGTGTTTTGAATTAATTTGTGTTACTAATGGCGATAGAAAGCAGTGTATTTTATTTGTATTCGTTTGTGTGTGTGTGTTTGTGTGTGTGTCTGAGTGTGTGCCTGTTTGTGTCTGCCTGTGTGTGTGTATGTGTGTGTATGTGTGTGTGTGAGCGTGCGTACGTGTCTGTGTATGCGTGTATATCGGTAGATGAATTGATAAACAGTGTCGTTCTCTTCAGTATGTTTTTAATACAAAAATTTGTTTTAAATAGTATGCATGCATTATATATATATATATATATGAGAGAGAGAGAGGGAGTATAAATGCACACGCAAACAATATATCTAATATACAGTTTAATATATTAATAACCGTTTATAATCAACAGTGAAAGTGTTTACTGTAAATAGACGTCATTTAATTAGACTGTAGGAAAATGCTATGATAGTCACGTGGGATGGGCGGGGGCGGGTACGTAATATTAATATTATCATTAAACATTTAAACGTGGTTTATATCTGTTAAATTAGATATTTCTCCTTGTTTAACCTTTGTAATTCGGCAATGTCATACGTAACTTGATAAATTAGAAACCTTCTGAAGTTAGGAAATACAAGAAAGATTTCATTGAGGGTACATATAGAAACATATAGATAGATATATAGTGGTAGAACACTGGAAGGTAATATCCGTAGTGGTAGAGCACTCAGTCCATGGGACGAGTTAGGTAGAAGTGGTTACACAACAGTTAGTTCACCATACCGAGAACAGTTGTTTCACCTTAGCTGATCCTCAGCTCGTAATGGACATGGTTATACGGAACAGGAAGGACAACCTTACGAACGCGCATGCGCAGAAACGATCACTTCACACAGGCAATACTAAATTGCGTGCGAGAGGTGTAAGGGAGTTAACTGCGAAAGCCCGAAAGTTTCTAGCTGACAAGAAAATTAGGATGTTGTGGTAATTCAATCCGGAGCTTTGTAGTTATGTAAGAGGTGTTTCCAGACATGTGGACAACGTGCGAAAAATTCATTTCTCGTGTTTAGGCAATCACTATTGCGTAATCTCTTTAGAATATTTATTCGTTCATCAATACATAGTCCACACGACGGATTGCCCCTTGCGTATGGCTTGGACGTAGTGATGGCTTTCCATTGAATGGAGTAGTCTATACTTGAGTCCTTGAGGGACCATACGTGGCTCGCGAGTTTCGTGGATGAACGTCTGTCCGGGTACCTAAAGGTCGACTAGGTCATAAATACCGCTCCATCTTTAACCGACACAAAATAAAACTAGGATACTCCTGCGCTAAAAATAAAACTAGGATACTCCTGCGCTACATGGAGGGCCACATCACCAGCAGCCCTAAGAGCTCTTGCCCTAAGCCCAAAGCTTGTCCCCTTCAACAGCAATGCAACACACCTGCTGTAGTTTATGAAGCTGTGGTCACTTCCAACCGACCAAATCAAACACAGGAGGTCAAATCATATGTGGGTATGGGGGAGGGCCGATTTAAGGAACGCTTCTTGAACCACCAGTCGACCTTTAGGTACCCGGACAGACGTTCATCCACGAAACTCGCGAGCCACGTATGGTCACTCAAGGACTCAAGTATAGACTACTCCATTCAATGGAAAGCCATCACTAAGTCCAAGCCATACGCAAGGGGCAATCCGTCGTGTGGACTATGTATTGATGAACGAATAAATATTCTAAAGAGATTACACAATAGTGATTGCCTAAACACGAGAAATGAATTTTTTACACGTTGTCGACACGTCTGGAAACACCTCATAAATAACTACAAATCTCCGGATTGAAATACAACAACATCCTAATTTTCTTATCAACTAGAAACTTTCGGACTTTCGCAGTTATCTCCCTTACACCTCTCGCACGCAATTTAGTATTGCCTGTGTGAAGTGATCGTTTCTGCGCATGCGCGTTCGTACGGCTGCCCTTCCTGTTCCGTATAACCATGTCCATTACGAGCTGAGAATCCGCTAAGGTGAAACAATTGTTTTCGGTATGGTGAACTAACTGTTGTGTAACCACATCTATATATATATATATATATATATATATAAATATATATATATATATATATATATATATATATATATATATATATATATATATATATATATATATATATACATCGTGTTCATTCAAAAGAGATCATCAGGAAATGAAACAGTTCTAGTTTCTATATTAAGCATGTTTACACTCTACCAATGTATTGAGTACCTTACTAACTGTGGTTACCCCCGATTGAACCCGGCACATTATATATATATATATATATATATATATATATATATATATATATATATATATATATATATATATATATATATATATAATATAATGTATAAAAATCAATACAATATAATTACCTCATTACCAGAAGTTTCCCGAATGAGGCGAATACGAAAGAAACGTCTTCATTCGTTCGTCAGACGAGGCAATATAAAAAACATGGGTAAATACTTGGAAAGTCTCATCAAGAAAAGTAAAATATATATAGACAAATGAATTAGAATATGAAATATATAAAAATCTTTCAAGAAATATAGTTAGGTGTGTGTATATGTATTTATATACGCTCACAGATGTGCATATATGTGTATGCACATATGTATACGTATAGTGAAAAAGTGTGCGTAAATATATAATTTAGGGCAAATGTATCTGTGTATCTGTAATCTACAGACAGAATAGATACATCATAAGAATATGAAGGCACGCGCATAAACACACCTACACACACGTACACTTATATGCGGAAGTAAGAGAGGTAAGGGAGTGTAATAATTAAAGGAAAGTATTAATCTCGATATATTTATAAAAATGGAACAATAATTTACAAAGAAAAAATTAAAGAAAAGAAGACAAACAAGGTACACGCATACACACACGCGTATATCTCACAAAAGAAACGCAAAAATATACATGCTTATATACACACGCACACTTACACATCTATACGTTCGATACGTACACACACACACACACACACACACACACATACTTACACTCACGCATATTGACCTGTTTGCATGCACACGCATAAAATAAGAGGATGTAAAAAAAGGGGGGGAGAAGAAAAAAGAAACAAAACATAAAACCTAGATGTAAAAACACGGATATAAAGACACATACACATACACATACATATATATATATATATATACACGCACGCGAGCGCACATACGTAGGCGCTCATGTACATATATAGAAAGTATACACACATTAAGGCGTTCAGACACATAGATACAGGGTGTAAAAAACTTGTGGATAAGTAAGTACAAATATAAAATTACAAATATAAAATTGTAAGATTGGCTGCGCATATATATATATATATATATATATATATATATATATATATATATATATATATACAGCGTGTGGCATAAATACTGTTACAAAATATCAAATTAGTTTAATTCATAATATCAATTACTTTGATATTGGTCTTATTGCTCAAATATTAACCTATCTTTGATCTTTGCTCTTTGAATTCTACTGCTGGTGATCGAACTTTGTGGAGAGTGATGTCTCATCTGCAACTGGCGGAGTTTAACGTCACAAGAGATTAACCTAATACTATATACTAACTGTTTTTTTGAGGTCATATAAGGATTCATTGCAGAAATGTCCTTAGAATTAAAAAGAAAATTTATAATTGAACAGCATCAAAAAGAGAGACTCCACCTCAGATATTTAAAGGTGGTTAAATGCTTGGAATTAACAGAATACTCATCAAAATGGCCATAGATCACTTCAAAGAAACTTCCTCAACAAAAGACAAGCCAAGACCAGGACTAAGACAATACAAAATATGAACAGTCCCATCTCATCAGTAAACCTCTGGAAATCGCTATAGTTTCAGTGCATTAAGGTTGATATTATTCATTCCAGTGCAATAAAAGAAGGAGACACAGAACAAGTTGTGCATTTCGGCGAATTACACAAAGAAACTATATACAGAAAATGCTACAGACCAATGTGCTTAAACTGAAAAGGAAAAGGTAGAAACGCGGTAGCCTAGACAAAAAGAGTAAAAATAGAATGGTAAAAAAATAGCAATAAAATAGTACAACCCTACAAACGAAGACAGAAAAATGACGGAGAGAGAAAGGAACGATGAGAGATACTGGGCGGTGTAAATTCTAGTTTTATATATATACACACACAATATATATATATATATATATATATATATATATATATATATATATATATATATATGCGTGTGTGTGTGTGTGTGTGAATAAAATTAGTCCTTCATCAGTGACCTTCCAACCTTCATTGGTATTTCATCGCTTTAAAAATCATATACCTCTGGTTGGTGCGAGCAATAACTAAATAAAGTTATTGGGACAAGTAAAATAGCGTGAAGCGAGCGGGACGTGTAAACAAACAAAGATGGTATTGCAACGGAAAGATAGGAAGAGACAAGTACATGATATCTATAAGCTTAAGCTTGGTGAAATCATGGACGAGAGATACAGACCATCCGACATATGTGAGATGTGAGCGAGAAAAGGATTTCACACAGGTCAAACGAGAGGAAGTGAGAGAGGGGGAGAACCAGAGAGTGAGTGAGTGGAAGTGTGAGGAAGAGGCCAGCTGAGAGAGAGTGTGACTGTCAGAGGGGGTAAAAAGAAGGTGAGAGCTACAGAGAGAGGAGAAGCAGTAAAAAAGAAACAGACAATCGCAGGTGAGGAAAAAATATAAATATAAGAAAAATGGAGTGCTGCGTGGTTGCACATGGGTAACATATGAATAAAATTAGTCCTTCATCAGTGATCTTCCAACCTTCATTGGTATTTCATCGCTTTGAAAATCATATACCTCTGGTAAATAAAGTTATTGGGACAAGTAAAAACCACAAACCCTCCATCTCAATTCTACTTTTGAATAGCACAAGAACTGCGAAACCGGTAAAGGAACCAAATAAATATATTTTTAAAAAAAAGATTCTATTTGCATTTTCGATTTCATCTTTTTTCCTTATACTTTCACTCGTGTAGGACACCTCGTTTTTTTTTCATTTTGTAAAAAAACCTCACCTTCTAATATATATATATATATATATATATATACGATATTAAACAAATGGAAACTATATTTATAAAACCATATTTATTTCATTATACATATTTCAGGGATACCATATTAAAAATATGGCATGCCTTCGTCAGATAAAATACAATATATAACCAGTTTTATAAATAATTTTGACGTACCATAAATATAGCGACCATTAAGGTAGGAGGCTGGCTACCAAGACAGAATTAGCCGTCGAAACGGCTTGAGCTCAGCCGTCGGGGTCTTACTTGTTCCTATTACCCACTCTACTACCCTAAGTATTGAGTACTTTGGTGCGTTATGGTCCACCTGGTTCCTTACCACATTTCCTTCGTTATATATATATATATATATATATATATATATATATATATATATATATATGTATTGTATTTTATCTAATGAGAGCGCACCATAATTTGCCTTGGTGGGCCTTGAAATATGTATAATAAAATAAATATGGTTTTATAAATATAGTTTCCATTTGTTAATATATTGTATATATATATATATGTATATATATATATATATATATATATATAAATATATACATATATATATATATATATATAATATATATATATAAAATATATATATATATATATAAAATATATATATAATATATATAAATATATATATATATATATATATATATATATATATATATATATATATATATATATATATATATATATATATATATATAAATATATATAAATATATACAAGTTAATATAAATTAATATATGATAAACACTAATATAGACATATTAGTGTTTGTATTGTATATGACCAAGTTAGCTAGATTGAAAAATACTAATTAAATTAATACAGTTTGCCTGTCTCGATTTAAAATAATAAATCAATAACAACAAACCCATATTGGTAATAACCGTGATACCCGGACAAATTAAAATTTCAAAATCCAAACCTGTTCCGTAGACAAATTTAAATTTCAAAACCCAAATAAGTTTCGCAACGATAATTTAAAAAAGTGAAAGATTCCAATTTCTGTGGTCATCGGCAGGTATCCAGAAAATTAGCATGTTTCACTTCGAAATACTTCGGAAGACTGATTATCAAGTGATAACGCACATGGTTTTCAGCTCCTAGCTACCCCATACTCATGCTGCTAGAAATAACAGCCGTTTATATGGGATTAAAATTTAGCTCAACAAAAGGAGCCGTAATACTATATCATATTTAGAGTTATAAACTCAAACAGTCCTTTACAATTAATTAGCTCAAAGAAAGAAGCATTTCTGAGCCGTGAAATACAAGTTAATATAAATTAATATATGATAAACACTAATATAGACATATTAGTGTTTGGAGCTGAAAACCATGTGCGTTTCGGACCATACCAAAATCAACATACTGATTGCGGATTTGGTACGGGTGATGAGAAACGTGTCCCGCATGTGCAACCCCGAAGAACTAGAGGGACACATACAACACTTCATCCATCGTATGCAGTTCTCTGGTTACAATCAGAGAGATAAAATCAGAGTGTATAGAGGAGCCAGAACCAAATGGGAAAAAATGGTAAATAATGACACAAATGGGACCTGCCCCTTGTATAGGAGCAAATTTTGGAATAGACTAGAAAGAACTAGGAATAAGGTTAATAGAATAAACTCATGGTATGATAGCAATAAATACCAGAGTGTAATGTTCATCGACACAACCCCTAGAGGTGAATTAGCTTACACATTTAGAAGGGCCCTAGATAAATATAAACTCAATATTAAGATAGTAGAAAGACCAGGTACCTCCATAAAAACAGTTATTAGCAAGACATACCCTTTTCAAAGACCCCCCTGTATAAATAAGAAATGTATAACCTGTAAATTAAGCCCCCATATTAACTGTAAAACTAGAAATGCAGTATATAGCATAAGATGTACTGAAAGACAATGTAGAGACAAAAATACAGTATACATAGGTGAGACAGCTCGTAGTGTAAGGGAACGGATAAATGAACACTGGCGAGACCTTCAGGATAGTAAAGAATCATCTGTACTCTACCAACATGCTAAAATAGAACATAGGGGTAAATTAGAGAACATAGAAATAAAAATAGAATCTACACACAGAAAAGACGCAATGTTTAGACAAATCACAGAGGCAATAAACATAAAAGAATTACAACCAAAATTAAATAGAAAACATGAGTGGAACAGCAACATCACAACTTACAATTAAGGACAAAATGAAAACACACACGCACATAGAACAAACAACCAACGTGTAACATGTAAATAAACAAATAAATAAACGAATATAAACACACAGAGACACCCGGATGTGGCGCATGCGCAGACTGAGCACACAACACACACACAGAAACAAGATGGCGTAGGACAGAACAAAGGAGAGGCACAAAAACAAAAAACAAAGAAAAGAATCCCCAGTCACTGAAGAGGTCACAGAATGTGTGACGAAAGAAGTTTGACAATATATACATAACCATCTGGTTGTGGAACCAACCAACCAACCGGAAATTTATAAATTCCTAAATTTATAAATTTATTATAATAAATTGAAGTGAAATCAACTGGTGCGTGTGTTTCTTATTGGCAACATGACCCTCCCAAAGTATAACAATATCGGTTTCAACACACGTTTTCAGATAAAGAATCTTGCTAAACAAATTCAGAAACGAAATATATATATATAAATATACATATATATATATAAATATATAAATATATATATATTAATAAATGGAAACTATATTTATAAAACCATATTTATTTTATTATATATATTTCAAGGGCAACCAAGGCAAATTATGGTGCGCTTTCATCAGATCAAATACAGATTTGTTTTATAAATAAATATTGACATACCCTGAAAAAAAGACAACCTTAACGGTTGGAGCTTCCTGGATAGTGGAGATAATATTTTATTGAAGGTAATACAAAGTTATGAGAGAGTATGCAAATGAGTGTCCGAAACGTTGAAAAGATAACGGTTTATTTAAATTAAACTGTTGGAAAAGAGGATATGTAAGCGAGAGAGAAGAAAAGGAAGGGGAAAGAGAGAAGAAGAAAGAAAGAACGATAGTGATAGTGAAGATAGTCAAAGTGAACGAGGAAATAAACAAAGCGTAAATATATCTAAGTGAAAGAAGAAGTGAAAGAAGAAATAAGATTAACGTGGAAGAATAATATTTAGAATGTAGGGTTCATTACGTTGTGATTATAATATTTATAATGATAAGTTGAAAAATTAGATTAAAATTAAAAAATTAGATTAAAATTAAAAATTAAAAATCAAAATTAAAGATTAAAATTTACTTTAATATTAAAAATTGAATTTAATATTAATATTAAAATGAAAAATGGAAAATTAAAAATTAAAAATTAAAAATTAAAAATTAAAAATTAAAAATTAAAATTAAAACAGAAGTATTTATATTATATTAAGATGTATTATTAATAATATATTGGTTTAGATGTGTATGTTATGGATTATAAATTATTTAAATGTATAGTATTTTATATTAGAGAAAATCTAGTATAGTTTATTAGATTAAAGTAAGTTTGGCAAAATTGTATTTATTAATAGTTGTAAGTCAAAACTTAAACATCCAAATAATTCCAAATTTATGAAAATTTACGATATATGATTCATATATATTTAATTTATTTTCTATTATCTCTATTTCATAAATATACCTTTATATGACTACTTGAAATTCTTTTAAGAAAAATTTTCCTTGATAGACTTTCTGAAGGTTTTAGAAAATTATTGGTAAATCCTTTGAAAGATATAGAAAAACCATTATTTTCATATCTTCCAATATTTTATATCTTCAAACATATTTAATATATATCCAAATACTTATATATATGTGGAATGACATATGGTTTTTATATATATGTGGAATAACCTATGGTTTACGTTTTAATTATATTCTTAAGATAAATTTTTTAACTTTATAACATTTATGACTTATAAAATAACCTATGGTTTATGTTTTAATTATATTCTTAAGATAAATTTATCACTTCTTATAAAATAACCTATGGTTTATGTTTTAATTATATTCTTAAGATAAATTTATCACTTCTTATAAAATAACATATGGTTTATGTTTTAATTATATTCTTAAGATAAATTTTTTAACTTTATAACATTTATGACTTCTCATAAAATGTTCTTGTTTTTTAAGTTTTTTTTATGTATCCTTGGAGTCATTTGAGTTCTTAAAAAATCACTTCTAACTTCCTTTATACTTCCTTACTGTTTTTTTATAATCTAATTAAGTAGTTTTTCCTTTGTAAACTCTCGTAAATTTTCATAAATTTGGAATTATTTGGATGTTTAAGTTTTGACTTACAACTATTAATAAATATAATTTTGCCTAACTTACTTTAATCTAATAAACTATACTAGATTTTCTCTAATGTAAAATACTATACATTTAAATAATTTATAATCCATAACATACACATCTAAACCAATATATTATTAATAATACATCTTAATATAATATAAATACTTCTGTTTTAATTTTAATTTTTAATTTTTAATTTTTAATTATAATATTAATATTAAATTAAATTTTTAATATTAAAGTAAATTTTAATCTTTAATTTTGATTTTTAATTGTTAATTTTAATCTAATTTTTTAATTTTAATCTAATTTTTCAACTTATCATTATAAATATTATAATCACAACGTAATGAACCCTACATTCTAAACATTATTCTTCCACGTTAATCTTATTTCTTCTTTCACTTCTTCTTTCACTTAGATATATTTACGCTCTGTTTATTTCCTCGTTCACTTTGACTATCTTCACTATCACTATGTATAATCGTTCTTTCTTCTTCTCTCTTTCTCCTTCCTTTCTTCTCTCTCCCTTACATATACTCTTCTTCCAACAGTTTAATTTTAATAAACCGTTATCTTTTCAACTTTTCGGACACTCATTAGCATACTCACTCATAACTTTGTATTACCCTCAATAAAATATTATCTCCACTATCCAAGTAGCTCCAACCGTTAAGGTTGTCTTTTCTCCGGATATGTCAATATTTATTTATAAAACAAATCTGTATTTGATCTGATGAAAGCGCACCATAATTTGCCTTGGTTGCCCTTGAAATATATATAATAAA
>OZ024742.1:315402624-315427624 GCA_964016885.1 Eledone cirrhosa
TCCACGCTTGTACCTCGGAGGGGAACTTTCTAGGTGTAAATTCTACGGTCATTCGTGAGCGAAGAGGGTCTTTACCCTTTATTAATGATTTTCTATAAATGTGAAGCTTGAGAAATCTTTGAGGGATGTATAAGGGATTGGTGATATTCATGCTTATCCTCAAGAGATGATTAGAAACACAATGAAAAAAATATTATTTCTGGAAATCGAACACGGGTCACACATTCACCTGGTTTTTGTCTACCCTTCTCAATGATAATAGTTTCTATTTTAGACATAAAACCAGCGAGTAATTTGCGGAGGGGCATTCAATCGATACCAGTACTTGACTGGTACTTTATTCCATCGACCCCAGAAGGTTGAACGGCAAAATTAACCTGGCAGTATGTCTTCACACGATGTAAACACAGCATTTTATCCGATGCTCTGCCGATGTTGTCAGTCCATCACCATCATAATATTAAATATGTGTTAATAAAAGGTTTTTCATGGCGGATGAAGATGTAGTTATATAAAAATAAAGTGTGGAGCAAAATGATATAATAATATAATATATATAAGTACATAAAAACAGAAAATACATAGAATAAATTGGCAAATATACATTTGTGCATGTATGTATACATATATATATATATATATATATATATATCCCAAGGCTCTGATACCATCAACACTATAAACACAGAGCTGGCATATCTAAGAACTGACTAACTGCCTGATGAGGTCATAGCCATTCAATGGCTATCATCGAAATATATATAGCAGTAAATAAAGGATGATGAGTTCATGCAATTGACTTATGTTTCGTCACTATATATATATATATATATATATATATATATATATATAGGAACGAGTAGGACCCCGACGGCTGAGCTCAAGCCGTTTCGACGGCTAATTCTGGACTAAAAAAGTCCAGAATTAGCCGTCGAAACGGCTTGCGCTCAGCCGTCGGGGTCCTATTCGTTCCTATTACCCACTCTACTACCCTAAGTATTGATTACTTTGTTGCGTTATGGTCCATCTGGTTCCTTACCACATTTCCTTCGTTATATATATATATATATATATATATATAGTAATAATAATAAATTTGAAAATTAAAATCCAAAGAGGGCTCGATAAGGATAAATATATATCAAATATATAAGAACCGTAGAGCAAATATTTATTAAAATAACAGATTAAATTTTAAGCAAAGAATCGCTGCATTCACCCTTAACGTGATCTTCTGAAACTAACAAAGTCAATCTGTAAACGCAGAAGTGGATATTTCAAAAAACGTTACAACCGGAGGAAGACAGGAAGACGATACTTCGGTTCGTGGAAACGTTCCCTGGCAAAGAACGGGAAAATACGAATATAATACGTCATTAATAGGAGCGGTGAAAAACAATTACGCGCAAAGACAGAACCACGTTTATGGTATAAAAGAGGTCGTAGACTAATGTTCTCTTAGGTGGTTCATAGAGACGTTCTGGCAATGAACGAATAAAACGAAGATAATACGTCATATGTGGATCGTAGAGAACAATTGCACGCAAATTGCAAGAGAACGTGTTTGTGTGTGTGTGTATATATATATATATATATATATATATATATATATATATATATATATTTATATATATATAGTTTTGCGAGGTTTTTTATATGAAATCGTGTGTCGAAACAAATATTGTTATATTTGGGGAGGGTCATATTTGTGTAATATTGCCAGAATTAATAACAGAACACACTCACTGTTTGGTTGGTTTTCGCTTTTCGCTTCTGTGTCTTTTATATCGGTAATCTAATTTATTCGGTCCTCAATGTTGCCATTGACTGACCGACGGTCAAAAATAATACAGATACAATATAGACACAAACACATATATATAGTTTATCAGAAATCTTTCGTTGCACATCTGCAACATCGTCAGTGGTGCTATTGTTTCCTCCTGTTGCATTGTATGTCTACGCCATTTTTATTTAGTCTGTCTGTATATTTATTTATTTATTTGCTTGTTTGTTTATTTTATTTTGTCTTCTTTGCGCATGCGTTTGCGTGTGTGTATAGTGTTTTGTTTGATGTGTGTTCGTGATTGGGTGACTAGTGTGTGTTTATATGTGTTTGTTGTTATTGTGCTTGTGTATGTATTTATTTATTTATTTATCTATTTATTTACTTATCTATACTTCTTTTAGGTCAGTGTTGTTTGTTTGGGTGTTGTTGTTATTCCATTCATTCTTTCTGTTTAGTCTTGGCCTTCTAAGTTCTATTTCACTGGCCTCTCTGATTTGCCTATCTGCTGGGTCATTTCTATGTTTAGATATTATTCTAATTTCTATGTTGTCTATGTTACTGTCGTGTTGTTGTCTGACATGTTCGTATAGTACTGACCCGTTTTTTCGTCCTTTTAGTTCCCCCCAGTGTTGGTCTATCCTTTCACCTATGCTACGAGCTGTCTCACCTATGTATGTTGTTGTCATGTTTCTGCAAGTACCCTCTGTACATCTTATGCTATAGACTATGTTTCTAGTTTTACAGTTTATCCGGGGGTTTACCTTACATATGATACATTTCCTATTAGTACAGTGGGTTTTATTAAAAGGGTAGGTTTTGCTGATCAGGGATTTTATGGTGGTTCCTGGCTTTTCTACCACCTTAATTTTTAAGTGGGTCTTTCTCAGGGCCTTTCTATACTGGTTAGCTAATTTTCCTCCAGGTGTAGCGTCCACAAACATGACACTCTGGTATCTCTGGTTGTCGTACCATGAGGTGGCTTATAAACTATATATATGTGTTTGTGTCTATATTGTATCTGTATTATTTTTTACCGTCGGTCAGTCAATGGTAACATTGAGGACCGAATAAATTAGATTACCAATATAAAAGACACAGAAGTGAAAAGCGAAAACCAACCAAACAGTGAGTGTGTTCTGTTATTAATTCTGGCAATATTACACAAATATGACCCTCCCCAAGTATAACAATATATATATATATATATATATATATATATACACACAAACACACGCACACAAGTAGTCAGTCCGCACACAGCTAAAAGGCCGACACCTAGGTTGGTTCAAAATAAATACCCGCTGGCTCAAGCCACATCTCATTCCTCGTACTGGAATATGATGTAATAAAAGTACCTGTGAACTTCTGTATTGGACTAGGCAAAACCCATTCCAAGCCCTCTGGACATGCTAGTTTATATTTACGATAAACTATCTTACTTACATGTCCAACGATATCCTCCAACTGACCACGTTTTCTTGGTTATTTTAGCACTACCTCTACATACTGTTATAAAATCAATAATAAACCTAGGACATGCCATTGCCAACATCTTTGACAGTGACCCTATTATTGCATTGACCCATATATTGCAATATGTGTGGGCAAATGTGTGGCTTGCATGTTTGTTGCTTTGTCAATTTTAAAAACCAGCACACGCTCCTGTAAACCCCCATCCCGGTTTGTATAGAAAATATCGTTACACAACGACCAGAGCTACCTAGAATTGTTCTTTAGATAGGATAAGGAGACACTTTCCACATATAACTTTCAGGATATTGGGGACTTTCCTCTTGTTTTGCTCTCGAAATAAGAATTCTGACAAAGAAATAATGATTTTCGACAGACACAAAGCCTCGAATTGTGGTGGGGCATAGTTAATTTAATCAACTACAGTCATGATTAGCACTTCTTTTAGCAACACTGGAAGTGTAAGCGTTGACCAAGGTGACATTTGAGCATCAACTGTAACTAGATATGAAAGGACATTTCTTCCAAGTAGTTTATCAATTCTACCACTTATTTCCATAAAACTAAGAATTATTTCTGGCAAAGGAATAATAAGACTTCCAATTTTTATAGAAGCCGAATTTTCATTTCGAAAGGAGGAAAAAATAGACAACAGGATTTGTACATAGAACGTTTAAGAGTGCTTTTATGTTCTATTTCAAAAATAGTTAACAGGCTTGGGAAAGATTACTTGTCCAAATAATAAATTGCTTTCTACATTAATGGAACAAAAACCAGGGCTGCATATCAACCCAACGGATCGAGTTATATGACAGCAATAATTTTTTGATTTGTGTGTGCGTGCGTGTGTGTATGTGTGTGTTTGTGTGCGTGTAAACATAAGTTTATATATATATATATATATATATATACATATATATGAAGAACAATAAAAGAAGAATAAAGACCAAATGCGGTACGAAAAAAAGAATTAAAAAGATGTATTTTTTGTTGCATTTTACTTTTGTTTTTCCTTTCAATGTTTTATTTAAACCTTTCGCCACCAATTTACCTGAAATCAGCTTGGTTCTATGATACAATACTCTTTCTTTTATGTTTATCAAAAAGCCTTCCATCATAATTTTATTTAAGAACCTTTATTGCAAATCCACCTTGAGGAAGAAAGAGTTACTTACAGTACTAAGTCCTTCCAAATTCTGAATTATTTTCGAAATTAATTGAAAATCATAGGAAGAGTTTTTCATTAGAAACATTATAAAAGGGGTGCATTGAACTCTGGTGACAGGATATGGACGAGAAACAATCAAATAGAAAAGATTGACAGCTGTCTTAACTCAGCTGTGGCAACAAATGTTATATACCCAGTCATATGTATTCGATTTGTTCAGTTGTCAATGATTACAAACATTTAGAGAGATGCTGCAACGTCAAATCTAAGACATTGACTTGAATTTTTCCGTCACTAAATTATGTTTTACTTCAACAGAACAGCGGGTACTAGCTGGTTACTGAACCTAATAGACATATTGCTATACATAGGGAAGAAATAAATTACCCAAATTACATGAAGTAACAGAGAAAATGAGAGGAGTGGAAAGGGAAGCCTGCTTTGTGAGGGAAGAATATGAAGAGAAATGGATGTGAGAGAAGGAATAGAAATAGAGAATGAAATAAATGAAGAAAAGAAACGAAAAAGGGATCGTAAAGGGAAGAAATGAATGAAGGAAGGAGAAAACAGCAAGGAAAGAGTAAAAAGAGTAAAGAAAAGAGCGAAAGAAATTAAATAATAATGACAAGAAAAAGAAAAGAGAAAGAAAAAGACAAGAGAAAGAAAAAAGAGAAGAGGAGAGAAAAGGAAAGAAAAAAGAGAGAAAGAGAGAAAAAGAGAAGATGAAAGAAAAAATAGAGAAAGAGAGAAAAAAGAGAAAAAGAAAGAAAAAGAGAGAAAAAGAAAAAAGAGAGAAAGAGAGACAAAAGAAAAAGGGAGATAAAGAAAAAAAAGTGAAAATGAAAGGAAACGAGAGAAAAAGAAAGCGAGAAATGAGAAAAACAAGAGAGAAAAGGAAAAAAGGCAAAGAATAAAGAAAAAGACAAATAAAAAAGAAAAAGAACGAGATCAGAAAATTTCTCCTTTCCATGACACAATTCTATCTGTGTAGGAAGAGATGAAAAGCAAAAATATGACCCGCTAGGATCTAAACTATCAGCTATTGAGATTTCATTTTGTCAACTACACAATGTTCGTGTTGATTACTCACATAGCATTTCTTAAATTGAATCTTGGTCTCAGATGTTCAGATACTTATTGATAAGTGCTGGTATTAATAGGTCTTCTGATGTTAGAAATCAATATTAATGCTAGAAATCTATAATAGGCCTTCTGTTCAAACATCCTTCCACAATTTGCGCTAAACCCTTCAGGTTAAATCACTGTGGATGTAATGCTTAGCCACCATTTTCTCACGCAATGAGCTAGTAGTTGAATTTTAACCACCCCTCTCTCTCTCTCTCTCTCTCTCTCTCTCTCTCTCTCTCTCTCTCTCTCTCTCTATATATATACAGGGTGTCCCCAAAAAATGTATACACACTCCAACAGCAAAAAAGATGCATTGAAATAAATTCTGTTTTATATGCATTATCCAAATCATGTAAATATCTTTGGGTGTTTACATACCATTGAATTATGTCTGTAAATCATTTTATTTTCAAAGTGTGGTCAAAGTGTGTATACATCTTTCGGGAACATCCCTGTATGTATATATATATATATATATATGAACCACATTGGCATATGGTTGGACAATACATGTGTCCCTTAGCGCCTTGTGCGTGTAGGAACATATACTCTATTATTATTCTCCTCTTGGTTGAGAAAAAAATTTGGTCGTTCTAACTGCTGCTAGTTGTAGCGGTGGCCGACTGACCTTTGTGCCTCCGCTTCTATCTTTACACTCGGCCCTTGAAAAAATTGATTTTACTTCATTTTCTCTCATCTCGGGAACAATTTTGAATAGCGCCAGTTTGTAATTTGAATTCGGGAATTTTATATTCTTCGAATGAAAAGATCCTTCTGACGAGAGTTTTTCTTTGCAACGGAGGCCGTATGGACTCCTTTATTTTTGAGACTCGAAACCGATTCGGTAAAGGTAACTATGGTAAGTAAAGTTAATTTTTTTTTATTTATTTTGAAACTTTTTCTTATTTGCTAAACCTTGATTATATATATATATATATATATATATATATATATATATATATATATATATATATATATATATATATATATATATATACATACATATATATATATACATATATATATATGTACATGTACAGGCAATATTTAGTAGAATGTACAGCCTTTCTCCAAAATAAAATAATTTACAGACAATTCAATGGTATGTAAACACTCAAAGATATTTACATAATTTGAATAAGTGTTTCTACTTTTGGCAGAAGGCCAGCAATTACCCAGTACATTACTGTATAATACATAATTTGAATAATGCAGAATTTATATAAAACAGAATTTATTTCAATGCATCTTTTTTGCTGATGGAGTGTGTATACATTTTGGGGAGACACCTTGTATCCCTGTATATATATATATATATATATATATATATATATATATATATATATATATATATATATATATATATATATATAAAGAGAGAGATAGAGGTGGTTATATATATGTGGAGGCACGTGACCTAGTGGTAAGGGTGTTGGACTTACGATCATAATTTCGAGGGTTAGATTCTGGGCTGCGTGTTGTTTTTTTTAGCAAAACACTTCATTTCACGCTGCTCCAGTTTACTCAGCTGAAAATTAGTACCAGCAATAGCTGGGGAGTTTAACCCTGCGATGGACTGATGTATTGTACAGGGGAAGTATTCTACTTTCAATCGCTTCACGCCAAGAAACCGGGATAAGCACCGGCCAAATGAGCCTTCTAGCTTAAGACAGACTTTAGACATTTTTTAGATATATCTTTACATATATATATATATATGTGTGTGCGTGTGTATGTGTGCACGCATAATATTAAATATTTATATAATTCACAGCATTGTGTTTACTCATATGTATCATTACTATTTTTCACACTTCCATGAAGTATATCTTAATATTAACTGAATCCCACACGCACACATTTTCACTGTAATGTCTCAGAAGCAGTTTAATGCACATACCGCTGAGAGATCATATATTATGGGTGTTGCAATTATAGTGAATAGAAAGGATTTTCGTGTTTGTACTGGAAATGTTTTTTCTATTACCCTGGTTATGGAATCAAGGAGAATTTTTCGTGCAAATGTAGCTTGCCATAAGGTTATTTCTATTCAAAATCATATATGTGTGTGTGTGTGTGTGTGTGTGTGTGTGTGTGTGTGTGTGTGTGTGTGTGTGTGTGTGTGTGTGTGTGTGTGTGTGTGTGTGTGTGTGTGTGTGTGTGTGTGTGTGTGTGTGTGTGTGTGTGTGTGTGTGTGTGTGTGCGCGTGTCTGTGTGTGTTTATAGCATCAGCAAAAAAATGGAGACAGAAAAACGATTATATAAGACGAACGAACAGCTGCAATTTTACTATATAAATAGTATGTGTGTGTATGTGTGTGTGTGTGTGGTATCTAAAGACATTATATATATATATATATATGGTCTGCGGGGAACTGCTGATTTATAAGGCTTAGGAAATATATGGAAACATTCGAAAGAACATTTAAGCTATAGGGACAATATAGCCTGTAACATTTCGTTTCTCTTTTTTTTTTCGTTTATAAATATTGTATGTTATGAATTCTGCCTGTGAGGCTACTGAATGTTAATTCACCGTTGTAATAATTGTTTCTACTTTTGGCACAAGGCCAGCAATTAACCCAGTGCATTACTGCTACTTTATTTTATCGACCCCGTAAGGCTGAAAGGCAAAGTTAACCTCGGCAGGATTTGAACTCAGACCATAAATGGCCAATCCACCACCCTTTGTAATAATGAGCAATAGGACTGCATAGATTCCTTGTCAAAGAATAGGCTGGTTATGAGTGTACTAATTGGTAATAGCACTAACAATGTGGTTCACAATGTCTTCGTATACACCTCTGTTGTGAATCAACATGTTGAGACCTTCTGCTAATTAATTCCAGGCAAGTCGAGGACGTACTAATTGGTAGTAGCACTAACAGTGTGATTTCACACATCGTATACACCTCTATTGTGAATCAACATGTTAGGACCGTCTGCTAATTAATCATAAAGGACGTACTATATGCAAATGAACTTCTCCAGCAGATGATTTATACAGAAAATATATACAGGCTATACCTTACTTTAATCTCAGTCCCATGTGAGTAGATGTTCTCACACAGTCACTGAGATAACTGAGATATGATCACAGCTTAAATCTCTCATAGCGAGATATATATTTATATACATAAATATATCGTATATGCACTTACTAATGTAATTAACAAAGATTTTAAGTGTTATTTGGTAATTGCTGGAATACATACTAGTGAAGCAAATTTCTCATTTACCATCAAATGAATTTGAGTTATATTTCAGAAATTTGTTATGTTTAGATTCGTATCTAACGTTTTGAATAGTTAACGAAATACTTTCTAACATCAACATTTGTATGGTTATGCATACTTGATATCACCATTCACACTTTAACCTTCCACATAGAGGTGTCATCAACATAAAATCTAGGCAACTCACACCAGGTATTCACTTTTTGCATAAACAGACACGTTTGCGAATAGATGTAACAGCTTAATCCCCTTTCATAAAACATACAACTGCTACATATATTATGTCAGCAACAGTCTTGCATTACACCCTCTATACACATGAATAACACTCACTCACCAACACGATATAAACACTGGCTCACGAGATAAAGAAGCTTCTACATCATTTGACCTGCTAGAAATAGCAATGAAATCTTTCTCATACTACACCTTACTATCTTTAAAAAAACACGATAGTGTATTACTAATGTTTAAATAATTGTTTCTAATTTAGGCACTAGGCCAACAATTTTGGGGGAATGGAAAATCGACTAAATCGATCCCAGTGCATTACTGATACTTTATTTTATCGACCCCGTAAGGATGAAAGGCAAAGCTAACCTCGGCGAGATTTGAACTCAGAATGTAAACGGCTGTAACTATGCCATAAAGCATATTGTCCTACTCACTGTCGATTCTACCAATCCACTGCCCAATTGTGTTTAAATAACTGTTTCTATTTGGGGCACAAGGCCAGCAATTATCCGAGTGTATTACTGGTACTTTATTTTATCGACCCCCGTAAAGATGAAAGGCAAAGTTAACCTCGGCGGGATTGGGACTCAGAACGTAAACGGCCGTAACACTTTGCTGCAAAGCATGGCGTCAGACCCTCTACCGATACTGCCAATCCACCAATAAAAAAAAAAATATGGAACCCTTCACGAATTTGCGTGTCGGTGTTATGGTCATTGATTGGTGAAATGATTGATCATAGATTTGCGTAACCATAGCTAACAGTAATAACCCTTGACTCACTGATGTAATGACAGACAGAGAGAGACAGATTTGGCATGGCTATATGGCATCTTGAGCAAGTGTCTCCTACAATAGCCTCGGGTTGATATACAGAAACTGCAGAATCCTGCAGTGCCTATCGCGTGTGAGTATGAGTGTGTATGAGAGAGAGAGAGAGAGAGAGAGAGAGAGAGAGAGAGAGAGAGAGAGTGAAAGGGTGAGTGAGTGTAAGAAGGAGTGAGGGAGTGAGTGAGTGAAAGAGGTTGAGTGAGTGAAAGAGAGTAAGTGGGTGAGTTTGAGTGAGTGTGAGTGAATGAAAGAGAGTGAGTGAATGATTGTGAGTGAGTGTGAGTGTCCAAAGCATTTTATTATTGAACAAGATTGTGAATCTTGGGTAATGACCGAAAGAATACGATCGCTAATACAAGCGGCCGAAATTGGGTTCCTCTAAGGGCTCTTTGGTGTAACGTCACTCTATAGAGTGCGTAGCTCGGAGATAAGAGATTCACTCCAGGTAGAGCCGCTACTTCTCCGAATTGAGAGATCGCAACTCCGATCCTATGGGCATGTAGTTGGGATGTCTCAGGAAAGAATCGCTGGACAGATTTTACGGGTAAAACCAGCCGGCAAAAGACCCAGGCAAAACAGTTTAATAACATTTATGAGCTTGGCTGGTCTCGATTGGAAATCCATCCGGTTCAGTTTGAGAGGGTTGCTTCTGACAGGACCCGTTGGAAGGAGTGTTTAAGGACTCTGCCCCGCGACCCTCTCAGGAATAAGTGGGCGAAAAAGGGGAAAGAGTAGGAGAGAGAGGGGGGAGAAAGAGAGAAAGAGAGATTGTGTGAAACTTTAAAACAATATTTAAATCTTAAATTTATTAAAGTTTTCATTTATTTTTATACACATATTTTAATTTAAAAAAACATTTAATGTTACGTTTTCACTGTATCAAGAACTATCTTAAATATGTATGTTAGTGTGGGGGCTTTGTTTCACAAACTAGAAAAGAATTGAGTGTATATACGTTGTAGAGTATATTATTTACAGCTCGTATTCGCTCTGTCAAAGTTCTCGCTCATTACATTCATTCAAGTGAAGTAAATATAAGGAAAAACAAGAGAAAATAGAGTGTGGAGTCTAAATTCCTCTCGTTAAACTTTCTGTATATATATATATATATACATATATATATATTTTATATATATATATATATATATATATATATATATATATATATATATTTTATATATATATATATATATATATATATATATATATATATATATATATATATATTTTATATATATATATATATATATATATATATATATATAGAGAGAGAGAGAGAGAGAGAGAGAGAGAGAGAGAGAGAGAAAGAGAGAGAGAGAGAGAAAGATTTGAATGGATACAGTTTAGTTGAAAGGAATTTATTGACACGTGTTTCTATAACAGTTACATAACCTGAAAACAGCTGCTATCTACAAAGTTTTAGTTATGCAGACATTCAATATTTCAATGTTATTATTTACTGTCATTTCATCAGAATAATATTACTGAGGACCTATTTGGTTTTTATAGAGAATATTAGGAGGGAGGGGTGAAGTTGTTAGAAGAATAGTTGAGGGAGTGGTTTTTTGATAGCAGTGAGAATTTTTGGTGGCAGTGAGTAATTAGATTCCCATCTGTTGTTTTGACATTTTTATAGAATATATTATTGGTTATTTTTCTAAATCTATAGAAGGATTAGAGATAGTAAAGATATGCGTGGTTGGTTTTGTGTTTGCAATTAATTAACATTCAGACTTAAATTTTTCTTTCAAGTGTACGTATCCTTTCACCCACGCATTCACACACAAATATATTTGCACACTTCTACAAAATACATATACTCACATTCACATAGTAACATGTTCATACTTACATACATATATACATGCATACATATATATATACACACATGTATTCATGTACATACATACGCGTTCATGTGTATACATTTTCATACTCAACTTATCTTTATATACACACGTATAGACACACACATATATACATACATACTCTAGTCTATATACATACACATCTATATATATATATATATATATAAGCACTTTAATACATGAATACACTTACATCTAACTATACACATCAAACATATATATATATTTACTTATTTATATACATTTTCACATATATATATATACTTATGGACGTTTTTAGACACATTCATTATCGCATATTTGCACCTATTCTCATCAGCATATCTTTCCATTATTAGTGTGGTAATTTAAGGTTATTAATATATTTTGAGAAGAGATTGTTTTTATATTTTTCTAACTAGATTGAGGTTTATATAGTTGGGGGGATGACCCTCTTTTATGTAATATTCGGCTTGTAGTGGGAAAAAAGGGATTTAGTTCTGTGACGGCAGAATAATGTTCGTTCAATTCTGTTATTCAGCAATTTCTTCTTGTGTGTGATTATGTAATAAATCTCTAGATTACACAATTTGCAGAAATTTTGGCTCCTAATACAACTGGCTTTTCCACATAATACATATTGTTAGCACCCCAAACATTTAAATTGGGTTTATATTAAAATATAACCTAATGTTTGTTGAGTGAGATGGTTACCAGTCAGAGATTAGCTTTAAACTATCTCTGTTATTGTATTAATATATATATATATATATATATATATATTAATACAATAACAGAGATAGTTTAAAGCTAATCTCTGACTGGTTAGCTTTAAACTATCTCTGTTATTGTATTAATATATATATATATATATATATTAATACAATAACAGAGATAGTTTAAAGCTAATCTCTGACTGGTAACCATCTCACTCAACAAACATTAGGTTATATTTTAATATAAACCCAATTTAAATGTTTGGGGTGCTAACAATATGTATTATGTGGAAAAGCCAGTTGTATTATTTTATGAGATATAATTAAAGTTAAAATATATCTCTCTATATATTTATAAATGAAAAGTATAGAAATTATTGTAGCAAGAAGCCAACAGTATTCCATAATATATATATAAGTGACTATAGCGTCAAAATGAGAAAATAGTTAACGTAAGATGTGGGGAAAATAATTCCAACTCAATTCAAAAAGAATCAGGATATAGATTCATCCAACAGAATTTAGTGAAATCCAGGGAAAAATCAATAGAGCCTTAACTCATGATAAAATAAAGTTTAAAATACTCATCCTTCAATTTGGAAAAACTACAAATGCTCTGTATAGTCTTGAAAAGACTATTTCACGAAAACTTTCGGTGGAGATGGTCACGGTTGGAATTCGATCCTCAGCAGAGCTCAACACGATAGCCAAAATCTCACTGATTATAATATGCCAAAAAGGGAATTTAAAAGCAGGCTAGTTCAACATCATGCGTGATTATGAAAATAAAACGCACATGCGGAAACAAGGCTGGCGACGTCAGAATGAGACGAATGTTTTTTTACATGAAACAACAGTCAAAAACATTCCGAAAAAAACTCTACAATAAGGAGTTCAGCAAAAAGCAATATTATCGCGGTTATTTTTTAAAAAAAGACCGGGATTAGTCACAAATAACTTAAGCACTCTAGGAAAGAAATCCGAGTATAAATATAAATGAAAAGTATAGAAATTATTGTAGCAAGAAGCCAACAGTATTCCATAATATATAAGTGACTATAGCGTCAAAATGGGAAAATAGTTAACGTAAGATGTGGGGAAAATAATTCAAACTCAATTCAAAAAGAATCAGGATATAGATTCATCCAACAGAATTTAGTGAAATCCAGGGAAAAATCAATAGAGCCTTAACTCATGATAAAATAAAGTTATATATATATATATATATATATATATATATATATATATATATATATATATATATATATATATATATATATATATATAGCCGCTGCTTTTCACCTGGAACACGCATGAATGAAGTATTAAATATATGTGCGTGTGGGTGTGTGTGTGTGTGTGTGTATACCAATTAGATATATATTTTATACGGTCCGTATCAAAGGCTTAAATGGCTTATATGCCATAATTCGATTAATGTATTCACAAAATATGAAACATTTTATGTTGGGTAACAAGTATAAATTATAATAGCGAACGTCTACAATTGTTTTCATATGTGTGTGTATTCTTTAGCGAAATTACTTAAACTACCTATATCAGCGTATGTTACATTGCAGAAGTTTTATGACTCATATGATGGATCCATTACCAGCTTGGTATGCGGACAAAATGTGTATGCTTTATTTGTGTGAAATTTGGCGATGTTCCTGCATAGTAATGGTGAGCACGCTTGCCTGATTATCAGGATATCCGTTCGATTTTTTTTTTACAAAAAGTATTATAGAGAGGTGAGTGTGTGTGTGTTCCAATGCGTGTGTGTTCCAATGCGTACCTCTTTGTTATACATCGATATATTTTTATGTAGTCTGTGTAAGTGTTTACCTACAAACCCATCATATTGTGTATTTACTTACGTATAGACCATTATATCTAAAACACTACTTATTTGCTGCTAAACTATCAATATCCCAATCTATCCGCTCACCTAACTGTCCAATGCACGTAGTCTCTACATGATCGGTCGACATACTATCGGAAAAAGTGAAGGACACGTCTGATAATGCAGTCCAACAATTGCGAGAGAAACGTGATGGTCATCACTATAACTAATTATAGGAATGCCTCGTTTTTTTACCTCTCCATTTATCTCTCCCTTTTTTAACCAATATCTTATTCCCAACAGAGATTAACACTTCACTCATTTGTCTGTTTTCTATTACAGTCAGCCGGCGTCTAGCGCAGTTTTAAATGGTGGTGTTTTGAACATTCGTAGTTAGGAAATGTTTTTTTTATAACTCAACAAAGCTGTAAAACTCAGCCTCCTGTACAAAAAGGCATCACCTAATGGAAAGGAGAAAATTAGCCCCTTCCACTAATGTTCTTTTCCTTTTCACTAATGTTCATAAACGATTTTGTATAAGGGTCTTTAACATAGGCACATTCCATAACAATTAATCGCCTTAGATATGAATATATATATATATATATATATATATATATATATATATATATATATATATATATATATATATATATATACATATATATTCATATCTAAGGCGATTAATTGTTATGGAAAGTGCCTATGTTAAAGACCCTTATACAAAATTGTTTATGAACATTGATGTTTTGGATGAGAAACATATATATATATATGTATATCTATACAGGGTGTCCCCAAAATGTATACACAATCTGATTACCTGTACAAGCAACATTTATTAGAATGTTGAAATGTGTATACATTTTTGGGGACACCCTGTATATAAGTATTATGTATGTATGTTGCCACAACACCTTTCTAAGAGAGGGAAACTGAAAAAAAACCTGCGGCTTCGGAAGCATCCGATGATGTTGACCAGTTCTCCTTTTCGAGTAGTGCTTTCGATGCTCAGAGAGTGGGATTGGTCGTGTGCAAGGCCTCTCCCCACTTAGAAAACCTTCAAAGCACAGGCATTGCTTGTTCAAGATATGTTACAGGTTCGTGTGGCTTGGCGTAGCCTAAAAGTGCACCAAATTCTATTATCTGACAAGCGATGGCAGTACTCTTAGCTGAGTTTGCAGCCATCATATATATACACACATATATATATATATATATATATATATATATATATATATATATATCCACTCGAGGGTAGGCTGAAAACTTCATAAGCTGAATATGAAGGAGTAATGCTAGAGCTGTGAAAGTTTCTAGGCATTAATTTCAACTCTTCTTATTAATTGTTTGTTTCTAGGAACAATGATGAAAAATGAACCTCATTTCGTCATTTCACGAGAGTGTCTTGGTCAGCCTGTGAATATTTCAGCTGACCCTCATAGCTTATTGATTATATCTATAAATCTCTAACAACATTTCTTGGTTGCGCAAAGCAAGTGATGTCTTATTTACACAATTCCAGACAACATAACCATATTGCGTCAATTTATTCAGTAAAAGTTATTACAGGTAAAAACTAACTTACACGTATACAAACATATACAGGCATATATACAAACACATAGACGTCCATATAGACACACACACACACATATACACACACACACACAAACTCTCACACACACACACACATACATACATGCGTACACACGAAAAGATCCATATATGCATGGACATACAAATATACGCAATCAGTTATTGAATGTGTGTGGACACGCACACACAAATATGAGCAAGTAATGCACACACATATATATATAGCTTATATACACATACGCACACATATATACAAACACATACATATATATATATACACACACATATATACACACATACATATATACACATGCACACACATATACACACTTTCTGTAATCCGAACGATTAATATCTTTATGAATCAAAGGATGTCTAATTAAGGGTGATTAATTGGTTGGTTTTTATTCTGTTTTCTATTAGTTATCTGCTTTCATCTCTGAACTAGTTCCTCCACGACCACCACCGCATTCATTTTATAATTTGTTGTAATGTCGTCCTTGTATAATAAAAGATATCGTGATATTGCTATTATCACCATTCTTATTATTATCATTGATATTTGCAGTAGTCATCATGGGACTTTGTGTCTCCTTAAGCTTCACATATTTTTTTCTGGGGGAAGGAGAGTGTTTGTTTTTGTTTTTTGCCTTGACAGGGAATTTTTTGTTTTTTTTCATTGGCCGGTTTGGTTGAGAAACTGTCATACAATATTCAGGTGCAGTCTTTCCACAATCCGTCGCTTTGAACCAGCTTTAGTTGTGGGTCAAACGCGAACTGAGCAGTCGTTCCGCAATCCATCTCTTTTGAACCAGCTTCAGTCGTGAGTCATGCGCAAACTGAGCACTCATTCCACAATCCATCTCTTTTGAACCAGCTTCAGTCGTGAGTCATGCGCGAACTGAGCACTCATTCCACAATCCATCTCTTTTGAACCAGCTTTAGTCGTGAGTCAAGCGCAAACTGAGCACTCATTCCACAATCCATCTCTTTTGAACCAGCATTAGTCGTGAGTCAAGCGCAAACTGAGCAGTCATTCCACAATCCATCTCTTTTGAACCAGCGTCAGTCGTGAGTCAAGCGCAAACTGAGCGCTCATTCCACAATCCATCTCTTTTGAACCAGCTTTAGTCGTGAGTCAAGCGCAAACTGAGCACTCATTCCACAATCCATCTCTTTTGAACCAGCATTAGTCGTGAGTCAAGCGCAAACTGAGCAGTCATTCCACAATCCATCTCTTTTGAACCAGCGTCAGTCGTGAGTCAAACGTGAAAGTTATTTCGTTTTATAATTTCAGATTACTCCTCTAAAATCATTCTCGAATTTGCCTATGATCATTCTGAGTTCAAATCACACCGAGGTTAGCTTTGCCTTTCATCCTTACGGGGTCGATAAAATAAAGTACCAGTAACATACTGGTTTGATTTAATTGACTTTCCCTTTCCCAAAATATTGTTGGCCTTGGGCCTACATCAGAAACCATCATTATTATTTCTGTAAGGCGGTGGATTGGCAGTATCAGTAGAGGATCGGACGCCATGCTTTGCAGCGTAGAGTTACGTCCCTTTACGGCCTGAGTTCAAATCCCGCTGAGGTTAACTTTGCCTTTCATCCTTACGGGGTCGATAAAATAAAGTACCAGTAACGTACTGGGATAATTGCTGGCCTTATGTAGAAACAATTATTATTTCTGTGACTTTAATGTATGTATGTGTGTGTTTGAGTGTTTACTTGTGTGTGTTTGTGTGTTAGTTGTACATATATCTGATCATTTTGATCGCTGACTACAACTTATTAATGTATGATAGAATATTTCTGGTACTGTTTCTAAATAGATAATTATGTTTTGTTTGTCGTTATTATTGAAATCTGAAACAGAATTTTGAATTTTCAACAGGTTAAGCAAATTAATGCTCTCAAATGCGAAGAAAGAAATATATTTATAAACTTTAAACGCAAATAAAATATATTTATGATCTTCAAATGCAAATAAAATATATTTATGATCTTCAAATGCAAATAAAATATATTTATGATCTTCAAATGTAAACGAAATATATTTATGTAGGAAATAAAAAGCGTTGGACCTTCATTGGTTACGATGAGTATTTCAGTTTTTTTACCAATGGACAGCCTGCTCGGAAAATTGACGTACAAGTGGCTGGACATTCCACAGACACGTGTACTTTTAACATAATTCTTATGGAGGTTATGTATAATAAAGTGAGTGACAAGGTCGGCCCTTTGAATCACAAGTAAAATTCATTTTGTTTCCAGTCGAATAGACTAGATCAACATGAAATAAAGTGTCCTACTGTGCTAAATATTTTCAGCACCTCAACAATGATCGTTGATAGTCATACTACTTTCTCTTGTTTTCATATCTTTAATGGATCCTCCGACCGTATAGCTGTTAACATCAATAGGTGTTCTCTCAGTTGAGTTTACATCGGATAACCCATCTTTCTCCCATCCTCCTCCTAATTTAGCAAACCTGTCAACTCTCTCCGTCCGACGGGGAGATCTCCCACCCACTTTGAAATGGGTGAGAGATGTCTTCTCTTGTTAAAATAAGTATATCTTTCATTATGTAAAATATCCTCATTTTGCCTCATTTCTCCCCATTTGGGGGCACGTTTTTCATGGTCCTCACCGTTTGGGTTATTAGAGGTTGGCAGGTCTGCATTTAGTGTAGTGTGTTTAGTGTACTGCATTTAAAGTACCAAGTCTAAGCTTGATTGTTCCATCACATACTCTGACTATTTCAATTTCTCTATCTATCCATTTTCTACTAACAATATACCTACCGCCCAGCACTTCTGCCAACCCAGAAGAATTTTACTTGTGTTCCTTGCCAATGAGAATTCGGTGGGGGGATCCTCTCTATCTCCCCTCTTGTAGACAAAACACATCCACCTGGCCCTACTATACTTTCTCTAGAGCGATCTTTCATCGTACCGACGTTGACTTTGGCAGCCCTAAAATGTTGCACCTGACAGAAAGAGAAAAGTTTTCGATTGTGACAGTGATGTGTGGGCTGTTACGTGTCTGTCTACACCTGTAAACTAAGAATTTTATGAGGACGCTTTATGGTGGCCGAAAGGTACCCATGCCAAGTTACCCAAGTACCATTTGCAGTATTGACAGAGTGTTAATCTTGTATACCTAGTAAAGGTTTGTCATTGAATTTGTGCCAAGCAAATTTTTTCACGTTTTTTTTTGGGGGGGGGGGGTTTACAATTGAATACCCTCTCGGTTACTTGGCAGAGTCGTTAGAACGTTGGGTAGAATGCTTTGCCGTATTCGTTTCGGCCCTCTGAACTCTGAGTTCAAATCCCGTCGAGGTCAACTTTGCTTTTCATCCATTCAAGGTCGGTAAAAACGTGCTAGTTTAATATTGGGGGCGATTCTTCTCGCTTCCATTTTGTCCCTCTATATCCTTCTCTGACAGACATCTGCTGTATTCAGACCTGGGAAGATGGGCGCCACCAGATTTTTTTTAATGTCCTAGAAATGTCAATAAGGCGTCCCTACGACTCTCTTGGAAGTTACGTGTCCATACATAACATACCATATATACCCTAACGGTCATCAATCACTTTGCAACATGACCTAGGTGTATTTTTTCCTATCACTGGCACTAGAAAGGGTGACTGCCTCCGACTTCTAAACACTATAGCAGTTTTATACAAAGTCACTACTCTCCTAGATGGCTTGCCTTCGCTGTGGCAGGTATAGACCACAACACCTTCGTGTAATTTCCAATAATGTTGGATTTATTTGATGTACCGAACTTCCATGCGGCTGAGGAACCCCATGTGTTCATGGTTGTAAAATGGAAAGATTTAACTACTAGGGTTTTTCAAGGCGGCAGCCTACAGCGCTATGAATATAAGTTGTCTCTGTGGTGTAGAGGAGGGCTATAGAAAAGATATGGGAGGAGAGATGATGATTTAATGCGACTAAACATAAAGTTTGTCTCCGTAACATGTGAAGAGATAGTAAAGGTTGGTTTACAGAGGTATTCTGGATGACTGGTAGTGAGTCTGTCTCCGTGGTGCTATGAAGAGAAAGGAATATTTAGCAAGTATTGTCGAAGTTTGCAGTGAACTGGGAGGTGCGGTATGATGTATTAAAATATGTGTCATATTGATATATTCTTGTAGGCATAAGATTGTGAAATTTGGTGGAATGTATGTCAATCAGAACATTGATAGTGAGACTAGCCTGCCACACATTAATTCCTACTAAATAATGGTTTCTGGTTTAGGTACAATGCAAGAAATTTAGGGGGAGGGGAAAGTCAATAAAATCGACCCCAGTGTGTAACTCGTACTTTATTTTATCCTACCCCGTAAGGATGAGAGGCAAAGCTAACAATGGCGGGATTTAAACTCAATTCCGACTAAATAATGATTTCTAGTATAGGCACAAGGCCAGTAATTTGGGGAAGGGGAAAGTCGATTAAATCGACCCCAGTACTGGTACTTTATTTAACGACCCCGTAAGGATGAAAGGCAAAGCTAATATCGACGGGATTTGAACTCAATTCTGACTAAATAATACTATACAATTTTTAATTAATCTCCTGCTAGTATGACTTATTTTCATTCGTCTGGAATCAATAGAATAAGTATCAGTAACGTAATACGAAACTCGTCGATTCAACCAACGTTATCCTCCCTTTGAAAATTGATCGTGATCTAAAGAATAGTATAAAGCTGAAATGCCAGGCGCTGAACAGCGAGTTGTAAGCTTCTGTCAAACTAGATATTAAAAGAAGAAAACTATTTTAAAGCTGACATGTTGCAATTTGATGGTGGATACAATAGAATGTAGAGTTAAATGTCTCTGTATATTTTTGTCCTTTTATATTCTGAGTTCATCAGCATTCAGAGATCCATTTTATCTTACATCTCTTCTGGAGTTTCATTCAACTGACTTCTTCGATTATAATTTACCGGAAGTTAAATTCGATCATGTTGCTTAATACGTAAAGAAACCAAACGTCTTCTAATGTGGAATTTAAACTTTAACACCGTCACAAGGGCAAGTTTTATAGCTACTTAGAATTTCCCAGCCTGACATTTAATTCGTTCATGGTCAGTAAACACAGAGCTATAATTATATCGAGGTTAATCTTTTTAGAGAAGCTGCGCTTCCTAAGACAGTAAGTAACGAAATAAGAATCTTTGTGATGTATCCGACTATATATTGACAACTACTTTATATTTTGTCTTTCGTTAGCTGAGAGTTATTTAAAAACAGACTGCTAAGACAGATATAACTGAAAGACCACTAGTAATACTATTGCAATCATAAACGTCAACAATTTCACTATTAGTTAGCACGGTAGAGCAAAGATCGACCGAGATTGTAATGACTTCTGTTCCTTTAACTTTATATTGCTAGAATATTTAACTCCTTTAATAGCAAACTGACTGAAACCTCCCTGATTCTACAAGAATAAAATGTTTAAATGTTTATATGTATCTAAAGACCTTCAATCATAATTTCACATAAGTGCTTTAGTTAAGTAAGGTTCCAAGCCACATTTTAAATCTTTCAATACTAAACCGCCTGAAACTGCCCCTATTTCTATGATACAAGACTGTTATAAAACAATTATATTTATCGAAAACCCTTCCACCATGATTCTATATAAGAACCTTTGTTAAGTTATCCTTCAAATACCAGCTTAATGAGAAAGTTAGTTATATTAGTGGACTTCTTTAAATACTTGATTATTTTCAGAATGTTTTTCATTAGAAATATGATAACGAAAAGTTTTAAAGCGAGGTGGTGAAAGTAGGTAAAGCTATTTTACTTGCTAATTAATGCTAAATCATAGACAACAACAGCTATCTCTTCTGACACATTAATTCGGTTTTCATATAAAATGACTTAATAATTCAATAGTTTTCTTGTTTAGGCACAAAGCCAACACATTTGGGTGAAGGGCAAAGTCGGTTAAATCAACCCCAATACTTGACAAGTACTTTATTTTATTGTTACTGGTAGAAAGAAAGGTAAAGTTGACTTTGGCAGGATTTGAACTCAGAATGTAAAGAGCCTGAAGAAATATCGCATTATCATTTTATCTGATGCTCTATCAATTCTACCAATCTTAATAATATAATATTTTAACACTATTAAAGGAAACCCTACCAGATAACCACACTCACACACTTTTATTTTCTGTATCTATCCTTTGTGATCTTGTCTCTATCATTGTACTCCTGAAGAAGGGCTAAAGCCCGACACGTCGAATTATCTTTCTCCTTTTCCATATAAAGCGAGAAACTAATAAGACTTGTTGTACTTCTGTTAGCTGTTTCCTTGAATTATATATATATATATATATATATATATATATATATATATATATATATATATATATACATTATGAAGAGAGAAGAAACATTTAGATATAATTAGTAATAAAATGTATCATACCTAAACTGCTCCTAGATTCCTCGACTACGTAGTTTCGTGGCATAAACAAAAACAATACATCATAAAGATATAGAGTCCCTGCGAGGTCTGCCGACTTATCAAGAGGATACCTCATTTTACTAGTCTCAAGAACGCGTCTACACGACGTGAGAAAGAATCCCAAAAGGCGGAGGGGGAGATAGTCACGCGATATAACGGTCGAGAAACAGAGCTAAGCCTCTTATAACTCCGAAGAAAATACCACGGAGGCGGAGGGGGTATTTATATCGAAGCCGTAGAAGAGGTGGTGAAGGAGGCGAGAAGTATGAGTAATGGAAGCTTTTCAGCAGTCCCCACACTTCAAAGGTTGCTCGACCAGAGGGAGTTATTAACAATATATTTAGAAACACACAGATACATGCGGACACACACATATACATGAATGCATCCGCACCCAACCGTGAGTTAAGGGTGCCAACTTCACCGATGTTGCTCAATGAATGACTGGGACAGACCAATCCGGTTGAACCAGACTGAACCAGTATCAGAGTTAAAAATACATTATGAAGAGAGAAGAAACATTTAGATATAATTAGTAATAAAATGTATCATACCTAAACTGCTCCTAGATTCCTCGACTACGTAGTTTCGTGGCATAAACAAAAACAATACATCATAAAGATATAGAGTCCCTGCGAGGTCTGCCGACTTATCAAGAGGATACCTCATTTTACTAGTCTCAAGAACGCGTCTACACGACGTGAGAAAGAATTCCAAAAGGCGGAGGGGGAGATAGTCACGCGATATAACGGTCGAGAAACAGAGCTAAGCCTCTTATAAACCCTGTGTGTTTCTAAATATATATATATATATATATATATATATATATATACATATATACATATATATTTATCTAATTAATATAGAAAAGGTTTCTACAAGACTAGAACTGTTTCATTCGGGAGAAATCAGTTCTAGTCCTGTAGAAGCCTTTTCTATATTAAATATTTATACTCTGCTTTGTATTGAGTACCTTACTTACTATGGTTACTCCCGATTGAACCTGGTATATATATATATATATATATATATATATATATATATATGCAAAGTTTTATTTAAATTGTTGGGTTACAACGAGTAAATATTTATAACTGATATAAAAGCACTCAACAAGTATTTGGAGTATATTTACGATATTAAATAAATGGAAACTATATTTATAAAACCATATTTATTTCATTATATATATTTCAGGGATATCATATTAAAAATATGTTATGCCTTCTTCAGACAAAATACAATATAAACAGTCTTATAAATAGATAGATTCGACATACCTTTCAACTTCGACTTCCATTTTCAAATGGAAATATATATAATGAAATATATATAATGAAATAAATATGGTTTTATAAATATAGTTTCCATTTATTTAATATCGTATATATATATATATATATATATATATATTAGAAAGTTAGGTTTTTTTTACAAAATGAAAAATAACCGAGGTGTCTTACACGAGTGAAAGTATAAGGAAAGAAGATGAAATCGAAAATGCAACTGGCGTCTTTTTTTTTTTAAATATATATTTTTGAAAAGCAGAACTGCGAAACCGGCAAAGGAACCAAATAAATATATATATATATTTTTTTTAATACTCCAGTTGCATTTTCGATTTCATCTTCTTTCCTTATAGAAACATACATATACGCACACATGCATTGCACACTGATGGGCACATACATATTTGTACACAAGTATTCCCATACGGCAGGGCCTAATGGATTCCCCTTGCAGTACGTACAATCTGGACACTCACACACACCTTGGTGTTATGACAATACTATACATCATTTCACCCCTTTTATTATTAATGTTTTTGATGTTCTTTTGAGAGAATCGTTTTTGCAAATTACTGAAAATATCGAATAACACTGGTCCATCCACATACACACACATACACACATACACACATACACACACACACACACACACACATACACACACACATACACACGCGTACACTAACATACAAACAGACACACACACACACACACACACACACACACACACACACACACACACACACACACACACACACACACACACACACACACACACACACACACACACACACACACACACACTTCTCCGTATAAGACAAGAGCTGAAAAATATCTTTCAACATGTTAAAACATCCCCCACACACGTACACACACATTCCTACTGACCGAATTTATTTCCTCTACTACGAACCACTCTGCTACACACACACACACATATTTGTCTCAATATACACCTGAACTGTTGACCTTTCAACATGACTGCAATTCACACACACATCCCTACTGACCATTATCAGAACAATGAACCTCTTTACTATACACACACACACACACACACACACACATTTGTCTTAATAAACTTATTTTTCAGTGACTTCTCAATCAGGCGAGAAAGGACACTCTTCGACAAACCTACATTTGGCGCAAAATCAATTTTTAACATTCACGTGACCTCTACCGACCAATCAAACTTGTTTTGACTACAAGAATTTTTGCAACACGAATTGGCGCGAAATTTATAGTACTCATTCACGTGACATTCAACAACCAACCAAATCTTAATACCTCTGGAGCCACTTTTTTCACATAAAACAGGAAGAATTTCCAAAACTGATCAGATTAGAGGAAACATC
>OZ024742.1:315432624-315457624 GCA_964016885.1 Eledone cirrhosa
GAAAATAGGGAAGTAAAAAGTGGAAAGTGAAGGTATTAGGTAAGTGAATCGGAGAATAAAGGGGGGGTTATTGGTGGATGTGAAGTAAAAATAAAAATAAAAATAAAAAAATAAAAAAATATAAAAATAAAAATAAAAATAAAAATAAAAATAAAAATAAAAATGAAATTAATAATAAGGATAAAAATGAAAGTAAATCAGAAAGGGTAGTCATAAAGAGAATAATAAGAGTTTATGGAGGAAAAGTATCTGAAAGTGTGTTAAGTTTATATGAGCTGGAAAGCAGGTGTGATTTCATGTGTGGGCAACTGGTGAAAATTTCTGTCTTTGTGTTCAGGCAGGTCTTTGGTGATTTAAGATTTTGCAAGATCCAATATTTTTCATTCATGCAGAGCGTGCATTTTCTTGTTCCTCTTGCATATTCTTTAGATTGGTTCAAAATTGACCAATCCAATTTATATTGGATACCTTGGTCTTTCAAATCCCATATTCTGCTGGCCAGAGCTGTTGTAAATCTTTTTTCTGGATGTCGAAAGGATGCGACATGTGAGTAATAACGCGTTTTGAATTTGTCTTGCGTCATACCCACATATCGTTCACTGGTGGCTGGATGGTTGTTGCTGATGGTTGTTACTTTAGCCGCATATACAATGGCTTTGGTGTTGCATTTACCTTGTAATGGGCATTCACTTTTGATTCTACAGGAGCAATTTTGATGTTCTCTATGTGATTTTTTGTTGATGATATAGGATTTAATAGGGGGACCGCAGGAGTAGCTAATTTTGACACAGTTTCTATTAAAGATCTTATAGTATCTATGTGTTCTAGGGAAATGTTTATCTAGGAACTCTAGGAATTTTTTGCCTACATTAGTTTTAACTGCTAGAGAGTAGGGGGGTGTGAACCAGATTATTTTTCTTTTCCTGTTTTTATGTTTAATAGAGTTAGTATAGTTGGGTATGTATTTAATCGGTTCGCTAAAACCGCTATTTTGGAGGGCTTTATTATAGTAGGGGAATGCCTTATTAAAAATAGCTTCTGAGGAAGAGAGGGTGGAGATCCTACGGCTAATATTAGGGATAAGGTTTTTAAAAACTATAGGAGGATGGCAAGAGCCTTTATTTATATATTTTAAGTTTTCATTAGGTTTATGGTATGGTTTATAAGAAGCAGTAGGCAAATCTAGGTTTATATCTAGGAAATCTACATTGGCAAGGTTAGTGTCAATAGTAATTTTAAGATTAAAACTAGCGAAGGTTTTTATTAAGTCTTTCCTTAATCTATCTAAGTTATGGCCTATGGTGGTATGGGAAAGTATTAGACCATCGTTGCGATAAAGCCCAAAAATATGGTTAGGAAATTTTTCTTTAAGTGTGTGTAGGAGGAATAGGCCGACCAAATCACAAACATCAGCACTGTCATAAGAGCCCATTGAGACATCGAATGGGCTCTCTGGGTTAGATATTTTTACCCAAGTGTCATTATCAGTAAAGAGTAGAGTGTTTCTAGCATGCAAGATGATATTCTCTTCAATATCGGAGATATTAGTAAACCTTCTAGCGAAATTTAAAGCTTTCGCTAAAAGGGTCTGAGTTATAGATGGGTAGAAATCTACAATGTCAAATTGGGTGAATCTAGAACTATTTTTGTTTTTAATATTATTAAACCAATGTACTACGGGGCGAGGCGTATATGCGTATATATGTGCATCCTGTGTGTGTATGTGTGCTTGCATACGCTTTTGTCTGCACGTTTTTGCGTGTATATATATATATTTCTTATAGATATACGTTTCTTGTAGATATATGTCTGTGTGTACGCGTGTACCTTGTTTGTCTTCTTTTCTTTAATGTTTTCTTTCTAAATTATTGTTCCATTTTTATAAATATATCGAGAATGATACTTTCTTTTAATTATTACACTCCCTTACCTCTTTTACTTCCGCATATAAGTGTACGTGCGTGTGGGTGTGTTTATACGCGTGCCTTATAATGTATCTAATACCCTGATTTTCTGTGTACCTGCTAAACAGACAACCACATCATGTCTGTCTGTAGTTACAGATACACAGATACACTTGCCCTAACACATATATTTACGCGCACTTTTTCACTATACGTACACATTTGTAGATACACACATATGTACATCTGTGAGCGTATATACATACACCTAACTATATTTCTTGAAAGATTTTTATATATTTCATATGGCTATTGTAATTCCTTTGTCTATATTTATATAATTTTTTTGCTTTTCTTGATGAGACTTTCCAAGTATTTAGCCATGTTTTATATTGCCTCGTCTGACGAACGAATGAAGACGTTTCTTTCGTATTCACCTCATTCAGGAAACCTCTGGTAATGAGGTAATTATATTGTATTGATTTTTATACATTATATATATATATATATATATATATATATATATATATATATATATGGTGGGGGCGTTTCTGCATGTTTATATGCAGGAATGACTGAGTGATTAAGTGGTTTGCTTCACGATCATGCAGTCTTATGTTCGATCCCACTACACGGCATCTTGGGCAAGTGGCTTTACCATAATTAGTCACGCTGTTTCAGCTTTGGAATTACGTTAACGATACACATGTCTATACTATACTTAACCACTTATATGTTAATTATGTGTTGAACGTCCAGATGATTAAACAACTGAATGTTCAGACACTGACAGAAGATACATCATTACGGATATTGTTCTGTCATTGAGATAGTTTTGTGTATTCTCTTGTTCTCTAGTGACTGCAGATATCCATTGACATTTTAAATGTTAGGTTGTTTATAAATGCTAGAGTTACGTCGGTTTCGACAATGAGTTTTCCAGTTGTTCGATGAATGGAACAGCCTGCTCATAAAATTAACATGCAAGTGGCTGAGCATTTCAAAGACACGTCTACTCTTAGCGTAATTTTTAGGGAGATTCGGCGTGTCAAAGCTGGCCCTTTGAATTATAATTACAGTTCATACGATAACATTCCAAAGTTTTCATCTATCCAATTTTACTTTCAAGGTTTGGATCGATCTGGGTTTATGATACATGACACTTGTCAAAGATGCCACAAAATGGGATCGAACTCGGGGGTCTTATATTTGGGAAGAGAACTTCTTAACTTCTCGTCCATGCTTTTGTTATATATTTCCATATTTCATTCATAGTTTATCTCTTACGTTGCTTTTTCTTAGTCATCACCATCACCATTTACTTCATGTCTAATTACTTTTCTTGAAGGCTTTGGGGTTAGGATATTCGGCTCACGATTATAAGGTCGTGAGTTCGATTCCCGGCGGCGCGTTGCGTCCTTGTGCAAGACACTTTATTTCACATTGCTCCAGTTCACTCAGCTGACAAAAATGAGTTGTATCTGTAATTCGAAGGGCCAGCTTTGTCACATTCTGTGTCACGCTGAATCTCCCTGAGAACTACGTTGGGGGTACGCGTGTCTGTGGAATGCTCAGCCACGTGCACGTTAATTTCACGAGCTGGCTAGGCTATTCCGTTGATTGAATCAACTGGAACACTCGTCGTCGTAACCGATAGAGTGCCAGTTAGTTAGTTAATTACTTTTCAATATTTATACTCGACTGACTATTAATACCTTTGTTTACACAATTAGCTTCTATTCTCTCAGTCATATATATCTCATTTTTTTTCTTTAGTTTTGCAACGACAACAATCTTAATTCTTTTGATAGGCTGCCCTGTACTATTCTTTACATTCCAACCAAAACCTTTTATCTACTGTTTTGATGCATTCTTCACAGCTTTTCAGATTTTTCCCTCCTATCTGCTTTTGTAAGTAAAACCGATCGATTTTACATATTGGTTTGAGTGTATTGTACATATTCAAATGCTTTCTTGTTTTTCAGCCTAAACTATTTATTTTGATTTCCGTTTCATTACTCCAACTTCATATCTTAGAAACACAATGGACAGGTTGTTGATCAGAATTACTTTGTTCTATACATGTAATTCATATTCCATCAACAATTTTTTTGGTATTTATCTTCATTTTTTTCCTCAGCTACGCGATGAAATTTTAGAACACCAAGATATTTACAGACTCAGATTGAATCTTTTAAGGGAATAATTTTTTTCTATAATTCCTATTATTATCATGATTTAGAGCTGTGCGTTGGCAGAATCAATGGTGTTCTAGACAAAATACCTAGCGGTATTGAATTATGTCCATTTACGTTTTAAGTACTAATCTCAACAGGGTCAACAATGCTTCTCATCCTCCATGGGTCGATAAAATAAATCAGTTAAGCAGTAGTCAATTAACACGACTCCACCCATCTTACTCGGTGCATACGAGAAAAGGGAGAGCAGTGGATTGACAGAATCGTTAGAGAGTCGAAAGAAATACTTTGTTATTTCTTACATCGCTTTACATCATAAGTTCAAATCCAGTGAAGGTAAACCTATCTTTTTGGAGTAGATGAAATGAAGTACCAATCAAATACTGGGGCCAATTTAATTGACTTCCCCCAAACCATTTGCCCTGATTGCAGGCCTTGTGCCTAAATTAGAAGCCATTATTATTAGGTCGGGAGGTCGATGGATTTCTAGAATTGTTTAGGGCAGGCATGTCAAATATGCGACCCGCGGGCCACATGCGGCCCTTTACAAGCACACCTGCGGCCCGCACGAAGTTTTTTACAGCGCGAGCATGTTTTATCTTCGTAATATAAAAAAAAAGATTAGTTGTAATGTGCGCGATTAGTTGTGTGGCCCTCAGGCAACACCTATGTGACCCATGTGGCCCTCGTGGGGCCCTCAGTTTGTCATGTCTGGTTTAGGGTGTAGGGAAAACTGCTTTGATGTATTCGCTCTGTTTATTACGTTACATGTTCAAATACCGCCAAGGTCAGCTTTGCCTTTTCTTCTTTCTGGAATATTTTGTTTCTTTCTTTCTGACTCTTTTTATTGAGTTGGTCCTTTTGCAAAGAATACATACCATTTGCTTGCGGAATGTAGTTTACATAGCCATTTAACCAGGGCTGGCGCTTCCATTATACCAACTAGGAAGTCGCCTAGCTTGTAAACTTGAATGAGCTGCATTACTGACTCTAGCAGCTCAGTTTTATACAAATTTGTATAACCAAATAAAACAAATAATAATTGCCGTATAACAGCGCTGTGGAAATATCATAAGTGGTAGAGAGGGTCATATGATATTATGACCTGTCACATGATTTATTGATGATTGGTGTGACCTGTGAGTATAGAATACAGGCAAACTTGCCAACCTCTAAAAACCCAAACGGGGAGTACCATGAAAAAAATAAAATCAGGCAAAATGGGGATATTTTACATAATGAAAGCTCTACCCATTTTCACAAGAGAAGACATCTCTCACCCACCCCAAAGGCTATTACTAATCTCCACGTGAGACGGGGAGAGTTGACAGGTCTGTACAGGCTTAGTACTTTTCTTAGTTTGGTCAGAGCAAGAAGTGTCAAAAACTACGTTTGTCAGCATGCCAAACTGTAAGTTAAAAATATTTAATTTGAAAGAAATGGACACATAAGAGAAGGGGTTGCCTTTTGTAGGACAAAACTGAGGCGTTAAATACCCCGGACTTACATTGAGCTCTGTGGCGAGGTACGAGTAACTTGATTGAATAAAATAACTCTTCCGTAGTATAATTGCTTAACTTTCAAAATACGGTTGTAAAGCAAGTACAACTCTGAAGATTTATTACCTCTCACGTGTCAATCATTTCTAGATTTCACGCTGGAAATATTAATTAAATTAATATCAAAATTCGACGAGAATGTATTTTTTTCCTATAAAAAAGAGCAGGAAAAATTGATTCCCATGTTCGAAGTTTGTTAATAGTTCCTATATTTAGTGGTTTATGGTAAATAGAAAATCTTATGTTGAGTGCTCTTCTTGTATATACGAAAATTATCATATATATTCATATAAGTGTACTTCGCGCATAAAGTATCCTCAGGGACGTGTGGTTAAAATACTGTTTTGTTTTTTGTGTTTTCATAGAGCTTGTGTATAACATGAGTTTAGGCATATCATAGTAGAACATTTCAGTATATCTTAGACGTATGTTTTATCAAATAAGTATTGATAATTAAACAGATTGTTTGGCTAAATTATTTCAGCTGCGCTATACAATTTCCTTATCGAAATATTTTATGTACATATCCATCTAAAAATGTTAAGAAAAATCACTTGAAACGTTCGCCAACGGCAGGGCTGGATTTAGACCTTGGGGGGCCCAGGGAACTTCAGGTTTGGGGGGAGGCAGGGCACTTCAGGTCGGGGGGGGGGCTCATATACAAAAAAAAATACAATATACAGCAAATCCCCCACCTCCCACCCCAATACATATCAAAGTAGGCTTGGCGCAAGTAATTAGAATAGAAAATTTATATATACAGGTATTAAATTCGAGAACTCTAACTATCCAAAAACTAAAAAGCCCAGCTGAGGACACAAATAAATTGCTACGGCCGTCACTAGTGGAGTCACGCACAGCAGGGGGGGGGGGGGCATACATCCCTTTGCCCACCCATTAAATCCGGTCCTGGTCAACCGTACTGTGAAAATGTACAGTAGGATTACCGAGCGAGTTACGATCACCGAAAATGCATGAATACTAACCTCTCCAAACAAATACAAGTATATAGTGCAACAAATACTAAATTTATTCGTAAGATAAGAGAACTGCAACCCAGAAACTCATACTAAAGTTGGTGGAGTGCATTCTGTGTTAAATATTTATTAAAATATATCTATGAAACACATAAACCTATTTTTGTCAAAATTTAAAATATTATAATTGTTATCAAACACATTTTTCCTTATACATCAACTCTGCTTTGGAGGTCGGCATGGATCGATGCTGAAATTTCAATATCGATTTTATGTGGGCGTAGATTCATGTCCTTTTCATTTTCATTAAGTTTCTTGGTAGCAGGCGCTGGAGTTTCAAATTTCCTCTAGCCGGAGGCTCCTAGTTGTTTTTATGCGGCCTTGAGGACGATCCTTTAATTTGTTATCCTTTATTTTGATTATAAAACCTCATATATATATACACACACATACGGTAATAACAAATCTTATTGAATTGTTGCATGAAATACTGACTACAGTTCTACTTCTCTGTCTATCAAGTTACATAGCATTATAGGAATATAGTCTTATTAAATACGGTTATTTTTTTTTCTATTGGATGTTAACTTATGTAATAAGAAATAGCAGCAACATTTCCTTCAAACCACTTAAAAGCAAAAGAACGCATTGAATAATGTATTTCTCGATGAACTATATTTGAAAACAAGATGGTGTTTGACTATGTCTACTTGACCACTGCTGTCGTGGATCTAAAGAACAAGGACAATAGCATCAATTTACTTAATATCAAACCCTACATTGTTGCTTAACCTGCTAGAAATAGCAGTTAAATCTTCATCAAAACTCACTACCTTGATAATGGTTTTTGATTTAGGCACAAGCCAACAATTTTTGGGGAAATGGAAAGTCGTTACTGGTACTTTATTTTATCAACTCGTCTTTATTAGTTCTTTATTTTATCGACCCCGTAAGGATTAAAAACAAAGCAAACCCGGTGGGATTTGAACTCAGAAATCCCACCGAGGTTAGCTTTGCCATTCTTCCTTACGGGCTCCATAAAATAAAGAACCAGTGAGTACAGGCGTCGTTTAATCGACTTTCCCCTCCCCTTCAAACTGCTGGCCTTGTGCCTATAGAAGAAAACATTATTTCTGATAAGATGGTGGATTGGCAGTAGCGGTAGGATGTCGGCAACATGTTTAGCGGCATATAGTTATGTCCCTTTAAATTCTGAGTTTAAATCCCACCGAAGTTAGCTTTGCCTTTCGTAAGTCTATCATATAAAGTACCAGTAACGAACTGGAGTCGATTTAATCGACTTTCCCCTCCCCTTAAAATAATTGCTGACCTTGTGTCTAAATCAGAAACCATTATTAATTAAATAATTAACACAATTATTGATGGATTAATTACCTGATTCAAAATAAAATTGAAGTGAATACCTATGATGCATGTGTTTTGATTAACATCATGGCTCTCCCAAAATACAATAGCAATTTATTTAAAACAGTGGAAACATTTCTATAAAGATATGAGGTAAAACATTTAAATTCCTGTTTAAATTTTTTTTTTCTTCCTGGCCAAATGTGTGTATTTTTTTCCTTATTCACCAACCAGAGAGAACGTATATAGGATCAAACTGAAATATAACGTCTGATTTGTCGGTTATTTTTAGAGAGAGACAGCGAGAGAAAGAGTGTGTGTGTGTTATTTCAAGGCTAAATTAGCTCTACTACAATATAATTGCTTTACTTTCAACATACGGTGGTTGCAAATCAAGTCGTTTGCTTAACAAGTACATTCCGTAATATAACCTCTCACGTGTTAAATCAATACTTCAAGCAGGAAATATTAAATAAATTAATATCAAAATTGGACGAGAATGTATATTCTTTTATAAAGGAGAGAATGAAAATCGATTTCTTTCGTAATAGTTCCTATTTTATCAAAACGAACTAGTTAGTGGTTCAAGGTAAATAAAAATGTAGTATGCTGAGTGCTCTCCCTTTATAAAAAAATAATAATAATTGTTTCTACTTTTGGCACAAGGCCAGAAATTATCTCAGTGCATTACTGGTACTTTATTTTGTCAGCCCCGAAAGGATGAAAGCGAAAGTTAACTTCAGCGGGATTTGAACTCAGAGCATAAAGGGACGTAACTATGCTGAAAAGCATGGTGTCCGACCCTCTAATGAAATTATTGTGTACATTGCTCAGGTGCACTACAACTCATCAAAGGTGCATGTATAGTACATAGAATAATGTATAAATGTCAGGAAAGTGAACAGTGTATCAGACATGATATAGATGTGTGCGTGTATATGGAGGGGGAATATCAGGTATAGTGTTGGCGAATTTCAAGAAGCATAGAAGTTTTAAAGGATGTAGTGTCTCAGCAGCTAACAACTGATGCAGGTAGTTTTGTTCTTTGCTTCAACTCTGAGCGTGAAAAGGTGTGTCCGAGAGTCATGGGAGCTGTGTTATTTTCTGACTTTGTAGGCATATCCACGTGTGTTAGACACATGGAATTCAAAAAAGTGCTTAGAGTTGTTGTCGGCAAGATGGTTAAAAATGTTGTGAGTGTTTACCAAGTGAGTTGCCAGATGAAAGTTATTTACTGGATCTGTTTATGTACGTTTCAGGTCTTAAGGATGCACACGTTAGGACATTTTCGCAGGTATGGTCGATCTGATATCCTTCAGTACCAGTGTGTCTAGGCTGGCCCTTCCTCTACCTTCTCATCTTCTGTATCCTTGAAAATTGAGTGGCTAGCAGGCACAAACGTAGATCGCCATGCAAAACTGCTTTTTTAGAGTTCGTGTATAATACTGGTCTAGCTTTTGAGCAATACTGGTGGGCCTATCATTTCAGTACTGAGAGCAAATAGATGTTGGTAATTAACCAGGTTGTCTCAACTAATTATTTAAAATGCTCTATGTACTTTCCCTAGTTGCATTTTTTTACATAGTCACCTAAAACTATGAAAAAAATCAATTAAGTGGTTAGCCAACGTTACCGTTACAATGTACGATAGAATTATCGAGCGGGTTACGGCCACCAAAATTGCATAAATAACCACCACTCTGAATGAATGAGTGTGTAGAGTGCAGCAATTTCGGGGTTTAGTTATGAGCTAAGTAGCCTGCAGACTTGGACCCATTGTCTACGGGGCCTCGTCAAGCTTTAAATACATATATTAAAATATAACGATGAAATATATTTTTGTCAAAATTTATAATATTTTAATTGTTATTAAATGCATTTCGTTTTCTTTGGGTCTCACGTGTTTTAGAAGTGTGGATCAATACTCGAATTTCAGCATCGATTTTGTGTAGACCTACATTCATATCATTTTAATCTTTATAAAGTTTCTTGTGGACAGATACTAGGAGGCCCCAAATGTTTTCTAGCCCAAAACCAACCACTAGAGCTTTATTGCGGCATTGAGTGTGACCCTTTGACTTAACATGTCACAGGCTCGTATATTAACGTAATTCTCAGGGAGATTCAACACGACACAATATGTGAAAAGGTATGCTTTTTTTAATTACCGGTACAGTATACCCGACGGGATTCCAAACACTTTTCGCCTACCCGATTTAACTAACAGTTATGAGTTGACACAAAGCTATGATAAAATACGCCTGTCTGCTACAGGATGTAATAGAAAACTCAGCTATCACTAGTATAAAAGAAGATATGTTATGACGAATTAAAATGTGTAGGTCAATACAAGAATAATCGAAGACGTTATTCACCTTCCTGCTCAGATGAGCTTGTGACATGTCAATCATTGAGGTAGACATCGATGAAGGTTAACACTTAGATAGCGTCAGAGTCAGATTTAGACCGTGGTGGGTCCGGGGCACTTCAGTTTTAGGGGCCCTTCATACAGAAAAAAATCAGTATACATAGCAATTAGCCAACGGGGTAAAATGAGGTAAACAATCCTAGTGTTTAATGGTACAAGACTGCGTGTGAACGTCATACAATAGCTGATTATATATATATATATATATATATATATATATATATATATATATATATATATATATATATATATATATATATATATATATATATATATATATATATATTCATTAGTTAAGCAAAACAAGACCACAAATTTCACAAGGAAGACATTATTGAAAGATTGTCAACATATTTTAGTTTGATGTAAGGAATGTAGAGAATAATAATAATAATAATATTAATAATAATAATGTCCGTTTACAATTGTTTCGCTACACCATATAATATTTCTGGATCAGATGACTATATATCATAATTGATCTGGTTCATATTGCATATTGCATATTGCATATTGCATATTGCATATTGCACATTGAGCACATGCCTTTACGCTTTGGCTTCTAACTAATTCACCGATCTCTCCTCTCATGTCTTCTCTCCTATCTCCATCTCTCTCTTTAAGATTGGTTACTCTTGAACTGTGTGTGTATATATATATATATATATATATATATATATATATATATATATATATGAGAGAGAGAGTATGACTCCGACGGCAGAGCTCAAGCCGTTTCGACGGCTATTTCTGGACTGCTGGACTTTAGTCCAGAAATAGCCGTCGAGACGGCTTGAGCTCTGCCGTCAGGGTCATACTCTCTCGTATTACCCACTCTACTACCCTAAGTATTGAGTACTCTGGTGCGTTATGGTCCATCTGGTTCCTTACCACAACTCCTCCGTTATATATATATATATATATATATATATATATATATATATATATATATATATATATATATATATATATATATATAAAAGCAAAGAGATATTTAATATGTTGGTTATTCAACAAGTTTATTTATAACAGATTCGAAGCACTCTACAGATTTTCTGGAGTATAATATCAATGATATTAATAAATGGAAACTATCCAAACTGAACCTGAACCGATAAGGTCTGGTTTTTTGGTTATGTCACCATTTATAAAACACATTTTGTATTTTATCTGATGAGAGCGTACCAAAATTTTGGTACCCTTGAATAATATATAAAATAAATATGCTTTTATAAATATAGTTTTCATTTATTAATATCATTGATATATATATATATATATATATATATATATATATATATATATATATATATATATATATATATATATATATATATATATGAGAAGGTCGTCTGCTCTCTACAAAGCTTGACCATTTCTTGCACGTTATGTATGTTCTTTCCTGGTATGAGATAGCAAATGTCTTATAAGTCCTGAAAGCCTGTGAAAGACCCGTCCCCAAATAATACAATGATGTTTCATTTCGTTCTTGTTTCCACTTTGGGTTTGCTTATTGTTTATGTTCAGATGTCGCTTCAATCCACCACCTGTTTTGCAAATTCTCTATCTCTCTCTCTCTCTCTCTCTCTCTCTCTCTCTCTCTCTCTCTCTCTCTCTCTCTCTCCCTCTCTCTCTCTCTCGCTCTCTCTCTCTCTCTCACACACACATCCGTATGTTATTGATGGACGCTAGAATATGTACTCAATACTGATGTAAAGTTTAAATATGTTTTTATTATGACTAAGTGGCGAAATGCCAGAGTAACAAGACTCACCACTTAGCTATAATAAAGAATGTGTGTGTGTAACCTTGTTACATTGTTACACGCTAAGGGCAGTGGATTGGCAGTATCGGTAGGGGGTCGGACGCCATGCTTTCCAGCATAGAGTTACGTCTCTTTACGGTCTGAGTTCAAATCCCGTCGAGGTTAACTTTGCCATTCATCCTTACGGGGTTGATAAAATAAAGTACCAGTAATGCATTGGGATAACTGCTGGCTTTGTGCCAAAAGTAGAAACAATTATTACACACTATGTCCCGCTGAAAGTTGCGTCAAGGGTACAGATGTCTGTGAAATATACAGAACTGACAGTTCTGTTGATCAACCATCTGGGACATTCTTCAACGAAACCAATGGTACATTCCATTGATTTAAACTAGTTTTCCCTGTCCAGTACTATGTAGTGCCACCAATTGTGGGTGATGGAAAGCCGATTCTGAGACATGAAGTTCGCGGTATGTTATCCACAAGTAGTAACATCCACTTTAACATGATATAATCTTTACAGGACCGTGACTGAATTTGATTAGCGCTAAACCACTTTAAAGTTGATTAAAGTTTATTTACTCACTTTACTTCCCATTGCTCCAGTACACTCAGCTGAGAGTGAGTACCAGCAGTAGCTGGGAAATTAATCCTACGGTAGACCGGTGTCCTACCCAGAGAGAGTCTTGTACTTTCAGTCGCTTAACGCCAAGAAAACCAGGAATAAGTAGCGGCTTGATGACCCTTTGCTTAGAACAAAAAAATATTTGATCGAGCAGATTTGTGATCAAATGTGTTGTATCTTATTCTGTGATTAAATGTGTTGTATCTTATTCTGGGATTAAATGTGTCATAGCTTATTCTGTGATCAAATGTGTTATATATTCTTCTGTGATCAAATGTGTTAAATATAGCTTATTATGTGATCAAACGCATTCAATCATATTTTCAAGCATATTTTATCTACAATCCTATTATCTAATGCGTTTCTTTTTATCTTTTTAAATATGTCAGGAAGTGACTTGAGGCAGATTTGTTTGCTATTTCAAACAGGTCGAACATCTATGCAAATGCTCCCTCGTTGGTTCGTCTTTAGATAGAATAAATTATTCATAAATTGAATTTACTTGTGTAGATTTAACTCCCTTGGATAAATTAGGATTAAACGATATTTCCTCTCTCTCTCTCTCTCTCTCTCTCTCTCTCTCTCTCTCTCTCTCTCTCTCTCTCTCTCTCTCTCTCTCTCTCTTTCTCTCTCTCTCTCTCTCTCTCTCTCTCTCTCTGTGTTGATATTTCTGTTCAATATTAAGTATTAATAGATAGATTCTGCTCTTTTTGAAAACGTCATTAACAACATTTCATACTTTATAAATTATTCATAAGATTTACTGTAGCAGAAACTTCTCGTGGACGATCTCTGGTTAGCTTGTCTTCTTTAAAGTTAGAATACACTTTTCAACAATTAGGTTTACCAGCTTAGAGTTAACTCCCTTAGAGAATTTATGTTAAAACAGTTTTATGTTAAGATTCTGTTGTTTTTACAAGCATTATTAATACATTTAATACTAGATAAATTATTCATAACATTTGCTTTTGCAGAAATTAATATCTTATAATGCTGGAAAATAATCAGTCCAGCATTAGAAAATATTTTCTGAACAGTACCGATAAAAATAATTGTTTCTACTTTAGGCACAAGGCCAGCAATTACCCAGTGCATTACTGGTACTTTATTTTGTCGACCCCGTAAGGATGAAAGGCAAAGTCAACCTCGGCGGGATTTGAACTCAGATCGTAAAAGGACGTAACTATGCTGGAAAGCATGGCGTCCGACCCTCTACCGATACTGCCAATCCACCGCCATAGTACCGATAAAAAAAAAAAAGTTTGTTCAAGGGAGGTTACTCCGCATATTTTTTTCTTGCAGCAACAAGCAATGATTCTGGCATGCCTTCCTATATAAACATGTACATGTAGAGCAGCAACTATAGATATAAGATTTTGTTTGTTTTTTTTTTTGTTTTTGTTTTTTTTTTTTGGGGGGGGGGGTAATCTTTATCAATAATCATGGATCTTTTTTTTCTACCAATTTTCAACAATACTTGTTTTTATCGATTTTATATTGCCATTGTCAATTTATCAAACCTTTATTTTATTTTACTAATATTGTCCAAACATGAGTTCAATTTATCAAAAAACTGAGACCTACTAGTTATAATCAAAACTGACATCAACATCATTTTATATCTATTTTCCATGCTAACATGGGTTGAGCAACTTGCCACTGTCCAAGACTAGAGAAATCAGAGAGCCATGTCTGCCCAATATATAAAGAAAATTGCTAAAAGAAAAATGCATCAGCTGTTAATAGAAAAAGTATGAGATGTGAAGTAAAAAGAAAGACTAGCAAAATATTAAAAAAGATTTAATAATGTAATAATAAAGTTCATAATATAAATAATAATAATAATAATAATAGTAATGATAATAATAATTGTTTCTTATATAGGCGTGAAACCAGTTTTCTTTAATAAATAAAGAAATAGGAAGAAGTTGTGGCATTCATGTGTTTTTTTCAAAAGTGCTAATGGATTATGGGAAGCAGTTCCAACTATAATTGAAACTAAATTGTTGCAGATTTTGGTTTATCAAGATTTTCCTGATACACTATGGTACTCACAATAATACACAGACAAATACAAACTTACAAACATTAATATATATATACCATGACTCTTAAAATATATAAATAAAAGAATTGTATAATTGTAGGGATTGAAAAAAAAAAAATGTATTTGCTTCGCCAAAAATAAACCCCCAAAATATAATTTAGTCATTGTTAGAAATGACAATGAACTAAAAGACAAATTTTTTCATCATGAAAGTTCAATCTCAGAGAACATAGGACAATATAAAATGTATGAAATATAAAAACAAAGAATTGAACTCCTGTAAGACTGCTTAGCTTCAGATATATGTAAGCCATTTTACAAAAATGTATGTAATTATATATAAAATCTAAATAGGCATGTGTGTGTATATATTATGAAGAGAGACGGTTTTATGTACATCTTCTGTTATGTAATAAACAGAAGATGTCCACATAAAACCGTCTCTCTTCTTCATAATATTGAAACTCTGGTTGATACCTTATCGATAACATTCTAAGGAACACAAATCGTAAATATTTAATGTCTGTTGACAAAAAAAGTTGATGGATTATCTGATCAACCAACATTTCTTAATTGAATAATATATATATATATATATATATATATATATATACACACACATACATACATACAAATAAATATAAGGACATTGCAACAAAACTCTAGACACTTGAGTCACTGTAGATTATTGGTTATTAATATATATAATAATAATATTTTTTTCTACTTTTGTACTTTTGGCACAAGGCCAGCAATTATCCCAGTGCATTACTGGTGCTTAATAATAACAATAATAATAATAATAATGATAGTAATAATAATAATACATGATGGGACCAAAAATAAGATCATAACAAGAATGCAGTGAGTAAACAAATAAAGCAATATTTGACAAAACAAAAAAAATTAGAGAGATTTTACTGAATGTTGTACCTTTTCTGCATATATTTTCTTTCTATTTACAAAGAAAAGAATTTAGGAAATATTAAAACAAACTGTTATATTTATTTCTGCATTTATCTATTTTATTTATTTATTGATAAACTTTTCCAGGCAAGCATAGATGGATGATATAATTGTTTCTGATTTAACCACAAGGCCAGCAATTTTGGGGGCAGGGGAAAGTCGATTAAATTGAACCCAGTGCGTTACTGGTGCTTTATTGTATCGACCCTGCAAGGATGAAAGGCAAAGCTAACCTCAGCAGGATTTGAGCTCAGAACGTAAAGGGCCGTAACTCTATGTCGCGAAGCATGGCGTTCGACGCTGTATCGATTCTGCCAATCCTCTGCCCTATAGATGGATTATATAATGTGTTTATTTTTATTTATTTATTATTTACATATTTATTTATTAGATATTCATGTTCTAAATTTGTTGAAGTGTGTTTCACAACTAGATGCCCTTGCTATATCTGATAGCTCAACCATCTGGAGTCTGTCATTATTGTACACTCAGGTAATCAATGTTTATTATGCCATGTGCAAGGGTCCACAAACTTTATGGCTTTTGTAATGTAAACTGATGAATGTTTATGGTCAGTATAATCCAGCACATTTATCTCACAACCATAGCACCTTAATATCTCTTTATCTGAGCCTTTTAATAAGAAAATGGCACCGGTTGACATAGCCCCTTTACTCTTCAACACTGAACCCCCAGATTTAGAAAAGAGAATTTATAAAAAAAACGTCCAGAAATATATTCTTTGCAAAAGGAATGCCCACTCAGAATGCTATGAAGAATCCTTCTGGGAGAGTACTGGTTGATACTACCTCCCTACTTTTTAATGGTGCACTCTCAGATTTCGAAAGATTTATACAGACATGATTATTCTTAAAAACAACCTTCCCCTACCCATATCCCACTTCAAACCCCAAAGTCTGGTGAAAGCCTTCCTCTGAGTACCCAAACCTGGCAACATGTTTAACTTATGCTCTGTCTTCCATTGTAAACTGGGTAGGAGAAGAAATGAAAAGTTGTGTCGATTATGGCTTTTCGAAAAAGCATTAGCAATATAAGAATTATATTTGATATACAAGTAAAGTGGTTGAAACTGAGATGAGGATCTTATCACTGCAGCACCATTCTCAACAGATTTTAAATAAATATTGATTACTCACATAAACATGAAAACTAATGTGCCTAAAATGGTGTATAGGCATTGTAATAACATAAAGTATTTCTGGTTGACCTCGGCAGGATTTGAACTCAAAATGTAAAGAGCCACAACCTATACAGCAAAGCAATTTATCTGATGCTCGAATGATTTTGCCAATCCCAACACCAGCTTAATGATGAAAATTCTTGATTGTTTTTAATTAATTTAAAAATCATAGGTAATGTGTTTCATGAGAAATATGGTAGATCTGTTGTGTATATCATGACTCAGTGTTCACTTTCCTGACATTTGTACATTATTCTATGTACTATACATGCACCTTTGATGAGTTGTAGTGCACCTGAGCACTATAATTTTCATTATTATTAAAGGGAATTCAAAAGAAAGGAAAGACACAGAAAGACATAACTGAAAAAAAAGATGAGAAACAAATAAGATGGACATTAAAAGAAGTTGAAGAGGAAGAAGATATAGAGTAAAAAGTAGCAATAGTAACAATTTCTTCAGCAAACATAAATTTTAGTTTTGTAACACGATAGAATCATATTTCATTGGCACTTATTTTATTAATCCCAGAAAAAGGAAAGGATAAAGTGAAACATAGCAGAACTTTTAGTACATAAACTAAACTTTGTAAAAAGTTCAGTCAATTTAACCCTTTTGATACCAAACTGCCTGAAACTGCCCTTGGTTTTATGATACAACCCTCCCTGTTTTAACATGTTCATATTTAAAACATTCCATCGTAATTTTATGTAAGAACGTTTTAAAATAATTGTTTCTACTTTTGGCACAAGGCCAGCAATTATCCAGTGCATTACTGGTACTTTATTTTATCGACCCCATAAGGAAGAAAGGCAAAGTTAACCTTGGCGGGATTTGAACTCAGAATAGAAAGAGCCATAACTCTATGCATCAATCCAACGTTTTAAAATAATGTCCCAAACTGGCTTAATAATGAAAAAGTTTGGTGTTCAACCAAATGTTTCCAAATTCATTAATTTCAAAATAAATTGAAACACGTTGCTTTGTAATTCATAAGAAATATAAGAAAAGGGTTAGACACTTAACACTAAGTGCAATTGCATATTTTAACATGCACATACACATAATTCTTTAATAGATGTTAACATCAAGGAAGGGATGATGTTTACTGCCTTTACAGATCCTCTAGTACTGGTGAGATATATATGTTTAAAGTTCCTCTTGAACCATTGCAATGAAAATATGCCTTTACCCATTCACATACACATACATTCAGGAATATATTCTGTGAACTGCACTTAAACACATAAATATTTATGTACACACACACATATGAATATATATGTATATATATATATATATATATATATATATATATATATATATATATAATTTTATTTATCACCCTAGCACAGCTTATATATATATATCATGTTTAATATAGAAATGGCTTCTACAGGACTAGAACTGTTTCATTCAAAAGAAATCATTTCTTTTGAACAAATCAGATCTAATCCTGTAGAAGTTATTTCTATATTAAACATATTTACACTCTACTAATGTATTGAGTACCTTACTTATTGTGGTTACCCCCGATTGAGCCTGGGATTCATACACACACTCACGAGGGTGGGCTGAAAAATTCATAAGTCATATAAGATTATAAATGAGTGATGCTAGAGCTGTGAAATATTGCATGCATTAATTTCAACTCTTATTAATAACTGCATTGTTTCTCTCCGGGTTAACTGACATCTGACTGTTCATGAAAATTTGGCATTGTGGTGTTATCAAGAACCTGCAGAAAACGAGTTTAGCTCCAAGGACAATCATGCTGACATGGTTGCTACATAAGGGAATGACGCTCCAGCTTTATTAACAATGCAAAATGGAGCAGCTGCATTTAGGAGGGGAAAGGAGAGTCTTGAAGATGACCTAAGGTCTAGATGTCCTGCAACTTCCACCACCAAGGAAAACATTGATCATGTTCACAACATAGTGATGGATGACAGGAGACTAACTATAAATCACATATTTGTGAAAGAGTTCAGAATATTCTGCACAATGAACCTGGCATGACGAAGATTTCTGCTTGATGAGCACCACATCTCTTGACACCTGATCAAAAGTGCACCAGGTTGATCACATCACAGGAGAATCTGACATTGTTTGAGGCAGATCCAGCTGGATTCCTTGAATGTTTCCTAACCTGGAATGGGTGTTGCATTCATTATTTTGAGCCAGAGACAAAGAGACATTCTATGCAGTGGAAACACCCCTCCTCAATTGATCCAAAGAAGGCCAAGATCATTTTATCTGAAAAGAAGGTGATGGCCTCAGCTTTTGGAAATGCAAAAGGCATTGTGCTTATTGACTATCTTCAAAAGGGCCACAGCATCAATGGAGTGTACTATGCTAACTTGCTGAGGCAGTTATGAAAGGCTATCAAGACCAAACACCCAGGAAAACTGATGAAAGGTGTCTTGTTTCATCAGGACAATGCTCCAGCACACAAATCCTTGGTTTCAATGGCTTCTGTGTATGACTGTTGATTTGAACTGGTTTATCACCCTCTCTAGTCTCCTGATTTAGCCCCATCTGACTACCTGTTCCCTATCATGAAAACACACTTGGCTGGGAACCAGTATTGCAGTGATGATGACACTATATCGGCTATTTATGACTGTTTTTACCAACAGGATAAAAGCTTCTTCACCAATGGTATCCAAGCACTGCAACACCAATGGAAGAAATATGTGGACTTTGAAGGGGACTTTGAAAAATAAACCTCATTTGGTCATATTCTAGGAGAGTATCTTGGTCAGCCAATGGACTTTTCAACTGATTCTCGTACCATCACTGTTTAATGTATATTTTCCATGCTTGCATGGGTTAGACTTGTCATCATATTAATATGTATATAGTGTATATATGGAGTGTCTGTGATGTGGAGACCAGGATGCAGTTAGAGGTCTAACAATGAGCTTGGGCAGTTTCAGCTTATAAATTATCTTAACCCTTTAGGATTTAAACTGGTCGTATCCAACCAGAATTCTCTCATAAATAAATTATAACATCATCAAAATCTCATAGATTCAATATAATGTGAGATAAAGCCTTTACCACTAAAATACAATAGTAAATATAATGTAAATGCTAAAGGGTTAAAAGTACACGTGTCTGTGAAATATTCAACTATTTACATGTTAATTCATGATTTGGAAGATCAGTTTATTGAACAAATGAATGCTCATCGTCAAAATCCATTATGATCAATAATGAAGTTGGAGGTCATATTTTACATGGTGGCTAAAAAATTCAAGAGTACCAAAATATATTAATGACAACAACAAAATCAACAAAGAGAAACAAAAGAAAGGAACAAGAATATAGAACACATTCCTTGAAAAATCAATATTATTGAAAACTACAATAAGGAAGAGTGTTCTAATCAAGTCTTCAAAATAGAAATGATGCTTGCTGAGGTATGATTAAAATGTATTGTGTGGTGTTAGTGTGCATGTATGTGTGCATGTGTTTAAAAGAGACAGTGAGTAAGTGTACATGCATGTATGTTTATATATATATATATAAGTATGTATGTCTGTGGTGGGGATGAGTGTGCTTTACGCAATATAAACGTTTAGTAAAAAGTAAAATAATATATATGTGTGTATATATATACATGGAAAAGAGGATGTAAAATGACGAGTATATATATATATATATATATATTGTGAGTGGGTTCTAAAACTAATTAACACTATATATATACTACTTTATTTGTCACTGAAAGTTTATATTGTACACTTCACACACACATGTATGTATATAAATATATATATGTGTGTGTGTGTGTGTGTGTGTGTGTGTGTGTTTGTGTGTGTGTGTATATATATATATATATATATATATATATACATACATGCATCCATATGCACACACACACATATATGTGCATATGTAGATAGGATTTTTATTAGGAACTATGCAATATATTTTTTCTAGATATCATTCCATAGCATCAAAGCATAACTATTTTTATGTCAAGAAAATTAGATCCTACAGATACTATATCAGATCAATTCCTACTTCAAACGTTTCTATATGTGTATTGATTAAATGAAAAAAGAATTCCATTATTAGCTATATATACTTTTTTACTTTATTGTTTTTTTGCCATAAATGTTATAAGTTCTAAACTTATAATTATACTGCGTATATCCAGTTTAGAATATATATATTATATCTCTGTATGTCAAAAGAGAAGACTAAAAAGGCTGGCTCCAAAAAGCACATATGACCATAAAATATTGCCTCAAAATGAGTCTGAATAATCTTGTGGTGCCTGCATGACGAACCCCTACTTATAAGTGCTGATTAAAAGGTTTGGTGCCAAAATGTGTATTTGACCATAAAATATTGGCTCAAAAATCCCTTCAAGAGGAGTCTGAATATTGTCATGGTATCTGCAAGACTAACCCCTACTTTTGTAAGAAAATTGGCCTTAAGTTGAAGACACATTTTTTATGAGTTGACTTTTTTTCCCATGATTAGTGGTTATAGTATTTGATTCCTGATCATAAGATTGTGAGTTTGATTCCCTGAGTGAGTAACACATTATTTCCTTGAACAAGACATTTCATTTCACATAGTTCCATTCCAGTCCACTGGCGAAAAAAATGCGTACCAGTAGTAGTTGGGAGTTAACTCTGCTATAGACTGGCATCCCATCTGGAACAGAATCTTGTAAACTCAGTCAATTAATATCAAGGAAACTGGAATGGAGGAGAATCTTTTAATCTCAGTCACTTAACTTCAAGGAAACTGGAATAGCATCCAATCTGGAGGAGAATCTTGTAATCTCAGTCACTTAACATCAAGGAAACTGGAATGGCATCCAATCTGGAAGAGAATCTTGTAATCTCAGTCAATTAATGTCAAATAAACTGGAATGGAATCCCATCTGGAAGAGAATCTTGTAATTTCAGTCACTTAACATCAAAGAAACTGGAATAAGCTTCAATCTGATGAGCCTCTTGGCTTAGAACAGACTATAGTTTTAACTTGAATTAGACAGAGAAGGAGGGGCTACACCATGACCTTTTTCAAAGACACAAAGACATGATAGGTAGAAGAGAAAACTGTTTCATTTAGACTGGATTCTGCAATCAAATGCTTGCAACAGAATGTATGTAATCCATGTGTGAATATCCAAGGACAAGATAGTGGTACTAAACCAGGCAATGGATTAAGTCTATGACCCATTAATATGGGTTTTCTATATGTCTATAAATACATCTATCATAAGTATAATATATATTTTTTCTTTTGCTTGAATATTGTAGATTTTGAAATAGTGATCTAAGGTGGGTATAGTATCAGGGTTAGGGTTAATTCAGACAAAAACAATATAAATCTAGGAAATCAATGTACAAATGGAAGCAATAAACTTACATTACCACTGCTTCAATCTTTGCAGGATTTTCCTTTTCATCATCATCATCATCACTATCATCATCACCATCACCAACATCTTCACAATTGTTACAAACATTATTGCCAAGAATATCGTCATCATCCTCATCCTCATCATCATCATCTTCCTTATCACTATCAACATTATCATCATTCATCATTATCACCACCACTGACATCATTATCATCATCCAGACCATTTTCTTCATCACTTTTATAAGTTAATCATGCCCTCTTATTGTCCATCATCATTCCATAACTATGAGTATTATTGTTATTGGTGCTGTTATTGTCTAACTACTACTACTACTACTACTACTACTACTACTACTACTACTACTACTACTACTAAGTGTTTCTCAAATGAGAAAAGAAAAAGGTATTACCTCTTAGAGGTTTTTTTTTCAATAGAGGTAGTAAGAGAGGCAAACTACTTCAAGGCCCAGATCAATCAATCCATGACCACCACTGCCAATAAATAATTTTATAGCCTCTTACACTACCTGGCACTTAAAACACTAAACTTACCCAAAGATGAAACCAAATTTGTACATTCCTTGTGTACTGGAGTTTCACTGAGTAAATGTACATGCTCATTGCTAGATTTTAGAGTAAATATGTGAATATTACTATATGTGCATATGTATGTATGTATGTATGTATGCATAAGTATGTATGTATGTATATGTTTGTTAGTTTGGTTGTCAGTTTTTTCTTTTGTTTTCTTTTAGTTTTTTTTTTTTTTTTTTTTTTCTTATGCTATAATGTTGAATTTGTTGTATGTCTACTCTGCCATATGTCGTTTATTTCCACCATGACCTTTATGCTGTTCACCATCATATATTACAGGAAAGTGAAAGAAAAACATAGTAAGCATAAAAGAAGGAAAGAAAGAAAGAAAGAAAGAGAGGAAGAGAAAGAGAGAGAGAGATGGAGAGCATGTTTCATTGGAATATGGAAAAACAAATCGCATTAGTTTTTTTTTTCTAATTTTTTCCATATTTTCTTATACAATTCTTATGCATTCACATATATAAGATTTATGGAGCTGTTATTGTGATGGTAGAGTGTTGTGCTAGATAAATGTATTAATCACTGTATTTCTAATGAAATACACTCTATTTTAATTAGTTTGTGAAGAATTTTGAGAGATTTAGAATAATTATTAACCCTTTAGCATTTAAACCAGCCATACCCAGCCAGAATTCTCTCACCTCTTATTGTTCAAACTGGATGTAACTGGCTGCCTATACCTAGATTAAGGTATTGTTCTGAAAATAAATAACATCAAAATCTCATAGATTCGATATCATATGAGATAATTATGTGAGGTAAAGCCTTTACGGCAAAAATACAACAGTAAATATAGAGTAATGTAAATGCTAAAGGGTTAAATATTTCATTACTAAGATAGCAGTGACTTAACCCTTTAGCATTCACATTACTCGATATTTACTATATTTTCATGGTAAAGGCTTTACCTCACATAATTATCTCACATAACATCGAATCTATGAAATTTTGAAAGTATTTATTTTGAGAACAATACCTTAACATCAGTATCAGTGGCCAGTTACGGCCAGTTTCAACAGAAAGAGGTAGAGAATTCTGGCCGGTTTTGGCCGGTTTGAACATTAAAGAGTTAACATGTTTCATTTATATAATCATGTTGGAACTGAAGACAACATAAAACTACTCAACCATCCCATACTATCTTTACTACTTTAAAACACTTCAAATAGATGTTCAAATGATTTCTTCCTTTGAAATATTTCAACTAAAGGTGTTCAAACAGTCAAATAATAAACATATAAATAAATCTCAAATAACAAACAAAAAACAAAAACATAAACATGATCAATGTTTTGGTTAAAAAAAACCATAATCATAATTAATATATTTTTTTTAATTTCATCATTTTCTGCTTCTAAACAGATACTGAGTTTAAAGAAGTTTCTGAAATTAGATTTACATGTATGCGTGTGTAAATGTGCATGTGTGTGTGTGTATATATATATATATATATTATATATATATATGTGTGTGTGTGTGTGTGTGTTCAGTTGAAAAAATTCATTTTTTTTTCATTGTTTATTTTTTTTTGCATTTTCATTTTTTTCTTTTTTTATACTTTTTTTTAATTTTATCATTTTTTTTTCAGTTATTACTTTTTATTTTTGTTTTATTTCCTTTTTTTTATTTTTGCTTTTTTTTTTTGTTCTTTTGTATTGTATATATTTGTTGTTGTTTTATCAAAATTGAAAAGTTGAATAAAGCATAGGAATAAAGAGGAGAATTTGCTTTGTTACGAGTCATTTATCCATACCATATCTGGAGAGAATTGTTCATAACTTCATCTGTGTAAGATATTATAGATACACTATATCCATGTGTATCATATGGATTGATACACTATATCCGTGTGTGACATCTGACAGTAAAACATTTCCTTAAAAAGGACTCCATGATGAGTATCAAGCCTGCAGGGAAAATTGGCTTAAAACACACCTTGTTGTTGTTGTTGTTGTTGTTGTATGAATTCCTAAA
>OZ024742.1:315462624-315475124 GCA_964016885.1 Eledone cirrhosa
TGTTCTTGTCCCTATGTAAGAAATCCTCATTATCGTTATTCATATCATCATCATTGTCATTGCTGGTGTTATTGCAAATAATCCGCTTTAAAACTACAAGAAAATATTATCATTATCAGAACATCATCACTATCATCAATATATCCATTATTATGTTTGTTTGAGGGTGAAGGTTTGGCAGTATCGATAGATCATTGGACAACAAGCTTTGTGGCATGTAATTATTTATGGCCCTTTACATTCTGAGCTCAAATCCCACTGAGGTTAGCCTTGCCTTTCATCCTTACGGAGTCGATAATATGAAGTACCAGTAACACTCTGGGGTCGATTAATCAACTTTCCCTTTCCTTTCAAATTACTGCCCTTGTGTCAAATGGAAAAACAATTATTATAACATATTTTATTTTAGGGCAGTGGATTGGCAATATATTTAAAGCATCAGACAAAATTCTTTTCAATGTTTGTTCCAGCTCTATATATTCTGAGGTCAAAGCCTTTTGCCTAAGGCTCTAACACATCTGCCTCAATTTAATAAAGACTTAATAAGACATCAGGTTAATAATGAAAAAGTTATTTGTTCAAATTCTTCATTATTTTGAAAATTAATTGAAACAAATAAGCGATGGATTTCCTTTGAAATATGATAATTAAAGAATTAAAAAATGAGTTATTGTAATTATGATGGTTATAAAATGATATGTCAATCAAATGATCAAAAGTAATTAGGAACTACTGAAATAAACTCGAAATGAAGTTAAAACAACTTTATAAATAAACAGCTTGAGGCATAAAGCAATTTGTATGGTTTTTCAAAAAAAATTGTATGCAATAATTTCAATACCAAAGAGGTTGTTACAGGAATATCAGCGAAATGGATGGTAACCCTTTAGCATTTAAAGCAGACGTATCCGGCCATAATTCTCTCACCTCTTTCTGTTCAAACAGGCCATAACTGTCCACTCATACTGATGTTAAAATATTTTTCTCAAAATAAATAACATAAAAATCTTGTAGATTCAATATTAAGAGATAATTATGTAAGATAAAGCCTTTACCACAAAAGTACAATCATATATATAGAGCAATGTAAATGTTAAAGGGTTAAATGATTATATATACACACAGGCAAGCACATACACACAGACATGCATATATATATATATTATATATGTGGGGGGGAGAATAATAATAAAGATTTGAAGACACATCTAATGCTTTTTTTATATATATACATGCACATTTACCGTACATAACTAAAAGTATTTAGTTCATACAAAATACAGTGTCTTTTTTTTTTATTTCCTTTTAATATAAGTTTGTTTTCAGAAATAGTCCTGTTTATCATTAGATAAGACTATTTCAGAAAAACTACACATATGAAATATATGCATATAAGTTATTTTTATGAATTAATTTCTTTTCGTTGTATACTGAAAATTTGCATGTATATACTCAGGGTATCCTCCAAAAATATATACATATATTTATTAGAATACTGTTGAAGTGTGTATAGATTTTTTGGAGACACCCTGTATTTACATAGACAGAGATAGAATGTATGGAGGAAATACACAGATACCACTACTAACTTTAAAGAGTAATGATATGAAGATGCACCAAGACACATACATACATATATATATATATATACACACACACACACATATCTGGGATCATCTGTATGTTTTATAAGTTCAATGGATCTGAATCTAGAAAATTCCTCTCCAAGACAGATCAGAGCAGGCTTTTTTGTGAAAGACCAGCAGTTGCCTATACATTCAAGTCTACACTCTCCACACCACTAATGTGATCCAAGAGAATGACTGAGGGCATTACAGCCTAGAACAAATGATATTGCAAGAAAACTCAGAAAGTTAGGGATAAATGAGACGATTATACCAATCAACCACCCTGAACTGCTACTATATTTTTATTTATCAAACCCAAAAGAATGAAAAGCAAAGTTGACAGTGGTATTCCTATAAAGCACAGAGGGTCAAAGCATCTGCCACAAGGCTTATAATATGCTGCTCTAATGAATCTGTCTATCTGCTGCCATATATATATATATACGAGAGAGAGAAGAAGACTACAGAAAACATGGGCAGAGGTGGTGAGAGCTGACCTCAGATCACTGAAGTTCACAGAGGAGATGATGAAGGACCGTGACGAGTGGAGGGATGCTGTGCTGAAGAGGACCCATCCCACCCTTGCAAGCAGGGAAAAAGCAGGCGTAAAATGATGATGATCATGATGATATACACGTTGGGAAATAAAAATAGTGGTATTTGCAGAGACAAGAGCTTTCATAATTCCCCTAGTTGTAGTTGTTATTGTAAGAAATAACTGCATTAGTCTTGGTTGTTGTGAAAAAATAATGATATAAGCAGAAGCATTAGCAACAGTAATAACAATGGGGATATTAATAGAAGTACTATTAGTTGATAGTAGAAGATGTTACAGGATTGGTAGAAGAAATACTAGTAGTGTAGGTATTGTGAATAGAATTTAAAATGTTGTAATGGTGGTGTTAATAGAAGTAGTAGTGGTGGTGGTAGCAGTGGTAATCGTAGTAGTAGTAGTAAATATTGGACTATCGCAATGTGTCTTGACAAATTTTCGCAAATCTATAATTATATTGATTTCTTACATCAGCACATTTTCAGATTTATATGAGAGAGGAAATGAAAATGTGTGACATTTGTAAAAATCTATTATCAACCTAAGTGCAGTCAAATGACTACTACTAGAATTTTATATGGGCCATAGATTCAGTTCTCTACAAATCTATAATTTTATTATGACATTCTATTGAAAATGCAGCTGACTTGGCACTTTATACCAAAATTATGTTATGGATACGAGACTGTGGAATTCTGAGCCACTGAAACATTAATTCTTGAGTGGAAAATTTAATTGATTGAACAAACTAAATGCTCATTGTTGAAACTAACAGAGGATCCATCATATATTTTTATGGATAGGAAGCTAAACTATGAACAAGTCCATTAACATTTAGTAATAACTTTGTAACAGGCATCATATTTTTAGACACATTCTCTCTTATATACGCCAGGTCCAAATACAAAACAAAAGGACTAAACTCCCACTGTCACTGCCTCCGTCTCTCCCCATCTCCGACTATTGTGAACAAATGGGGGCTCATGCACTGGCGGAAAGAATAAAGGTGTAAAAGTTCCATTAACTAGAGACAAAAATAGCAGGATATGAAATCTCTTCAGCAACACAGTTGCTCTATCATCATTTCAATTTATGAACTTATGGTTAGGTGAGCCTAATAAATTGGGTTTTGATTTTCTTTATATATTCAATCTTAACACATGTTGGAAAGTATGAACATGTTTAGGTTTAGCAACAACTACATCAGTGATTAAATGTGATGTAAATTCCTAGTAGTTGAACATGTGCAGTGCGCTATCAGAGGAAAATACCCATGGTTGAGGGAGGGCAAAGTGAACATAAAGGTGATGGAAGGGTCAGATCACATGATGCTGGCTCTTTGAGTTAAAAGAACAAATGCTAAAGACAACTGACAGCTGACTATATTGTAGATGTTTGCCACCCAAACCAGTATGGAAAATGGGCAAAGAATTATTATGGATGGCTCTTCTATATGGTAATTGTCCCTACTGATATGATATAGTATTTATAATCTATTTTTTTCACATCATGCCATGATAAAAAGCACACTTTTTGCCCACCATGTAAAGTGATAGTGCTAGAGTCATGAGAAAATGCTCCAAGTATGTGTTTTAAAGGTGTTCAAGTTAAGAAAAGCATCTAGCTGTAGAAACCAAGCCAAAAACAGAGCATAAAAGCACGATGGGGGTCATATTGAGCGGTCTAGTCTCAATATGTGACAATTTATCTAACCCATGCAAACATAGAAAATAGATGTTAAACAATGATGATGATATATATGACATGAGAAAAAGTACCTAGTCCACACTGTAACATGACTGATGTTAGGTAGGGCTTCCAGCAGCAGCAACCAAGCCAAGATACAGATCCATATGAGCATGCTGGTCTCCAGATCTGACCTATCTCATAACATGACAGCCCATCTAATCGCTGCATGGAAAAATGGACGTCAAACAATAACGATGATGATGATGATCATCATCATCATCATCATCATTTTACATCCGCTTTTTCCTGCTTGCAAGGGTGGGACGGGTTTTATTCAGCACAGCATCTCTCCACTTGTCACGGTCCTTCGTCATCTCCACCGTGAGCTTCAATGATCTGAGGTCTGTTCTCACCACCTCCGCCCATGTTTTTCGTGGTCTACCTCTACCATGTCTTCCTTCAACTGGCATTTCCTGGCACTTCTTCACCCATCGGTCATCCTCCATGCGCACCACATCCATACCTCCTGTCTCCTCTCCCGTACACTACATTCTATCCCTCTCAGACACAGTTTCTCTCTCAACACATTTATGCTGGGTCGTTCACGTACATTTACACTGCACATCCAATGGAGCATGCTTGCCTCATTTCTCTCCAGCCGTCACATATCCTCTGCAGTTGCTGCCCATGTCTCACTACCATGCAGCATCACGCTCCTCACACAGGCATCATACAACCGGCCTTTCGTACGCAGGGAGAAAACCTTCTTTGTCAACAGAGGAAGCAGCTCCCTAAACTTCTTCCAACCCGTCCTTATTCTAGATACTATGGCCTCGGAACACCCTCCTCCCATGCTAATCTGATCTCCTAGGTACTGGAAGCTATCCACCACTTCTATAGCGCCCTCCTGCATTTGAAAAATGTGTCTATCAATGCGATGATATATATATATATATATATGTCTATCAATGCGATGATATATATATATATATATATATATATATATATATAGTTCAAGGAAATGAAAAAACAGAGATACAAAAAGACTTATTAGTTTCACGCTTTATATGGGAAAGGGTAAAGAAAGTTCAATGAGTCAGTCTTTAGCTCTTCTTCAGGAGTTCAAAAAAATAGAGACAGGATCACAAAGAATAAATACAGAAAATAAAAGGTAGTCAATAGTAAAAAAAAATGAAAATAATGAGTATATGCATACCCACACATATGTATATATATATATATATAACAAAGAGGGTGTGGTAAGATACCAGGGAACCATAACACACCGGAGCTCAGCTGTCACGGTCCCGACACTTTTCCTATATATATATATATATATATATATATATATATATACATTCATACATACATTTGTATATATATTTAAATCTATTGCTACTCAGTTTCTTATTGTGTTGATCCTTTATACATATTTTTGTCGCCTGAAGGAGCAAACACAAGAAACTCTGAGAATGACCTAGTGATCATCAGCTTCAAATAAATAAACTGTTAAATATATAGTACACTTCGTAGTCATATTCTGTGTGTATCTGATTTTAAATATATACACCATACCCTTGCATGTTGTAAGAAGTAACTAAAATGATTGCCACCAGAAAGGAAATCTAGTTGTAAAATATTGCCTAAAAAATGACCCCATGATGAGTATGAAGCATGACATGGGGACTAGCAAGGCTAACTTCTGTTGTACCACCCTATATTTTGTTTTTATATTCTGACTCATGGTTAAGACAAATACTGATAACACAGTCTACTAAGTTGTAAATATGTAGCATAAATTGTGTCCCTGTGTGTAGAGAAATGAGGAACATACTGTATTTTCTTAAGAGAACATTGCTGAGCTCAAATCTTAATCACAAGTATAATTTAGTGAAAGAAGACTCCATGTAACATTTGATCTAGAAACACTACATGAAGACAAAGCCTTCAATTGCACTTCTATGACACATTATTCTTTGCAATAAAAATATGCATGCATACAGTCTTTGTCTGGTATAATGTATGGTTTTACTAATATAATACTGTGAATAGCTGGTTTAGAATATGTACACCATATCCCAGCATGTTGTAAGAGGTGATTAAAAGGGTTGATCATAAAACAACTTCATGGTGAGTAAGATTACGCCTCCAAATTAAGTAAGATTAATCATAGTACCTCCAAAGATAACCCCCTACATTAGCAGGGAAATTGGTCTTAAAACACTTAGTGGTGTGTTGTGTTTTCTTACATAATCAGCCTTCTTCAGAACATGCTTGAATTGTCAGTGTCCTGATTTAAATTGTCATATTCCAATGAATATATTGCGCATTTCCAACTACATACGGTATAACACACAATATAAAGATTGTATGATATTAAGTTACTATACAATATTTATTTTCACAATATTTTCAGTAATATGAAATCAGTTTTTTTTTCCCTTTTATCTATGCAATAATTCTATTATTGGTAATGTCATAGACACTGTAAAAACAGACAGCATCACAAACAAAACAGTACAGTCCAAATAAAATAACTATTTTAGCTACTATGTATTCAAATATTGAATATTTGTATGCATAGAGTTTACTTATCTTATTTCACAGAGTCAGAACAATAAAAGTTGGATGCCATCTGATGACATCAACTCATCCTGATCAAGTAGGTAAATTAATGTATATATATATATATTTTATCCTATATATTTTTAAAAAAATAATATATAAGAAAAACATACACCTTGAATTATTGTATTCTTTGACACCGATTCTTAATCTTCTGATGAGATACAAACATATTTAAACACATACTAGTGTAAAGTATAAATATTGTTCCTCATGATTGTATTATTATAATTAATATTATTGCCATTACTATTATTATGGGTTACGATTTGCCTAGTTATGTGTTTAATGAAAATTTTGTGTTGAAACAATTGTAAAGATTAAATGATTTAAGAACTTCTGTCATAATTTGTTGTGTGTATCATCATCATCATCATCATCATCATCATTTTACGTCCGCTTTTCCCTGCTTGCCGTGACACCTCCACGACCACTTTGCAGTGGAATGATAGGGACCCCAGTCCCTATCATCTCATTTCTACAGCTGAGTAAACTGAAGCAATGTGAAATATATATATATATATATATATATATGTAGTAAAGTGAGCAATTCCAATGGAACAAACACAATTTCAATCTTCAGCCATCCATTCTGGATCAACTTTCTTTAGCTGACATAACATCCAGATAACTGCTGCTGTGACCAGACAAGGTTGACTGGTGACTGCCTAAAAATGATGAGACATTATATATATATATATAGTGTGTGTGAGAGAGTATATATGTATATTGACCTTGCACAATTAATCCTTTCAAAGCTGATAACACAAGATCAAGACCTCTGCAGAAGACCAGCCATCCTTTGTGCATATAATGAAGCAAATATCTAGAGGGCATTGCCTTACACCAATCTTCCTCCTCTGTCACCCATACATGTTCAACATCTTAATACTCACCCATCTCCAGCCTACATTCTAATTTTACTCTTAACTATTTCCACCCAACCCACCTGTCTAACTTGTGCATACAAGTATGGAAAGCTGGACACCTGCTCTTCCGCAGTCTTGTCTCCATGTAAGGTGGTTGTATTGATGACACAACAACAATTACCTAGTCTGCCCTAAAAGGTGGTCATGCTAGTGACATGACAAAAAGCCCCCAGTCCACCATGGAAGATAGACTTGCTAGTACCACAATAATAAAGCACCCAGTCACTCTCTAACATGGTTGTTTTGTTGCTACATTAATTTGATATGAGAATCTTTTAATAATTGTTTCTACATTTGGCACAAGGCCAGCAATTACCCAGTACATTATTGGCACTTTATTTTATCGACCCCGTAAGGATGAAAGGCAAAGTTAACGTCGGCAGGATTTGAACTCAGATTGTAAGGGGACGTAACTGCTGGAAAGCATGTCCGACCCTCCAAATGAAATGATTAATAATTTAGTAAATGCCTCCAAATTTTTTTTTATAATTAATTTAAATACAGTACATTTCCTTAGGAATATGGTAATAAAAGTTTTAAGTCTCTGAACTGTAGCTACTCCTTAAAGGATCTTAGTTTATCATACATATTGCAGCATTTAATCTAGTCTCTGATAGTTATTTATCAATCTCTATTTGTCAAACTGCTAAGTTGTGAAAGAATATGTCCTAGTGGTTAGAGTCTTGAACTCAAGCATTAGGTCATGAGTTTGATTCCCAAACCAAGTAGCACACTGTAATCCTTAAGTAAAGCACTTCATTTCATGTTGCTCCAGTTCATTCAGTTGAAAATGAGTACCAGCGATGCACTGGTATTCCATTTCGTGCGCTCAGTTGCTTAATGCCTAAGGAACTGGGGTAAACTTAAACTTTTGTCCAACGCATGCAAGCATGGAAGAACTGATGTAAAAACGAAAACAAAAAAAAAAAACTAAATTACAGGACACAAAAAACACAACACTAATTAATTGGTGCAAACATATACACAAATATGGACATGAATATATATATTTAGTTGTATCTATATATCTGTGAAGCTGTATCTGATTTAGAATAGGTACACTGTATTCCTCTGAATTGTAAGAGGCAACAAAAAGGTTGGAGTCAGGAAGGGCATCAGGCCATAAAACATTGCTTCAAAAAGAACCCGTTGATGTGAATGAAGCCTGTCATGGCACCTATAATGCCAGCACCTGCTTTAGCAGGAAAGATAGCTCTAACCCTTTAACATTTACATTGCTCTATATATATATTATTATATTGTCACAGTAAAGGCTTTATCTCACATAATATCAAATCTATGAGATTTTGATATTATTTATTTTGAGAACAATACCTTAACATCAGTATTAGCAGCCAGTTACAGCCAGTTTTAACAGAAAGAGGTGAGAGAATTCTGGCTGGATACAACAGGTTTAAATGCTAGTTGTTCTTCTAGCATTTATCAGGTAATAGCTAATCAAGATGAGGTAGAAGATACTGAACTATCAAAAATATTTCATGAATTCACACTGCAAATAGTTTGTTCTAATTTTAGTAAAAAATAAAAATCTTTTAATACTAAACAATCTAAAACTGCCTCTGGTGCTATGATACAAAACTGCTTGTTTTAAAGTGCGTGTGATTATCAAAAAATTGTTCCATCATAAATTCATGTAAGAACATTTTAATGTTATGTTCCAAACACCATCTTAATGTAAAAATTAGTTATATTACTAAATTCCCACAAATCTTGATTATTTTCAAAATTATTTGAAAAGAGTTAAAATACTCACAATGAGCCTGAGTAAATGTTTGTATATGTGTTCCCATAAACCTATAAATCATTCTGAGTTTTATGAAATAAGGTACCACTGAAGTAATGAGTTCAATTGACTTGGCTATATACATCCCTTACACTTGAGGCCTTTTATTTAGAAATCTATACTACTGTTACTATGACACCATAAATTCTTTACTATTTTGAAAATTATTTGGAAATCATAGTATATTTCTACTAAAACAAGGTTAACTCAACTTTTCCAAGCAATGTATTACCTTCCATCTGCTTAATGCAACAGAATTTAGAGTTGAGAGCTTGCTGTATTAGGTCTTTTGGTTCATAACAGGTCTAGTAATTAGGTTATGGATGCAGTATGGTAGAAAGGTTAAGAGGTTTACTTCACAATTACATGATCCTAAGTTCGATTCTACTATATCACATCTTCGGGAAGATTTTTACCATAACCTCACATGTTATGCTAATCCTGTCTGGGGATTATGTTAAAAGTACACATTTCTATGGAATACTCAACCATTTATAAGCTAATTCAATGAGCAAGTAGTTCAGTTGATCAGATAACTGAAATAATCATAATTGAAACCAACAGAGATCTATTTACTTAGTAATATGTGTATGAAAGATATACAACTATAGTACTGGTGTATAAAGTGTACTAAGTACACTGTTAAGTTTTTGGCATTAGAAAAGGCATCCGATCACAGAAAGCATGTCAAACAAAGGGGTTAGAGGACTCTTCAGTTGTGTCAAGGACACAGCAACTTCTCTGGTGCCAGTACTATGATACAAAATGGTTGGTATTAGGTAGAGTATCCCACAGTAGAATCCATACCAAAAGGGAAGATATCTGAGTCAGGTATTGTTCTCTAACTTGTCTAGGACAGTAGTTCTGATTAAATACTGACACGGTATGTAACAACCCATTCTAGTATGGAAACATTGATATAAAATGATAATGAGCTTGATGGTGTGTGTGTGTGCATGTACATACAATTCATAATTTATATCTTAAAATAATTGAAGGTGCATGTTGTTGTTGTCGGGTTTTTTAAAGGGGAGGGGTGCAAACTACAAAATTTAAAAAAAAACAAAAAACAAATAAAAAAGAAAAAAGAAAAAAGAAAAAAGAAAAAGAAAACAAATTCAAAACAAAATAAAATAAAATAAAATAAAATAAAATCATTCAAAAATAGATATTTTTTTGTTGCTTTTTTTTTTCTTTCAATTTTTTATTTAATAATTTGAACACTTGACAGAATATGAACTGACAACTCATGAAATAGAAAAAGAAAAGAATAACTGATGTCTTAGCAACTCAGCTTTGGCAACAATTGTTATATTATACCCAGTCTAATTAATTAGTTTGGTTTAGTTGTCACATATTGCGCACACACACACACACACTCACACTCACATATACACTCACGCAAACATACACACACACAGGTGCTGCAACCTCATATCTAAATTCATTTTTTTTTTCTGTCCCTAAATTATTTTTTACTTCAACAGAACAGGCAGAGGGGACTCGGCTGGTTACTGAACCCAATAGTTAGACGTATTACTAAAATAGGGAAAAAATTTACGACTCTAGTTACATGAAGTAATTGAAAAAAGAAGCAGAAGGAGGGGGGAGTAGAGAAAGAAAAGTGAATAAGTAAGACTGTAAATGGAGCGGGGCTGGAGATAGAAAAGACAAGAAGAAAAACAAGAAAAAGAGAAAAAAGAAGAGTAGAAAGAGAAAGAAAAAGTCAAAAAGAAAAAGAAATGTAAATTTGAAAAAAAAATATAATTTTTACATAGGCTCATAGCCCAGAAATCGAGGGATGTTGAATAGTTGATAAAATCGACCCCAGTACTTGTTAACTGGTACGTATATTGTCTTGACACCACCCCCTGAAAGATGAAAGGCAAAGATAACCGTAGTAGAAATTTGAACTCAGAATATAAAGAGACAGAACAAATGCTACAAAGCATTCTGCCATTCTGCCATCTTTGCCAATCAAATCTGTACAAAAAGGTGAAACAATTTTTATTAAAAATGTAAATTAAGAGTCACAAAAAAAAAAAAAGTTGAAGTTGATGAGACCGTCATTAGAATGTTAAGACTAGGGTACCATTTGCAGACAAATATTCTTTAAACCTTTTGGTACCAAACCATCCCTAGATCTATATATAACACTGTTTGTTTTAAAGAGTTTATATTCATCTAAAATCCTTCTATCATAATTTTATATAAGAACATTTGTTACATTATGCTGCAAACACCAGATATGGATAAGTTGCATTACTAAATTCCTCCAAATTCTTGATTATTAACACAATGACTTGAAAATCATAGGTAATGTCATTCATTAAAAATATGGTAACCAAAGGGCTAAATATACATTTAGTTTCACACCAAACCACAAAGATATAGTTATCAAAAAGCCCCAAAAGACTTTTCAAATGACATCAAAATATTGTAAAGTAAATAATATCATTATCATCATCATCAAGACAGCATAAGTGAGACGAAATCTGAGACAGCAGAGAACTGGACTAATTAGTAACTTCTTCCTTGGTTCCAGTTTAAAAACAACCCCTCTGCCAGAGGCAATATGTACTGTAATCACATGACACCTTTTGCCCACCATATCCATAGCATCATTCATGCATAAAAGCTGATTCTTTCAATGATTAGTCACTATTTCAGGTCATGTATTCTATTTAAGCCTTTTGTGTAAACTAATCAATCATACCTAACTTCTTTCTATTCAACGTTTTAGGCCCCCTTTGGTCATGGTGACCATGAGTTTTGCACCTGGAAAATTCCTCAACAATGTGCAAGCCTGGGTAAAGTGTTTTGTGGAAGACCAGTAGTCACCCATGCATGCATATCTCCTCTCCGCATGACCAATGTTGTCCAAGGGAAGGCAAAGGCCAAAACAGTTTGGTACCAGTGATATAACAAGTGAACTCAGACTGCAAATGCCTGCTTCAACAATTCAAACTATATATTACCATGCACTGATACTTTATTTATTACCTTGAAAGAAAGGATGAAAGACAAAGTTAACCTTGATGGAATCTGGTTTCAGAGTGTAGAAATCAGGAACAAATACTGCAAAGCATTTCAATCCAATGTTCAAACAACTTGCTGTCATTTTTCATTCAATACATTTACTATAGAGCATTATATTCTTTATACATGCTTCCTCACTGCCTTTTGCATATAAAGAGAAACTCTTTATTGCCAACAGAGAAAATAACTCACTGAATGTCATCCATCCTTTCATATATGAACTCCTATACTTT
>OZ024742.1:315480124-315535124 GCA_964016885.1 Eledone cirrhosa
CATGCTAAAATACCCTTATGGTTGCTGGAGTTTTTCATTCTGATTTGATCTAGAAAATACAATAACCTCTAAAGGACTGTGGTCAATTTATACCATCTATACTCCATTCTTTGTCAAAGTTAGAAGTTAACATTTTAAATATTAATGTTGATAATAAGGATTTCTACTTAAAGGGAAAGGCCAGTTTTGGGGGGATTTTTTTAGGGGGTGTTCTTTACTGGTACTTTATTTTATCGACTCTAGAATGATGAAAAGCAAAGTTGACTATGGTAGTGTTTGAACTCAGAACATAAAGTGTCAGAAGAAATACCTTTAAACCATTTTGTTCATTGCTTTACCGATTCAACCATCGATAATAATAATGGTTTCAGATTTAGGCATGAGGCCAACAATTTGGGGGAAGGGCAAAGTTGATTAAATCAACCCCAATATTTGACTGCTACTTAATTTTATTGACCACAGAAGGAAAACCTAGCATTAAAATTTAAAAAACTTAACTTAAAGTCAGAATAAGATAATTAGTTACTCATACACTAGTTTTAATATCATAAATTAGAAAGTAAATTATATGCAGACCCTAGATAGGGAAACCAGAGAAATACTTAGAGATGAGAGCAAGTAGATGGGATTTGTATAAAATGAATCATCATTATCATCGTCTTCAATGCTTGATGTCTATTTTCTATGCTTCCCTGGGTTAGATGAGTTGTCAAGTATCGAGGCTTGACTGGTCAGGTGTCCACATCTTGCTTATATGTTCTATTTTGGGCTTGTTTTCTGTAACTGGATGCCCTTCTAAATTCCAACCATTTTACAGTATATACTAGGAGCATTTTATCATGATCCCAACACTACCACTTTACATATGAAAATCAAAACAAACTTTCCTCTAAGTATAAAGAAACAATAAAGTACAAACTAAGGAGAAATATTAAATAAGAACAAAACAACAGTAAAGGTAAAAATAAAAAAAGATAGAATCATAGTGGAACTCCAGAAAGTTCTAATGAAAAATAAATTGAGAAAAACATCTCTATGGGAAATATTCTGCAAGATTTGAAACGAAACGAACTAAGCCTAAATTGAAACCCATTTGAGCTGGAAGCAGAAATAGAAATTCTGGTTTGAGATGAAAAGGGATCAATGCCTAGCCTTAAAAACCTATGATAAATGATAAAACAAGGGACTGATATATTAACTACAGACTAAACAATCAACATAAAACAACTGACCACATCGTTATTGGCTGCTCACTTCTCACAAAGACAGAATATATCCACAGACATGACTGGGTAGGTAGCTGTATCCACTGAACATTATGTTGATACTTCCACATAAAAACTGAAAATAGATGGTATAAGCACTCACCAAATTCTCTGTGTGACACAGAGCTGCACAGTGAAAATACAGAATAAGACTACTGCAATAAAAACAATGATAACATTTCTAACTTTGGAATATGAGATGAAATGTGTTGAGAATTTGGTATAGTTGACGGAATTGACCTCAATATATAGCTGGTATATATTTTATTGGCTCAAGAGGAATGAAAATCAAAGCCCACCCTGTCAGAATCTGACCTCAGGTCATAAATGAGTATAACTAAATACTGCAAGACATCTAATCAGGCACTTTATCTTTTCTGCCACACTGCCACATTTAATAATAATTTAATTATGATGATGATAATGATGACAACAACAACAACAAGGACAATGACAATATAGTGACAAGGACAATGATATTATCATTGAGAATAAAAGGGATATCATGAAATAAAGAGTAGGGCACAAAGGCTCTCTTCCAGAAATTTTCTGAACATAATATCACATACACAAAAACAATATCAGTAATTTATAGAACTTCAAGACAAGGAGACAGTTACAGAGAAACACCTCAACTATGGTCAAGTCATGTTGGAGACTAACATAAACAAGAGGTAAATTCTTTCTCCCTTTTTTAACCATTTCATGATTGTATTTTTAATGAAATACACTCTATCTCAATTAATTTATGAAGAATTTTGAGAGATTTACTAAAATTATTAATTATTTCATTATAAAGATTAAAAACATAAAATATGGTTATATAAAATCATGTTGGAAGATTTTTTAATTCAAATAAGAACTCTTTAAATGAGTGTTTTGTTTTCTAAAAACAGAGCCAGTTGTAGCAGGTTGATATCAAAAGAGTTAATTTATAAGCATTTTGGGGGTAGGGAGCATGATGATGTGTGGCATGGGATCAGTATGGGTTATCTGCTGAATTATTGAAGTCACTTAAAATGGATATAATAGAAATAGCTAGGAAAAAATTGCTGTGAGTTGTTGTAGCTAATAAGTGTGACATTGACTTAGAGTTAAAAATAAAAATAGAATTTGTTAGATTTTCAAAGCAGTTAAGGTCACAGAATAAAATGAGAGCTAAGTGAGACTAAATTAAGAATTTTTTTCAAAGATAACATCACGGCATCATGATGATATTGAAAAAGGGTACATCAACAGCATTTTTATATTTTTTATTATTGAAGGATGTAAGTTAGTGTCAGTGGACTTGATCTGCACTGGCTTTCATTACCAATTATGGAGTCTTGCAAAAGAGACACAGCATCTATAAAAAATGAAGTGTCTGTATGAAAGTCAGTTGAAGGCACTTGGCTTAGTGGTTAGAGTGTTGGGTTCACAATCATGAGGTTGTGAGTTTGATTCCTGGACCAAACAGCACATTGTATCTTTGAGTAAGACACTTTATTTCATATTGCTCCAGAGGGGAGACTGCCATACATGGACCACTGCTCGTCTTCTACAAAAAACACCTTGCCAGTCTTGTGCCTTGAAGGGGAACTTTCTAGGGGCAAAACCCATGGTCCTCTGGAACCGAAGAAGGTCTTTACCCTTTTATGAAAGTCAGATTTCCAATATAATGTGTCATATGAATTCTATTTGAGCATGCAGGACTTGTTGATTCCAATCTAAGTTACAGTGAGAATATTGCTAGGTGTGTAGGGACTCAATTGCGAAAGGATGCCGACAAGGGAAATAGGGTTGAAAATATGAGGCCCATATCTCTGGTGAACTACAAATCAATGATTTTGAGCTTGCAAAACAGTTATTGATTGCTCTCAGACACAAATTCCTGTAGTACCAGACACGGCTATTCAAGACATCTACCCTAGGTAAGCGATTGTGGATAGAGTTCGGTGAAGATATGGCTTTGGTGGGACTCATTAATTTAGACCAGTCAAAATTCTTTGACAAAATTGACCATTGGTACATGGAAGCAGTCCTGGAGGAAGCCAGAATTGCCTTCACTGTAGGTGTTATACTGCTACTTTGAACAATAGCATTTTTTTGGTGGTCAGAGAAAGCAACAAGCTTTGTGGGGATCAATTTGGTATCACATGATCAGTTTATTGTGAAAGTTAGATAACTTGAAAGGACATTTTGGTTGTGTGAGTTGTTAGGAATCCATTTACACAGACAATGTGACAAGCATGTTATCTGATATCACTAGAGAAATAGATAAGTGATGGAGAGGTGTAAAGAACATCTATCCATTTTAGGTCACATTAACTGCAACCCAGTTAAGTCCAGTCCATTTGATGAGTGAGAGTGGCTGGTAAGGGTGGGAAACTCTACACTTCAGTTTCACTTATGGGTTGCTGTATCAGGGACAATATACTAGCCATAAATGGCAGGTGGCTGGTGATTTCGCGGTGCACTGAGTGACTATACCACTTTTCAGCTATTATTTTTTTACTATTTCATTTATTATTTCTATAACAGCATACACTATTTTGTTTTGGGTTCCATCTATGAAATGTTCTATTTCATGGGGTCATTATTTACATATAGGATGGCTATCTTTCTACATATAATATTTGATAATATTACAACTATTATTATTATTACCTTTAGTAATATCATCATCAAAAACAACAGCATCATCATCATTATCATCATCAAAATTTAAACTAGCATTTAAAAAAGAAAAAAACATAATGTAAAATGAATCTCAGTTACATCAAATATCTGCATGCATTGAAGTGCACCTTACCACAAGTTTAGCTAAAGCAATTTGTGCAACACTGCAAATGAAAACAGTATGTGAGCTTCCAATATATGCTGTGATATGCAATAAATTAATGATTGTACCTGCTATATATCATTCATGCTCTCACAGAGAATATAATATATATACACACACATATATGTGTATATGTACATATGTACACATATGTACACATATATATGTAATGTATATAATGTGTATATATATATATGTATATATATATATATACATATATATATTATATACATTACATATATATATATACATATATATATATATACATATATATATATATACACATTATATACATTACATATATACATATACATATATATATATATATATATATATATATATATATATACATATATATATATATATATACGTATATACATACATATATATATATACACACACATATACTTATAACTCTATATACAGAAATATACATATGTGTATATACACAATAAACTATAATATTTATATATAAAACATAGAAATGACTCCTACATGACTAGAACAGTTCCATTTATATGAAATCATTGAATCACTGACATCATAGAAATTTCAAATATATAAAACTGTTCTAATGCTGTAGAAATCATTTTTATATTAAATAACTTATGTGCCTTCTCTATTTATTGTATTGAGTACTTTATTTAAACATGATCTTTTTCCATTCCATTTAGGAAAACTATTCTTAATCATATATGTGTGTGTTTGTGCATATATATGTGTTTAGATCACTAACTATATATATGAAGTAGCAAAGTACCATCTGCCACCCCTTTGTAAAGCTCTATGTGTTTATGTATCTGTAGTTATGTTTGATTCGTGTCAGCAACTTTACTATTGTACAGTGTGTCCTCATCATCACGAAGAATAGTAACAGCAGCAACATCAACACTGCCACCTTATATTATTAGTGAATTATAACATTTGGCAATCACCACCACCACCCACCCACAACAACTACACCAGCACCACAACTACCATTACTAGTATCTCATCACTCATCGACATCATAATTATTATTATTATTATCATCATCATCGTCATCGTCATCATCATCATCATTATCATTATTATCACCATTTTCATCTTCATCATCTTCACTAATTCTATGAAAATGTTGGTAGGGAGACAGGAATTAAGACGCTAATGTCTTATGTTTATATCCTTGTCTCCTGTGGATTACCAACTGTGAAATTTGGGTTTTCTATCGTCCTATTACGACTTTCTTCCTCTTCAGCTTTCTGAAACTTATTTGGACCCCATCCAGAAGTGTGTTTCAGCAGTTCTTTTACTCTCTGAAAATAGATAAATAAATAAATAAATAGATAGATAAATGAATAAAACAAGAAAAATAAATCTTATAAATACCATATATACATTATAAACATAAACTCATACATACATTCATACATACATATACCATGGAGGCACATGGCTTAGTGGTTAGAGCATTGGCCTTGCAATCGAAAGGTTGTGAGTTCAATTCTCAGACCAGGTGATGTGTTGTTTCCTTGAGCAAGACACTTTATTTCACATTGCTCCAGTTTACTCAGCTGTAGAAACGAGATGATAGGGACTGGGGTCCCTATCATTCCACTGCAAAGTGGTCGTGGAGGTGCCACGGCAAAAAAGCACCCAGTACTTGCTGTAAATGAGGTTGGTGTTAGTGCATCCAGCTATAGAAATCAAGCCAGAATCAGTTCCCGTCCCACCCTTGCAAGCAGGGAAAAAGCGGATGTAAAATGAAATGATGATAATGATGATGATACCACATATACATATAAACATACACTCATATATACATATATATATACCATATATTCAGATAAAGATAAACTCATATATACATATATATATATATAAACCATATATATACCATATATACAGATAAACAAAAACTCATATATACAAACAACATTCATTCCTCCATCCATGGGCCCTGAATTCCTGATGAAGTTGTAGGGGTGCCATTGTAATGTTTAGTGTGTGTGGGGCATTAAATTCTTAGGGAGATCATCTCTCTCCAGGTCTGACTAAAGCTGATTTCTTTCAGAAATATTTTTTCATGCCTAGAGTTGCTGAAGCATGGAACAAACTACTTGCATTGCTTTCTGAAATTCGCCATCACTACACCTGATATTCCCCCTCCATACTCAAGCAACACATGTAACTGTGTATATATCATGACTCATACACTGCTCACTTTCCTGACATCTGTACATTATTCTATGTACTATACATGCACCTTTGATGAGTTGTAGTGCACCTGAGCACTGTACATAATAATTTTCATTATTTTAAAGAGCGGTGGATTGGCAGTATCGGTAGAGGGTCGGACGCCATGCTTTGCCGCATAAAGTTACTGCCCTTGCCATTCTGAGTTCAAATCCCGCCGACGTTAAATTTGCCTTTCATCCTTACGAGGTCGATAAAATAAAGTACCAGTAATGCACTGGGTAATTTCTGGCCTTGTGCCAAAAAGTAGAAACAATTATTTTAAAGAGAGGTGGAAAAAGAATTGACTACATTACGAAACTGGTATGTTATTTATCAACCTGGACAGGATGATAGACAAAGTTGATCTTGGAGAGATGTGATTTCAGAGCACAGAGACCTGAAACAAGTTAACAAGTTCTGCAAAGCATTGTATCCAACATTTTAATAACTCTGCCAACTTGCCACCTTATATACAAACATATGTTCAAATATATATACATACACAGAGTCTATTTTCTAAAGTCGTTGGTGATAAGGGCATCAAGCTGTAAAAGCCATGGCAAAAACCAATAAGAAACAAATAGTTGGAAAGTAGAAGAGAGTGTTTAATCTCATCAGAAAAAACTTTTTTTTATCCCAGTGGCTTTAAAAATATACCTAATTCAGCCAATGGAAATAGAAAAAAAATATTCTCTGTGATTAAAACCCTACAAAATGCTATAGTTATTGTATTACAACCAGTTGTAACCATCATCATCGTCATCATTATCATCACCAACATCATTTTCAATCTGTTTTTTTTTTTCATGCTAGCATGGTTTGGACAGGTTATTTATTACAGACTAAGTCATTACTCAATCAGAACTGCTGTCCTCCTAGTCTGACTGGAGGCAATACCCTGCTTTCAGTTTTTCTACAGGAGGATGCCCTTCCTAATGCCAACCAATTTATATGTGTAGTGAAACAGTTTGAAAGAAAGCTTACCTTTTTTAAAGGGAGGTCTCTGTGAGTTGTTAATAGTCTGAAAATAGCAATAATTACAATCATCATGATAGGTGTCATAGCCATTAGCCAACCTATAGCATTGGCCCAGCCAGGGTAGGTATATGTATCATATTTCAGAGGTTTATATTGGATAGCATTGAAGACCATCAAAAGCTGAAAAAAATATAGAGAAGAAATTTAGTTAAATACAATTTTAGAATTGTTTGTTTTCTGTCAAAACCTAACCCTAACTGTAATTTGTGATGATAACAAAATCACGGAATATTTTATTAAGAAAATAGTGCTTTGTTTCAAAGCTACTACAATGTGAAATGGATCGTAAATGTTAAAAATATGATAACAATGACTTTGGTAGCTTTATAGATCCTTAAATTTCAGGATAAAATCCCTTAATCAAAATTTAATTAATAGAAGAAACTAGTTTCAGAGCTGTATACAGTTGTTAATTTGTTTTTGTAATTTTTTGTTAATATTTTTATTAATATTTTGGTCTAAGGGCAACACACATTAAAGCAATTAGAGTTACTAGAGATATCTCAGAAAAAAAATAGACATGAAACAATGTACACTAATCAGATTAAATAAACTTTGTTGGTACTGTAAAGAATAGATATAATTGTTTCTACTTTTGGCATAAGGCCAGCAATTACCCAGTGCATTACTGGTACTTTATTTTATCGACCCCGTAAGGATGAAAGGCAAAGTTAACCTTGGCGGGATTTGAACTCAGAATGGCAAGGGCCATAACTCTATGCGTCAAAGCATGGCGTCCGACCCTCTACCGATACTGCCAATCCACCGCCCTGTAAAGAATAGATATAATATTAACCCTTTAGCATTTAAACCAGCCATGTCCGGCCAGAATTATCTCACGTTTTTCTGTTCAAACTGTCTTTAACTGGCCACTCATAGCGACGTTAAGATATTGTTCTCAAAATAAATTATGTCAAGATTCAATGTTATGTGGGATAATTATGTAAGATAATGCCTTTACCATGAAGATACAATAGTAAATATAGAGTAATGTAAATGCTAAAGGGTTAAACAGTGATGATACGATTTCTATAGAGGCAAAGAAAAGCATACAAACCATCAATGTGGCTGGTGAGATATATTTCCAGAAGACGGTGAAATATTTATGGAAATTTCGGCTGCGTTGGCCAATCATCAGTTCAACTTCAATGATAAACTCCTGAGCCCCTGTAAATGTAAAATCACAACCATGAGTATTGTCCTGATTGTATGATATATATTGGTGTATGTGGATGTGTTCATGTATGTGAATCTTCTATGTATACATCATCATCGTTTAACGTCCATCTTCCATGCTAGCATTGGTTTGGATGGTAATTTTCCCACTTGACGCAAGATTGGTTGTCTCGCTCGTATAGGACTGTCTGGCAGGTTTTCTACGGCTGGATGCCCTTTCTAACACCAATCACGTTTACAGTGTGGACTGGAAGGTTTTTACCGTGTTACCTACATGGCCACATGACATCGTGGACTGCGTGTTTTTTTGTCGTATGTGTGTATTCAGACTCAGGTGTACCAGGTGGCCGGGGATCTGAAAGATGACGATCCACGTCTGGTCGGGACAAAGCCAGAGGAAACTCTAGTGAAAGTCCATCATCATCATTTTACGTCCGCTTTTCCCTGCTTGCAAGGGTGGAGCGGGAACTGATTCTGGCTTGATTTCTACAGCTGGATGCCCTTCCTAACACCAACCTCATTTACACTAAGAGCTGGGTGCTTTTTTTTTTCCATGGCGCCTACATGTTCACTTTACAGTGGAATGATAGGGACCCCAGTCCTATCATATCATTTCTACAGCTGAGTAAACTGGAGCAATGTGAAATAAAGTGTCTTGCTCAAGGAAACAACACATCACCTGGTCTGAGAATTGAACTCACAACCTTTCGATTGCAAGGCCAATGCTCTAACCACTAAGCCATGTGCTTCCATCATATATATATATACACACACACACACACCCTCACACACACATATATGAACAGGATGGGCCTTAAGTCGCGCACCAAAAGCATAAGCTGTTGTGCAAAATGTCAACCTTTGGACTTCATCAATACATTAAACTTACAGATGATAGGATGATGAAAATGGTACATTGTTATTTCGATATAATGTTTGTTATTAATACAATACAATGTACATGTATACTAAACTGTTTTCATTCATGCACAACTTACACCCCACCCTGTATATTGTTGGTAGGCTTGATATATAGAACAAGTAAACAAGTATTCAAAAAAAGCTCAATGCATGATGTGTAAATGATTTGAGACAAGAACACAGCAACCGAGTATAAATATTTGATTTCTTTATGAGTACTGTTCCATATGCTTGTTTCAATGTTAAACAATCTATGACTAGTGTATTTGCATACAAACGTGTGTGTGTGTGTATACAGGCATTTGGGCATGTATATATGACTGGTGCAATTGTAGAACACTATAAAGCTAAATCTACAGATAATTACCATGAACCCATCCAATGAGAATACATTCAATGATAGCCATTAGGAAAACAGCCCAACTGGCTGCATAAGAGTCCATCAACTGTAGAATATACATGCCACCCTAGAAGAGAAAAGAAGAAAAAATGTCTTTGTAATAAGGTTAAAGATAACATGTACAGGGGTTAATATCAGATATTGTTATTAATGTTGAATAACCATCATTATTGGTGGTTTGGTAGTATCGGTAGAGAGTCGGACGCCATGCTTTGCAGCAAAGAGTTACGGCCCTTTATGTTCAGAGTTCAAATCCCGCCGAGGTTAACTTTGCCTTTCATCCTTACGGGGTCGATAAAATAGTACCAGTAATACACTGGAATAATTGCTGGCCTTGTGCTAAAAGTAGAAACAATTATTATTTCTAACCAAAGGGCAGTGTATTGCCAGTATCGGTAGAGCGTCAGACAACATGCTTTGTGACATATAGTTATGTCACTTTATGTTCTGAGTTCAAATCCCACTTTGCCTTTCATCCTTATGGGGGTCGTTAAAATAAAACACCAGTAATGCACTGGGGTCAATTTAATAAACTTTCCTCTCCCACAAAATTGTTGGCCTTGCACCTAAATCAAAAAACCATTATTTCTGATCAAATAATCTAAAGGCTTGGGAAAAAATAGACATAAAAATGGTAATGATGATGATAATGACAGTGGTGGTCATAGTGATTGTGATGATATTAATCTAACAAAAGGTTACCTATTTCATGAGTCACAGGGATCCTTAAGAGTAGAATGCAATTTCTACTTTCTGTAGCATTAAATAAACAAGAGACAAATCTTCCCTAATCCTCCAAAGAAAATACCTTCACCACTGCCACCACTATGCTAACCCATTAACAATCCATTCATATCCAGTTTTTGGTCTTTAGGGTGCTGCGAGGTAGGCAACACCAGGCAATGTCTCACAGCCACTCTCCATGAATTTCTGTCCATAGTATTGACATCGGCCAAGTTCCGTTTATACAAATCACTCTTCGCGCACTCCAACCACATCTTCCTTGGTCTGCTGTGATCTCTAGTGCCAGAGATTGCCAAGTGAGTGATTGAGTTGATGCATGACGTGGCTCGCTGTACATGTCCGTACCAACGGAGATGTTGTGTGCAAAGGACAACAGTGATCTCATCCACACCAGCTTCTGGTGGAGCACGGTCGAAGGGGCCTCATTTTTCAATTTAACACCACAGATCCACCTAACACCCCTTCCCCCCAAAAATAACCTACCTTCTACCAAATCCCTACTGTTACATAAACAGATGATAGAATAAAGTAACCCATACAGAAATATAATCAAAGATTTGGAGCAGATTTCAACTCATTTTGCTTTAACAAAGTGTAAACCCCAAGAAAGATGGTTGGCTAACATCCATGAGCTGATTATGCTTGGGGATCCAGCCGGATCAGATGGAGACGGTTGCTTCTGACAGGACCCACTGGAAGGAGTGTTTGAAGACTTTGTCCCCACAACCCTCTTAGGAACAAGTGGGTGAAGAAAAAGAAGATGTAATAAAAGATTAAAACTTATAATTGATTTCTAATTTATACATAAGGCCAGCAAATTTGGGTGAAGTGCAAAATAGATTAAATCAAACTCTGTAATTACCAGGTAAATTATTTTATCGACCCCGGAAGGATGAAAGGAAAAGTTGACCTTGGCAGGATTTGAACACTGAATGTCAAGTGCCAGAATAAATATCACAATATCACTTTATCCAAAGCTCTATTAATTCTGCCAAACCACCACCCTTAAAGCTTATAATTAAACACAAAAGCTTAAGAACAGAATAAATCCATTACTTACATCAGTACAAACTGTAAGACCAGATAAGAAACCAAGTATGCAGACTGTTAAAACAACCCATGTCTTTTTCTGCCGTAAAACTGGATACAGATCCTGTACAGCAGTCATAATAGTTTCCAAGAGAGCAAACTGAAAAACAGAGTATTAAAGAAATTAAAGAAACATTTACATATATACATATGCAAAATTGAGAATGTGTGTGCGTTTTAAAGTGCAAATGAGAAAAGGAGTGTTGAAGCCATAAAAACAATGCCAAAAGACAGAACACATGAGGAAGACTTGGTCATCTGACCAGTCTAGTCACAAAATGTGATGTCTAACCCAATGCATAGTCATTTAGCAGTGATAGAGATGATATGCTCTCACCTACATCCCCAATTTACTTTCCATATCCAGCCTATGCCTGCATGGAAAGACAGGAATGCCCAACAATACATTGCTAGACACCCTGATACAACTCCCTCTCTTCAAGGCCATCTCCATGACCCCAACACTTGCTCTTTGACTGTGGGATGACCTTCTTCCTTGGCAAGTAATATGTAACACCCCGCTCTTATTTTATACCTACATTCTCATCACTGCCTCCTCAGCCTTGGCCAAGGACACAACAAGCATCCTAATGATGTAACGAGGTAGTTCTGGTGCCATGATAAAATGCACTCAATCTATTCTGTAAAGTGGTAGTGCAGGTGTCTTGATAAAAAACACCTTGCCTACTCTGTTACCATAAAATGTACACAGCCTACTCTGTAAAGTGATATTGCTAGTACCATGACAAAACAGACGCAGACTACTCTGTAAAGTGATATTGCTGGTATTATGACAAAATATACCCGGACTATTTTATAATGATGTAGTACTAGTACCACAATAAAATACACCCAATCCACACTATAAGGTTGTAATGTTGATGCCTCAACAAAAAGCACCCAGTTTAATACTAAAAGAAATTGTTATGAAATTTAATTTAAAAAACATCCTTTTAAATTAATGAAATGTATTGTGACAAAACATATTTCTAAATAACATAATAAAAATCTAAGAGAAAATTACTCACTTCACTGCCCATTCCGAGAGTCAACAACATGAAGAAGAAGAGGAAAGACCATAAAGGAGATATAGGTAACCTGGTTACAACATCAGGGTACACAATAAATGCTAGACCAGCACCTGGAAAGATTGAAAGTAGAAGTTTGAATAAATGAATAAAGAAAGATGAGATTTCTCCATTGACATGCATGTGTGTGTTAATATCTATGTTTACATGTCTTTGTGTGTTTAAGCATTTTAACCCTTTAGTATTTATATTACTCTGTGTTTACTATTGTATTTTCACTGTAAAGGTTTTACTTACATAATTATCTCACATAATATCAAAGCTACAAGATTTTGATGATATTCTTTTGAGAACAATACCTTAACCCTTTAGCATTCAAACTGGCCGTATCCGGCCAGAATTCTCTCACCTCTTTCTTTTTCAAACTGACCATAACCAGCTGTTCATACTGATGTTAAGGTATGTTATTAAAATAAATAATATCAAAATCTCATAGATTCGATATTATGTGAGATAATTAGGTGAGATAATTTATGTATATAAATCCAGCAAAAACCTATCTATTTAATCAGTCATCAGTGATTCATTGATTATATAAAAGTGAAAACACATAATATATTGCATCAGTATTTTTCTACATCCATATTGTTTAACCCTTTAGCATTTAAACCAGCTGTATCCAGCCAGAATTCTCTCACCTCTTTCTGTTTAAACTGGCCATAACCAGCTGCTCATTCTTATGTATTGTTCTCAAAATAAATAATATCAAAATTGCATAGATTCGATTTTATGTGAAAATATAATAGTATATATAGAGTAATGTAAATGCTAAAGGGTTTAACCCTTTTGATACTAAACTACCAGAAAAGACCTCTGGTTCTAAAATACAAAACTGTTTGCCAGAAGTCTTTATATTTATCTAAAACCATCCATCATAATTTTTTGTTAAGTTATGTTTCAAACACCAACTTAATAATGGTAAAGTTTGTTATATTATTATACTAAATCCAAACAATTTCTTGGTTGTTTTCAAAATTATTTAATAATTAAAGGCAGTGCCTTTTACTAGGAAGCCAACAAAAGAGTGAAATTTTTTGTTGGTTCATGGCCCTGATGGACATGATTTATGCCAACCATACCACACCCATTAGAATCCCATTCTCAAAGATACACAGTGCTTTCATCTAATACATTAGGTTTTGATAATCTCTTGACCTTTGATCACACAAAATAATACTTATGACAAAAACATGACAATCAACAGAAGTAACAATAATAAATGAAGATATACTGACCCTGGTCAACAACTTTATTAACAGGCATATCCAGTTCATTTGCCATGTAACCAATAATGGCAAATATAACAAAACCAGCGAAAATGCTGGTACAGATGTTGCCAATTGATACAATCAATGCATCTCTGAAGGAAATAAAACAGAAAATGCCATTGTTAAATTCTGAATATTTGATACAGAGATAAACAAGATACATTAGGTTTGTATAAGTACACATGCTTATGCACACACACATACACAAAGAAACACATGCAGGGTTGGATTAAGACCTTCAGGGGTCCAGGACACCTCATGTTTTTTTTTTCTTTTCTTTCTTTTTGGTGTGTGTGTGGGGGGGGGGGGGGGGGGTCTCTCTCATACACAGAAAGTTAGAATACACAGCAAACCTCCCCAATTTCACATATCAAAGTATCAAAGTTAGCTTGGAGCAAGTAATTAGAATTGAAAATGAATACTTGCTTCAAGTATTAAATTTAAAAATTTTAACTATCCTAAAATAAAAAACCCAGCTGAAAGCACATTGCTGATCGGGCCTCCACTTCAGAGGGCCTGAAACAATTGCAACCTTCCCCCCCCCCCTTACATCTGCAACTACACACACATATACAAAACTCAAACCTATTCATAAACACAAACACATATTGAAACACACATACACAACACAAGGTAACTAATACACACCTTAGTATATAAAACCAATCAGGTTTGTATAAGCACATGTAAATACACACACACACACAATTCACTGAAATGATAACTGACACATACATATGTGCATGCATATATATACTAGATATACAATTATTTATGTACATGTATATGTGTGTACCTATGAAAAGTCATGAATTTGTGAAGAAAGACCAACACTTATAAATGGATATCTACAGTCATGCGTCTTCACAAAATACTTAGGTCTCACCAAGATATGAACTCGGATCACTGGATTCAAAGTTCAGAGTGTTAACCATTACACATACGGTAGTATACTTACTTATAACAGTTATTATGGAACTTGTTATAACTGGCAAGTGTTATCAGTCCACCCCAGGCTGGACTGAGTGAGAAAAATATTTGCACGGCTGCTTCTTTCCATACCTGTAATGCATAAAAAGTATATAATAGTTAAAAATGGTGTAACAGCATATTGTTTGGACTACAATACCAAAATCATTTACTTCATCCTTTCTTCTAACTTACTCCCCACAATAATACAACAATAACCCTTTAGCATTTAAACCGGCCGTATCCAGTCAGAATTCTCTCACCTTTTTCTGTTCAAACCAGCCATAACCGGCTGCTCATACTGTTGTTAAGGTATAGTTCTCAAAATGAATAATATCAAAATCTCGTACATTCTATATTATGTGAGATAAAGTGTTTACCGTGAAAATACAATAGTAAATATAGAGTAACATAAATGCTAAAGATTTAAGGCCATTCCCTAGCTAAACCAGAGTTGGCCTCGAGGACACCATAACAAGCTTCTCTATTTTGCTCTTTACTTTAACCCCCCCCCACCTCCAAATTCAAAATAATAAGGCTCATCCCTCAGTCGTAATAAAGAATATATACATACATATACTGTAGCCAAATGTGAATCATATATGCAAGGTTATACATTTGTGAAAATGCTAGAAATATAGGAAATGAAATTAAACTGACCTTGGCAGATTTTAATAAGTGGAACTCTGGCGTGACATAAAATATAATTCCTTCCAATGAACCAGGTAACGTCACACCACGGACAAACAAGATACAAAGTACAACATATGGGAACAATGCAGTAAAATACACCACCTGTGAAAGGAATTTAAAATAAAGATGATTTTCTTTTTTGTGTTATATGGCTATATATTCTGTATTATTTCAACAATAGAGCAATTATTATTTTTATCAATTTGGCCCACATCATAATCATCTGTGCTGACTGGAAGACATAAAGGAAGTAAAGAAAGAAAGGATATAAAACAAAGAATTAAAAATGATGAAGGAAAACAACAAGCATCTTAAGGATCCGATGATAAGCTTCTCCAATTTACCCTATTTTCTGCATTCTACCTCACCAAACTTCTGGCTTTCATTTCCTCATTTATCAATTTTAGCCATGTACTTCTTGGTCTTCACCTTCCTCTATTTCCTTCCACTTCACTCATCCTTCCTCAACACATGACCTAGTCATCTCATTCCATTTATCATATAACATACATCACTATTTTTATTCCCATTATCCTTTACAATTCATTGTTTATCTACATCTCTCTGAACAATACTCCACTCATCCACCAAACCATTTTCATTTCCATTCTTTCCATCCTTCTCTGCTGCTCCACATTCATCACCCATACCTTGCTCCCATAAAACATTACACTTCTCACACATGCAGCATATATATTCCCCCTCAGTTCCAGTGACAATTCCCTCTTAATTAGCACATCACTCAATTCCTGAACTTTTTCCCAGTGTGTATCACTCTAGTCACCAATGCCAAGGTCCAAGTCACCTTCGTGTCTCCTAGGTACAAAACATTTTCTAAGAAAGAAAAATATATAAAAAAGACAGCAAGAAAAGTAGGAAGAAAAAGAAGAATTATATACACAGGGTGTTTAAAAAAAAAATTGGATATTATTTCAGGTGTAAATATCCCAGAAACTACCAAGTTTTAGTCAATGAGACTAAGCCAGCTTAATGTTGAGCAACATAAGATTTATTCCTCAAATTTTGTCAACATTATGACACTAATTCACAATATATATATAGTGGTAGTTTCTGGGGTATTTACATCTCAAATTATATCTAATTTTTTAAAACATTCTGTATATAAATAAAATGCAACACAAAAATAGTGAACCCAACTTACTTTTCCAGTTGATTTCACTCCTTTACTGAGAGATAAAAATGTCAAAGTCCACGCACCGAAAAGAGACAGGACAACTCGCCATCTGATATCACCTAAGTGTTCAATACCAGAAGATATGTTTAAGACATGGCGCCTGCAATTGCAATGTTAAGCATTAATAGTAAACATTCTCTATGTATATATGTATGTGGGTTGAATGGGTATGCATATGGAGTTTTTTAAACAGCAGAGAAATAAATAAAGTTAAACAGTGAGAGACAGAAGTATCTTGATTACATAGATTTTATTTATAGTACACCATATCTCTGCATGTCATCAAAGGCAATTAAAAGGGTTGGCACCAGGAAGGGCATATAGATAAAAACATTGTCCCAAAAAGGACCTCATGATGAGTATGACATCTATCATGGGGCCTACAAAGCTAACCTCTGCTTTATCAAGAAAAATGATCCTAAAACACTTCATGTTGTATAGTTCAATGAATAGCATGCACCCAACAAATCTTAATACACTACAAAACCCCATAATCCTGTAACCCTCTCAAATGGAAACTCAAATTAGATGACAAATTGGCAGAGTTATTAGAGCAAAAGACAGAATGCCTTATGAATATCTGTCTGGCTCTTTGTTTATTCTTTTCACTGAGCAGTACTGAATGAAGGGGCAGTGCCCATGGTCTTCACATGCCCGCTAAGACAAGATAAATCAATCACATTGATGTTCTGTTTAAATTGTTACAGGGTTTCACATTTGAGGAAGACATGAGTAGGAATGAAGTTCCAGAAGGCCAAGGTTCTGAGAAGGAAGGACTGGGTATAGTGGTTAGTGCAGGGCTTACAGCTGGGAGACATGACATGGGTAATGGAAGGAGGAAAAGTGACTAAATTGGGAGAGCCTTATTAATGGCATAACTTCAGCAAGCCCTAAAGAGCAAAAACCATTGTAGTAACAATAGAAGGAGCAGGGGAAGGAGTCAATACATTTGAAGAGCGGAAGCTGGAGAATGTTTGGAATTTATGCCTGAAAACCTTGGTAAGTTGGTGTGAATGTGATTGGAGGAAAGAGCTGAAAAAGGAAAGAATTGAAAAAGGAATTTGTTAGAACTTGCTATACTTACTCGAAAAAGTCTTGCGCTGGAACGTGTCGTATAGATACATTTTTGGCGAGTTCTACTATGTTTTCTGATGCAGCGTACGTTGCATTATAGCATGTTTGATTGTAAAATACACTGCCATTAATTTTGGTACAAGCGTCTGCGTCTTTGTAAGAATAGCAGTCTGAGACAGAGAGAGATAGAGAAAATAATAATAACAGTAATGATTTCTGATTTAGACACAAAGCCAACAAGTTGGGGGAAAAGGAAAGTCGATTAAATCAACTCCAGTGCATTACTGGTACTTTATTTATCGACCCCGTAAGGATGAAAGGCAAAGCTAACCTTGGTGAGATTTGAACTCAGAACGTTAGGGCCCATCACTCTATGCCACTAAGCATACTCTACCAATTGACTAATGACAGAATGAGAGAGGACTGTCAGTGCTTCGTTCATTTTGCCATTGTCTTTTGCCCATATCTTTTATTTATTTTGTATGATTTAAGCCACCTAGGACTTTTTTTTTTTTTTTATTTATATACAGTTTACCCTCGACATTCGCAGTTCCAGTTATTCGTGGGATTTTCCTTAGAACCTAACTAATAATTGTTTGTGGAATTCACTGTATATTCGCAGAATCATAAATATCTACTGCAATATTTTTATGGCTTTCTTCGTGACAATATACATTTTTTAATGCTAAATTATTAATAACAATTTACCATATTTGCCGGCCTATTGCACGCACCTTTTTTTAAATTTTTTTTTTATTTTTATTATATTTTGACATTTATAGGCATTTTTGTGGACCACATCAAATATTCGCAGTTTTGTACTCTTAGCAAGTACTCTAGGAATGTAACCTCTACAAATACCGGGGGACAAGTGTATATATATATATGTGTGTGTGTGTGTGTGTGTGCATGTGTATGAAAGATTCTTTCACTTACATTGTGTTTTCCATTCATCTCCACAAGTTTCCCAAGGTAGTTCCGATGTAAAAGACATAAACAGGTACAGAATAGTCCAGGCTATGATTACTGTGTAATAGACAGCTACTAGACTTGATACACATATCATGGCAATACCAAGACCTAGGCAATAGGAACAGTAGTAGTGGTGGTGGTGGTGGTGGTGGTGGTGGTGGTGGTAATGGTGGTGGTGATAGTGGTGGTAATGGTGGTGGTGGTAGTAGCAGTGGTAGTGGTGGTGGTGGTGGTAAGGATGTTGGTGATAGTGGTGGTAATGGTGGTGGTGGTAATGGTGGTAGTAGTAGTGGTGGTGGTGGTAGTAGTGGTGGTGGTGGTGGTGGTGGTGGTGGTGGTAAGGATGTTGGTGATAGTGGTGGTAATGGTGGTGGCGGTAATGGTGGTAGTAGTAGTGGTGGTGGTGGTAGTAGTGGTGGTGGTGGTGGTAAGGATGTTGGTGATAGTGGTGGTAATGGTGGTGGTGGTAGTAGTAGTGGTGGTGGTAAGGATGTTGGTGATAGTGGTGGTAATGGTGGTGGTAGTAGTAGTAGTGGTGGTGGTGGTAAGGATGTTGGTGATAGTGGTGGTAATGGTGGTGGTGGTAGTAGTAGTGGTGGTGGTGGTGGTGGTAAGGATGTGGGTGATAGTGGTGGTAGTAGTGGTGGTGGTGGTGGTGGTAAAGATGTTGGTGATAGTGGTGGTAATGGTGGTGGTAGTAGTGGTGGTGGTGGTGTGGTTAATGGTAAAGAATATATTTAATATCATAGTAGTAACGATGGTGATGTTAATGATGGTGGCAGTGTTTATAATTATCAGTGTTGTGGTGGTAATGGTAGTGGTAGTGATGGCCATGATAGTTGTAGTTGCCACCACAGTTATGGTCATTGTTGTTAATGTTATTGTTGTTGTGATGTTGGTAGTGGCAGTGGTGGTGGTGGTGGTGGTGGTGGCAGTGGCAGGTAGTGGTTGTAATGATTGTGAAGACAGTGGTAATGGATGGTGGTGGTTATGGTGGTAGAGGTTATAATTGTTGTCATAATTTGTTTGTGACAAGGGTGTTGGTTAAAGTTTTTTCAGTTGGGAGGTGGTATTGATGGTGGGTGGAGTTGATTTTAATGTTGGGAACAGAGGTAAATAGGTAGAGAGGGAGAGAGAGAGAGAGAGAAAGAGAGAGAAAGAATGAATTAATAAAAGAATACAAATAGTAATACTTAATAACAATACAAGAGGTAATCAAAAAGCAGTAATGAGATCTAGATTCAACAACACAATAACTAATCTTTTAACCCTTTAACATTTAAACCGGCCATATCTGGCCAGAATTCTCTCACCTCTTTCTGTTCAAACCAGCCGTAACTGGCAACTCATACTGACATTAAGATATTGTTCTCAAAATAAATAATATCAAAATCTCGTAGATTCGATATTATGTGAGAATTAAATGTTTACCATGAAAATATAATAGTAAATATAGAGTAAAGGCCATTCCCTAGCTAAAGCCAGAGTTAGCCTTGAGGACACCATGACAAGCTTCTCTATTTTGCTCTTTACCTTACACACCCTCCCCCCATACTCAGCAATCCCTTGGCTTTCATTTCCAAGAAACAGAAAGAAGTGTTTTGACCTCCATCATTTTGGACACCAAATATGTCAGTTGTTTGAACAACAAACAGCCAGCTCAGGAAATTAAGGCACAAATGGTTGAGCATTCTATAAACATATCTAGTCTTAACATAGTTCTCAGTGATATATGGTGGGACAAGGTTGGCCTTTTAAATTACAGGTACAACTCATTTTGCCAGCTGTGTTGACTGAAGCAACATGAAATAAAATGTCTTGCTCAAGGAGACAGGGCATCGTTGGGAATCAAAGTCACAACCTTACAATCATAGGCCAAATACCCTAACCACTAAGCCACAACGTTTCTGGAAAGATAAAACAGTAAACAAGCAGATGCTAACACAAACAGAAACACACACACACACATCCTATAGAGCATCCAGAGAAAGGTCACTTGAGACTGATATGTATCTTTATCCTCATTATACTTATTCCCATATACACCAAACTTATCATACCATCATCATCATAATAACTGCAATAACAGTAACATCTTTATTGTGTAAAATTGTCAAAAGTTAGAATATAAAATGTACTTACCATGAAATAAAGGACAGAATCGGTCAAAGATGGCAGCTGGACCAAGGGATGCAAATTGACCAAAGGCAAGCTCCATGAACATTAATGGTGTTCCAATTAATATTAACATCAAAATAAAAGGAAAAAGGAAGGCCCCTAAAGAGAAGATACAGACACAGAATGAGATTGAGAAGAGAGAAAAGGTAAAAGAAAGAGGTGTAATAAGAAAAAGACTGATGGAAGTGATGATCAAAATGTGTTGTAAGGATTGTAATTTTAAACATTTCATAAAACAAATTATCATGACAAGAGAAGGGGTGAGTTCTGATATTTCAGCTTTTTTTTTTTTTTTGATAATTTGAAATGAAATGTGAATCAGTTGTGTGGCACCCTGGGCATGTGTCTTTTACTATAGCCTTAGATAGACCAATGCAGATCTGCCAACCTCTAAAAACACAAACAGGGAATACCATGAAAAAAAAGTGCCCCAAAACGGAGATTTTACATAATTATTTCTACTTTTGGCACAGGGCCAGCAAATATCCCAGTGCATTACTGGTACTTCATTTTATCGACTCCGTAAGGATGAAAGGCAAAGTTCGTAAAGGGCCGTAACTCTATGAAGCAAAGCATGGCGTCCGACCCTCTACCGATACTGCCAATCCACCACCCTTGGGGAGATTTTACATAATCAAAGCTATACCCATTTTCACAAGAGAAGTCATCTCTCACCCACCCTAAAAGTGGGTGGGGGATCTCCCCGTTGGACGGGGAGAGTTGACAGATCTACCAATGTGCTGTGAATGGAATTAGGTAGACAGAAAGTGCAGAAGTCTGTTGTGTGTGAAAGACCAATGTTAAACGATAAGTATGTGCATGTTCCTACCTATGTTTACATTTGTATTGTTTCTGTATTTATGTCCTGCAGGTCCAGAAAAAATGGATCACTAAAATAAGTACCAGATATTGCACAACTTAAATGGACCACTTTGGCTGTGTCCAATTTTGTATAATATATAAATAGGGGTATCATTTAATAATAGATATTGAAATAAGAAAATAAAAATATCTTATTTCACATTCTCTGCTCATATGTATCTATATGTAGCTATTTAACTATATACATATTATCATCATCATCATCACTGTCTATTTTTCCAATGCATACATACTAGTCAATGAGAGAGCCCTAAAGCTAACCCTAACTCTAACATCAACCTTAATGAACTCTCGCTCTATCTATAAAAATAACCCTAACAAACACTAACTTTAAACCTTAAGTGTATATATATGCAATGAATCCAGTGAATCAGACAAGATATTTTCATTTTCTTATTTGAAGATATATTGTCAAAGATTCCCATAAATATATATAAGCTTTAATATCCGTGTGGAAAAAAATAGATAGTTATTCTTTCTCTAATGAAAGTCTAAGAAAACTAATCAAAATAATTCCAAATTTCCTGCCTGTGAAGAGATACATAAACCTCTGATCTAACCACTTTGCTTACTTTTCACAAGGCTAAAATAGAATGTTTCTAAAAAAAAAAAATATGAATACCTAACGTTACATTTCACGTGTATAAGCAGATATGTGCATGTTGTTTAGTCCCAGGTCAGTCCTGAATGAGCAAATCTAAGATCAAAGATCATGCCAGCCACGATCATCTTATCTTTTATTCAGACACATTTATCTATTATCCAATAATTCCTTGAGATTTTTATAAAGATAGTAAGTTATGATTTGAGGGAAATTTAGCTGCTGTTTCTAATAATAGTTCGAACGACCAAGAAAGGCTCTTCGTTGGCGAATTGTGTATATACATAGCCTATATGTAAATATCAATGCACAATACATATAAAGGGAAATAATAAAAAAGAGATAGAGTGGGAAATAAACTTGAGTCCAAGGGAGATAACTTACCACCTCCATTGCTGTATGCTAGGTAGGGAAACCGCCATACGTTGCCGAGTCCAACTGAATAGCCCAATAGGGACATAAGGAAATCGAATCGTCCACTCCAGTTTCCCCGTTCCACGAGACCATCTCCACCATCATCGTCCAACTGCGTAAGAACTGCACTACTGGAAACATCTTCAGCAAGTGATGACGGCGTCTGTTAGCGACAATGAAATACAAAATAACACTTAGACAATTCGAAATATATGTAAATATAATTTATCTGAATTTCTGTAATGAGGAATTATTATAAAAACAATTCATTCTTACTAGTATTCTCCCTTGGTTATTATAATCAAACTATTTTAGATGGTGCACTGGGAGAAAGCCAGAAAGTACAGTGTCCAAAACGTAATTATATTAAACTAGGTGACGATACTAAAACGAATAAATCAGCGTGTATGTATATATATATATATAGTAATAATAAATACAAAAACCCAAATCCGAAGAGGGCTCGATGAGGATTGAATATAAAAAATATATATAGGTCCGTAGAGCAAATATTTATTATTCGTACAGGTTTTAAAGTTTAAACAACGAATTTCTGCTTTCACCCAAAACAGGATCTTCTGAAACTTTAATCTGTACTAATAATAAATATATATATATATATATAAGTTCTACAACAAAAAGCCACTACAATGTGGTAGAAATATATAAAGAGCAAACGATGACAAATAAAACAAAACAAAGTAATGTTTCGACCAGTATATTTCAACCCTTACAGGGTGAGCCAGGTGCTACCAATACGACCACCTCATAGTGTGGGCTGGGTGCGTTTTGTTGTGCATGTTCAAGATGCTATATATGTCGATGTTTTGCACAAGGCATACATAAAATTCGCTAGAGGTTGTAAAAACTCAGAAAAAAAATAACTGAAGAGGTCAGTTAGTTTTATTCTTTACATTAAATGATGTAGTTTCATGTGGTACAGGACATTAAAAGTTTTGCAGCTTTTTTTTGTAATTTTTAAAACCGCATACTTTCAGAACTGCACTATTTGGAAATGTGTAAGATGGCATATGGTGTTTATGTTGCATGTAAATAATGTATGTGTGCATAAAGTTAATGAGAGTGAAAGTTAATATCTGCAGAGGAGCATCTGTTGTTGAAACTGAGAGCAAGTATGTTCTTCATGTAAAGCAGAACTGGAGGGGATGGGGAAGGATATAAATAAACCTTGGGGTAGACCAGATTTGATAGAAAGAGCTCCATCAGCACATGCTGAAATACTGTAGTCTGAGAAGAAACTACTGAAGCAAAGGAATTGAAAGAAAGAAGGAAATCACATAACTAGTTTGATTCCTTGTAGCAGCCACCGCTAGCAACATCTTTTTCTGTCTCTAAGGGTCTTCACGTGATGTAAGCTATTTTATAGCAACTGACTGTAATAGTAGTTATTTTATTTTATATATATATATGAATAAAGTTAGTCAGTGATCTTCCAACCTTCATTGGTATTTCATTGTTTTGAAATACCAATGAAGGTTGGAAGATCACTGATGAAGGACTAACTTTATTCATATGTAACCCATTTGCAACCACGCAGCACGTTTGTTTTTATATATATATATATATATAATGAAGGAATTGTGGTAAGGAACCAGATGGACCATAATGCACCAAAGTACTCAATACTTAAGGTACTAGAGTGGGTAATAGGAACAAGTATGACTCCGACGACCGAGCTCAAGCCGTTTCTGGACTAAATAAGAATTTTTAGCCTGGTAAATAAATAGCCGAATTTCTCAGGGGGTATTTCCTTATATGGGAAGATAGTAATTGTCAAAAGGATTGGTCAAACATTTGTTGTAAAGACTGATGAATCTATCATGGCATTTGGTGGAAGGTAGGGGTGGCTGAACTTGCATAGAACAAGGAGGCAGTGGGGGAAACCCAGTCAAGCGTTGAAAGTGAAATCTATACAGCAGATTCTAAGGATAGTGTATAAAAGGTCGAAAAAAGTGTACTGGAGAAGAGGAGGGGGGTGAAAGAATAGGTAAATCGAAAGGGAGTAAAAAAAAAACCATTATAAAAATAAGGAAATAAATATATTAAAAAATTTAGTTCTTTAGAAGCTATTTTTATATTAAATTTATATATATATATATATATAAATTTAATATAAAAATAGCTTCTAAAGAACTAGAACTGTTTCATTCAGGAGAAATCATCAGGAAGCCCTGATTTCTCCCGAATAAAACAGTTCTAGTCCTGTAGAAGCTATGATATTTCTATATTAAATATTTATACTCTGCTATGTATTGAGTACCTTACTTACTGTGGTTACCCTCGATTGAACCCAGGTACAACAGATGCCCTTTTCTTAGTGAGGCAACTACAAGAGAGGTTCTTAGAGAAGAATAAGCAACTATACTTAGCTTTTGTTGACCTAGCGAAGGCCTTTGATAGGATACTCTGATCTGTCATCTGGTGGTCCCTAAGGAAACTAGGTGTAGACGAATGGCTTGTGAGGACAGTGCAAGCTATGTGCAGGGGGTGCTGTCAGTAAAGTGAGAATGGGAATGGAGTTTAGTGAGGAATTGCAGATACAAGTAGGTGTACATCAAGGTTCGGTCCTCAGCCCGCTCTTGTTCATTATAGTCCACCAAGCCATAACAGAGGAGTTTAAGACTGGATGCCCATGGGAACTTCTCTATGCTGATGATCTGGTTCTTATAGCAGAATCAGTAGAGGAGCTAGAGAATAAATTATGGCTATGGAAACAGCAGTTGGAATCAAGAGGCCTGAGAGTGAACATAGCTAAGACAAAAGTGTTGATAAGTAGAAGAGAGGACAATACTCTGATTCCATCAGGGAAATGGCCATGCTCAATATGTAGGAAAGGAACTTGCATAAATTCCATAAAATGTACACAATGCAGATCTTGGGTACACAAGAGATGTAGTGGGATAGCAGGCAAACTAACAGGTAGGGAAAACTACATATGCAGTAGATGTACAGGGAAAGTTGGCAGTAGTAATCGCTGTGATAGACTCATTTTTCCAATGCAGGTGGGTTCTATAGAAGTGCTTGATAGCTTCCGGTACCTAGGTGATCAGATTAGCATGGGAGGGGGTGTTCCGAGGCCATAGTATCTAGAATAAGGATGGGTTGGAAGAAGTTTAGGGAGCTGCTTCCTCTATTAACAAAGAAGGGTACAAAAGGACAGTTATATGATGCCTGTGTGAGATGCGTGATACTGCATGGTAGTGAGACATGGGCAGCAACTGTAGAAGATATGCGATAGCTGGAGAGAAATGAAGCAAGTATGCTCCGTTGGATGTGCAACGTCAATGTGTGTGAACGACCAAGCATAGATGAGTTGAGAAAGAAACTGGGTATAAGAGGGATAAGTTGTGGTATGCAGGAGAGAAGGCTGAGATGGTATGGACATGTTATGCGCATGGAGGGTGACCGCTGGGTAAAGTGCCAAGAAATGCCAGTAGAAGGAAGATGCAGTAGAGGTAGACCAGGAAAAACATGGGCGGAGGTGGTGAGAGAAGACCTCAGATCATTGAAACTCACTGAGGAGATGACGAAGGACTGTGACAAGTGGAGAGATGCTGTGCTGAATGGGACCCGTCCAACCCTTGCAAGCAGAGAAAGGCGGATATAAAATGATGATGATGATGATGATATATATATATATATAGTTCACTCAGCTGTAGAAATGAGTTTACCCAGCTATGGGTTAAATAGTCTCACCAACCTGCAATTGGCCAGGCGTGGTAAGTATGGCTACAACCTTACAACCTTGACATGACCAAAACCAAAATAGAAAAATGGTGGAGGTCAATCAGGGAGGGGTTCCTCCGGGAGGAGTGAAAAGGCCCTGGATTGAATATATATATATATATTGGGTCGTCAAGTATGAAATGTGTGGAAATTTGTTTGTTTGTTTTTTCTAAGAATTTCTACACATTTCATACTTGACGACCCAATATATATATATAGATAGGGTGTCCCAAAAAATGTATACACACTTCAACAGTAATATAATCAAAGTGTGTATACATATTTTGGGGACACCCTGTGTGTATATATATATATATAAACATGCATGTATGTACCTACTGTATCTAAGAACATGCATGTTTGTGCACATATGCAAGCGTGTGTTTTGTATGTTTCATTGTCTCTGGAGATGATATGTGATGGGTCAGAAATCTCCAGTTATGATAATGAAATGCCAGCTTATCTAAAGTAATAAATAATAGAAATCTACTGCACATTTCCACTACGCTCATTCATACGTTTATAGGTACCGTATAAACAATTATGTATGTATGTATGTGTATGTATATAATATACATATATATATATATGTGTGTATATATATATATATATATATATATATATATATATATATATATATATATATATATATATATATAAATATATATATATATATATGTATATTATGTACATACACAAATATGTACATATTTACATGTATATAGGCACACACACACACACATATATATATAGAGAGAGAGAGGGAGAGAGAGATATGCATGTGTGTATGCACACACATTCACAACTAAATACTTAAAAATTCATATAATTCCATACAACATATACACACATTCATACATTTATAATGTTTGGACTGGAAATGAAATACAAATACTAAAAAAAAAGACATAACAATAGAAATTATGTAACTTGTGAAATAACCATAAAACAAATATGTGTATGTATATTTTATATATACACACACACACACACATATATATCATCATCATCATGGACGTTAAACGATGATGTTAGAGTGTGTGTGACTGTCTGTGTTACAGTGTGTGTGACTGTCTATGTTAGAGTGTGTGACTGTCTGTGTTAGAGTGTGTGTGACTGTCTGAGTTAGAGTGTGTGTAACTGTCTGTGTTAGAGTGTGTGTGACTGTTTGTGTTAGAATGTGTGTGACTGTCTATGTTAGAGTGTGTGACTGTCTGTGTTAGAGTGTGTGACTGTCTATGTTAGAGTGTGTGTGACTGTCTATGTTAGAGTGTGTGACTGTCTATGTTAGAGTGTGTGTGACTGTCTGTGTTAGAATGTGTGTGACTATCTATGTTAGAGTGTGTGTGACTGTCTGTGTTAGAGTGTGTGTGACTGTCTATGTTAGAGTGTGACTGTCTATGTTAGAGTGTGTGTGACTGTCTGTGTTAGAATGTGTGTGACTGTCTATGTTAGAGTGTGTGTGACTGTCTATGTTAGAGTGTGTGACTGTCTATGTTAGAGTGTGTGTGACTGTCTGTGTTAGAGTGTGTGTGACTGTCTGTGTTAGAGTGTGTGACTGTCTATGTTAGAGTGTGTGTGACTGTCTGTGTTAGAGTGTGTGTAACTGTCTGTGTTAGAGTGTGTGTGACTGTCTGTGTTAGAGTGTGTGACTGTCTATGTTAGAGTGTGTGTGACTGTCTATGTTGGAGTGTGTGTGACTGTCTATGTTAGAGTGTGACTGTCTATGTTAGAGTGTGTGTGACTGTCTGTGTTAGAATGTGTGTGACTGTCTATGTTAGAGTGTGTGTGACTGTCTATGTTAGAGTGTGTGTGACTGTCTGTGTTAGAATGTGTGTGACTGTCTATGTTAGAGTGTGTGTGACTGTCTGTGTTAGAGTGTGTGTGACTGTCTGTGTTAGAGTGTGTGACTGTCTATGTTAGAGTGTGTGTGACTGTCTATGTTTGAGTGTGTGTGACTGTCTGTGTTAGAGTGTGTGACTGTCTGTGTTAGAATGTGTGTGACTGTCTATGTCAGAGTGTGTGTGACTGTCTGTGTTAGAGTGTGTGTGACTGTCTGTGTTAGAGTGTGTGTGACTGTCTGTGTTAGAGTGTGTGTGACTGTCTGTGTTAGAGTGTGTGACTGTCTATGTTAGAGTGTGTGTGACTGTCTATGTTAGAGTGTGTGTGACTGTCTATGTTAGAGTGTGTGACTGTCTATGTTAGAGTGTGTGTGACTGTCTGTGTTAGAATGTGTGTGACTGTCTATGTTAGAGTGTGTGACTGTCTGTGTTAGAATGTGTGTGACTGTCTATGTTAGAGTGTGTGTGACTGTCTGTGTTAGAGTGTGTGTGACTGTCTGTGTTAGAGTGTGTGTGACTGTCTGTGTTAGAGTGTGTGTGACTGTCTGTGTTAGAGTGTGTGTGACTGTCTGTGTTAGAGTGTGTGTGACTGTCTATGTTAGAGTGTGTGACTGTCTGTGTTAGAGTGTGTGTGATTGTCTGTATTAGAGTGTGTGACTGTCTGTGTTGGAGTGTGTGTGACTGTCTGTGTTAGAGTGTGTGTGACTGTCTGTGTTAGAGTGTGTGTGACTGTCTGTGTTAGAGTGTGTGACTGTCTATGTTAGAGTGTGTGACTGTCTGTGTTAGAGTGTGTGTGACTGTCTGTGTTAGAGTGTGTGTGACTGTCTATGTTAGAGTGTGTGACTGTCTGTGTTAGAGTGTGTGTAACTGTCTGTGTTAGAGTGTGTGTGACTGTCTGTGTTAGAGTGTGTGTGACTGTCTGTGTTAGAGTGTGTGTGACTGTCTATGTTAGAGTGTGTGACTGTCTGTGTTAGAGTGTGTGTGATTGTCTGTATTAGAGTGTGTGACTGTCTGTGTTAGAGTGTGTGTGACTGTCTGTATTAGAGTGTGTGACTGTCTATGTTAGAGTGTGTGACTGTCTGAGTTAGAGTGTGTGTAACTGTCTATGTTAGAGTGTGTGACTGTCTGTGTTAGAGTGTGTGACTGTCTGTGTTAGAGTGTGTGACTGTCTATGTTAGAGTGTGTGTGACTGTCTGTGTTAGAGTGTGTGACTGTCTGTGTTAGAGTGTGTGACTGTCTATGTTAGAGTGTGTGTGACTGTCTATGTTAGAGTGTGTGTGACTGTCTGTGTTAGAGTGTGTGTAACTGTCTGTGTTAGAGTGTGTGTGACTGTCTGTGTTAGAGTGTGTGTGACTGTCTGTGTTAGAGTGTGTGTGACTGTCTATGTTAGAGTGTGTGACTGTCTGTGTTAGAGTGTGTGTGACTGTCTGTGTTAGAGTGTGTGACTGTCTATGTTAGAGTGTGTGACTGTCTGTGTTAGAATGTGTGTGACTGTCTATGTTAGAGTGTGTGTGACTGTCTATGTTAGAGTGTGACTGTCTATGTTAGAGTGTGTGTGACTGTCTGTGTTAGAATGTGTGTGACTGTCTATGTTAGAGTGTGTGTGACTGTCTATGTTAGAGTGTGTGTGACTGTCTGTGTTAGAATGTGTGTGACTGTCTATGTTAGAGTGTGTGTGACTGTCTGTGTTAGAGTGTGTGTGACTGTCTGTGTTAGAGTGTGTGACTGTCTATGTTAGAGTGTGTGTGACTGTCTATGTTTGAGTGTGTGTGACTGTCTGTGTTAGAGTGTGTGACTGTCTGTGTTAGAATGTGTGTGACTGTCTATGTTAGAGTGTGTGTGACTGTCTGTGTTAGAGTGTGTGTGACTGTCTGTGTTAGAGTGTGTGTGACTGTCTATGTTAGAGTGTGTGTGACTGTCTGTGTTAGAGTGTGTGTGACTGTCTGTGTTAGAGTGTGTGACTGTCTATGTTAGAGTGTGTGTGACTGTCTATGTTAGAGTGTGTGTGACTGTCTATGTTAGAGTGTGTGACTGTCTATGTTAGAGTGTGTGTGACTGTCTGTGTTAGAATGTGTGTGACTGTCTATGTTAGAGTGTGTGACTGTCTGTGTTAGAATGTGTGTGACTGTCTATGTTAGAGTGTGTGTGACTGTCTGTGTTAGAGTGTGTGTGACTGTCTGTGTTAGAGTGTGTGTGACTGTCTGTGTTAGAGTGTGTGTGACTGTCTGTGTTAGAGTGTGTGTGACTGTCTGTGTTAGAGTGTGTGTGACTGTCTGTGTTAGAGTGTGTGTGACTGTCTATGTTAGAGTGTGTGACTGTCTGTGTTAGAGTGTGTGTGATTGTCTGTATTAGAGTGTGTGACTGTCTGTGTTGGAGTGTGTGTGACTGTCTGTGTTAGAGTGTGTGTGACTGTCTATGTTAGAGTGTGTGACTGTCTGTGTTAGAGTGTGTGTAACTGTCTGTGTTAGAGTGTGTGTGACTGTCTGTGTTAGAGTGTGTGTGACTGTCTGTGTTAGAGTGTGTGTGACTGTCTATGTTAGAGTGTGTGACTGTCTGTGTTAGAGTGTGTGTGATTGTCTGTATTAGAGTGTGTGACTGTCTGTGTTAGAGTGTGTGTGACTGTCTGTATTAGAGTGTGTGACTGTCTATGTTAGAGTGTGTGACTGTCTGAGTTAGAGTGTGTGTAACTGTCTATGTTAGAGTGTGTGACTGTCTGTGTTAGAGTGTGTGACTGTCTGTGTTAGAGTGTGTGACTGTCTATGTTAGAGTGTGTGTGACTGTCTGTGTTAGAGTGTGTGACTGTCTGTGTTAGAGTGTGTGACTGTCTATGTTAGAGTGTGTGTGACTGTCTATGTTAGAGTGTGTGTGACTGTCTGTGTTAGAGTGTGTGTAACTGTCTGTGTTAGAGTGTGTGTGACTGTCTGTGTGAGAGTGTGTGTGACTGTCTATGTTAGAGTGTGTGTGACTGTCTGTGTTAGAGTGTGTGTAACTGTCTGTGTTAGAGTGTGTGTGACTGTCTATGTTAGAGTGTGTGACTGTCTGAGTTAGAGTGTGTGTAACTGTCTATGTTAGAGTGTGTGACTGTCTGTGTTAGAGTGTGTGTGACTGTCTGTGTTAGAGTGTGTGTGACTGTCTGTGTTAGAGTGTGTGTGACTGTCTGTGTTAGAGTGTGTGTGACTGTCTATGTTAGAGTGTGTGACTGTCTGTGTTAGAGTGTGTGTGACTGTCTATGTTATAGTGTGTGTGACTGTCTGTGTTAGTGTGTGTGACTGTCTGTGTTAGAGTGTGTGTGACTGTCTGTGTTAGAGTGTGTGTGACTGTCTATGTTAGAGTGTGTGACTGTCTGTGTTAGAGTGTGTGTGACTGTCTGTGTGAGAGTGTGTGTGACTGTCTATGTTAGAGTGTGTGTGACTGTCTGTGTTAGAGTGTGTGTAACTGTCTGTGTTAGAGTGTGTGTGACTGTCTATGTTAGAGTGTGTGACTGTCTGAGTTAGAGTGTGTGTAACTGTCTATGTTAGAGTGTGTGACTGTCTGTGTTAGAGTGTGTGTGACTGTCTGTGTTAGAGTGTGTGTGACTGTCTGTGTTAGAGTGTGTGTGACTGTCTGTGTTAGAGTGTGTGTGACTGTCTATGTTAGAGTGTGTGACTGTCTGTGTTAGAGTGTGTGACTGTCTGTGTTAGAGTGTGTGTCTGTCTATGTTAGAGTGTGTATGACTGTCTATGTTAGAGTGTGTGACTGTCTGTGTTAGAGTGTGTGACTGTCTGTGTTAGAGTGTGTAACTGTCTATGTTAGAGTGTGTGTCACTGTCTGTGTTAGAGTGTGTGTGACTGTCTATGTTAGAGTGTGTGTGACTGTCTATGTTAGAGAGTGTGTGACTGTCTGTGTTAGAGTGTGTGTGACTGTCTGTGTTAGAGTGTGTGTGACTGTCTATGTTAGAGTGTGTGTGACTGTCTATGTTAGAGTGTGTGTGACTGTCTATGTTAGAGTGTGTGTGACTGTCTGTGTTAGAGTGTGTGTGACTGTCTATGTTAGAGTGTGTGACTGTCTGTGTTAGAGTGTGTGTGACTGTCTGTATTAGAGTGTGTGACTGTCTATGTTAGAGTGTGTGACTGTCTGAGTTAGAGTGTGTGACTGTCTGAGTTAGAGTGTGTGTAACTGTCTATGCTAGAGTGTGTGTGACTGTCTGTGTTAGAGTGTGTGTGACTGTCTATGTTAGAGTGTGTGTGACTGTCTGTGTTAGAGTGTGTGACTGTCTATGTTAGAGTGTGTGTGACTGTCTATGTTAGAGTGTGTGTGACTGTCTATGTTAGAGTGTGTGTGACTGTCTATGTTAGAGAGTGTGTGACTGTCTGTGTTAGAGTGTGTGTGACTGTCTGTGTTAGAGTGTGTGTGACTGTCTATGTTAGAGTGTGTGTGACTGTCTATGTTAGAGTGTGTGTGACTGTCTATGTTAGAGTGTGTGTGACTGTCTGTGTTAGAGTGTGTGTGACTGTCTATGTTAGAGTGTGTGACTGTCTGTGTTAGAGTGTGTGTGACTGTCTGTATTAGAGTGTGTGACTGTCTATGTTAGAGTGTGTGACTGTCTGAGTTAGAGTGTGTGACTGTCTGAGTTAGAGTGTGTGTAACTGTCTATGCTAGAGTGTGTGTGACTGTCTGTGTTAGAGTGTGTGTGACTGTCTATGTTAGAGTGTGTGTGACTGTCTGTGTTAGAGTGTGTGACTGTCTATGTTAGAGTGTGTGTGACTGTCTATGTTAGAGTGTGTGTGACTGTCTATGTTAGAGAGTGTGTGACTGTCTGTGTTAGAGTGTGTGTGACTGTCTGTGTTAGAGTGTGTGTGACTGTCTGTGTTAGAGTGTGTGTGACTGTCTATGTTAGAGTGTGTGACTGTCTGTGTTAGAGTGTGTGTGACTGTCTGTGTTAGAGTGTGTGACTGTCTATGTTAGAGTGTGTGTGACTGTCTGTGTTAGAGTGTGTGACTGTCTGTGTTAGAGTGTGTGTGACTGTCTGTGTTAGAGTGTGTGTGACTGTCTGTGTTAGAGTGTGTGTGACTGTCTATGTTAGAGTGTGTGTGACTGTCTGTGTTAGAGTGTGTGTGACTGTCTGTGTTAGAGTGTGTGACTGTCTATGTTAGAGTGTGTGTGACTGTCTATGTTAGAGTGTGTGTGACTGTCTATGTTAGAGTGTGTGACTGTCTATGTTAGAGTGTGTGTGACTGTCTGTGTTAGAATGTGTGTGACTGTCTATGTTAGAGTGTGTGACTGTCTGTGTTAGAATGTGTGTGACTGTCTATGTTAGAGTGTGTGTGACTGTCTGTGTTAGAGTGTGTGTGACTGTCTGTGTTAGAGTGTGTGTGACTGTCTGTGTTAGAGTGTGTGTGACTGTCTGTGTTAGAGTGTGTGTGACTGTCTGTGTTAGAGTGTGTGTGACTGTCTATGTTAGAGTGTGTGACTGTCTGTGTTAGAGTGTGTGTGATTGTCTGTATTAGAGTGTGTGACTGTCTGTGTTGGAGTGTGTGTGACTGTCTGTGTTAGAGTGTGTGTGACTGTCTATGTTAGAGTGTGTGACTGTCTGTGTTAGAGTGTGTGTAACTGTCTGTGTTAGAGTGTGTGTGACTGTCTGTGTTAGAGTGTGTGTGACTGTCTGTGTTAGAGTGTGTGTGACTGTCTATGTTAGAGTGTGTGACTGTCTGTGTTAGAGTGTGTGTGATTGTCTGTATTAGAGTGTGTGACTGTCTGTGTTAGAGTGTGTGTGACTGTCTGTATTAGAGTGTGTGACTGTCTATGTTAGAGTGTGTGACTGTCTGAGTTAGAGTGTGTGTAACTGTCTATGTTAGAGTGTGTGACTGTCTGTGTTAGAGTGTGTGACTGTCTGTGTTAGAGTGTGTGACTGTCTATGTTAGAGTGTGTGTGACTGTCTGTGTTAGAGTGTGTGACTGTCTGTGTTAGAGTGTGTGACTGTCTATGTTAGAGTGTGTGTGACTGTCTATGTTAGAGTGTGTGTGACTGTCTGTGTTAGAGTGTGTGTAACTGTCTGTGTTAGAGTGTGTGTGACTGTCTGTGTTAGAGTGTGTGTGACTGTCTGTGTTAGAGTGTGTGTGACTGTCTATGTTAGAGTGTGTGACTGTCTGTGTTAGAGTGTGTGTGACTGTCTGTGTGAGAGTGTGTGTGACTGTCTATGTTAGAGTGTGTGTGACTGTCTGTGTTAGAGTGTGTGTAACTGTCTGTGTTAGAGTGTGTGTGACTGTCTATGTTAGAGTGTGTGACTGTCTGAGTTAGAGTGTGTGTAACTGTCTATGTTAGAGTGTGTGACTGTCTATGTTAGAGTGTGTGACTGTCTGAGTTAGAGTGTGTGACTGTCTGAGTTAGAGTGTGTGTAACTGTCTATGCTAGAGTGTGTGTGACTGTCTGTGTTAGAGTGTGTGTGACTGTCTATGTTAGAGTGTGTGTGACTGTCTGTGTTAGAGTGTGTGACTGTCTATGTTAGAGTGTGTGTGACTGTCTATGTTAGAGTGTGTGTGACTGTCTACGTTAGAGTGTGTGTGACTGTCTATGTTAGAGAGTGTGTGACTGTCTGTGTTAGAGTGTGTGTGACTGTCTGTGTTAGAGTGTGTGTGACTGTCTGTGTTAGAGTGTGTGTGACTGTCTATGTTAGAGTGTGTGACTGTCTGTGTTAGAGTGTGTGTGACTGTCTGTGTTAGAGTGTGTGACTGTCTATGTTAGAGTGTGTGTGACTGTCTGTGTTAGAGTGTGTGACTGTCTGTGTTAGAGTGTGTGACTGTCTATGTTAGAGTGTGTGACTGTCTATGTTAGAGTGTGTGTGACTGTCTGTGTTAGAGTGTGTGTGACTGTCTATGTTAGAGTGTGTGTGACTGTCTATGTTAGAGTGTGTGACTGTCTATGTTAGAGTGTGTGTGACTGTCTATGTTAGAGTGTGTGACTGTCTATGTTAGAGTGTGTGTGACTGTCTGTGTTAGAATGTGTGTGACTGTCTATGTTAGAGTGTGTGTGACTGTCTGTGTTAGAATGTGTGTGACTGTCTATGTTAGAGTGTGTGTGACTGTCTGTGTTAGAGTGTGTGACTGTCTGTGTTAGAGTGTGTGACTGTCTATGTTAGAGTGTGTGTGACTGTCTGTGTTAGAGTGTGTGTGACTGTCTATGTTAGAGTGTGTGACTGTCTGTGTTAGAGTGTGTGACTGTCTATGTTAGAGTGTGTGTGACTGTCTATGTTAGAGTGTGTGACTGTCTGTGTTAGAGTGTGTGTGACTGTCTATGTTAGAGTGTGTGACTGTCTGTGTTTGAGTGTGTGTGACTGTCAATGTTAGAGTGTGTGTGACTGTCTATGTTAGAGTGTGTGTGACTGTCTATGTTAGAGTGTGTGACTGTCTGTGTTTGAGTGTGTGTGACTGTCTATGTTAGAATGTGTGACTGTCTGTGTTAGAGTGTGTGTGACTGTCTGTGTTAGAGTGTGTGTGACTGTCTGTGTTAGAGTGTGTGTGACTGTCTGTGTTAGAGTGTGTGTGACTGTCTGTGTTAGAGTGTGTGTGACTGTCTGTGTTAGAGTGTGTGTGACTGTCTGTGTTAGAGTGTGTGTGACTGTCTGTGTTTGAGTGTGTGTGACTGTCAATGTTAGAGTGTGTGTGACTGTCTATGTTAGAGTGTGTGACTGTCTGTGTTTGAGTGTGTGTGACTGTCTGTGTTAGAGTGTGTGTGACTGTCAATGTTAGAGTGTGTGTGACTGTCTATGTTAGAGTGTGTGTGACTGTCTATGTTAGAGTGTGTGTGACTGTCTATGTTAGAGTGTGTGTGACTGTCTATGTTAGAGTGTGTGTGACTGTCTATGTTAGAGAGTGTGTGACTGTCTATGTTAGAGTGTGTGTGACTGTCTGTGTTAGAGTGTGTGTAACTGTCTATGTTAGAGTGTGTGACTATCTGTGTTAGAGTGTGTGTGACTGTCTGTGTTAGAGTGTGTGTGACTGTCTGTGTTAGAGTGTGTGTGACTGTCTGTGTTAGAGTGTGTGTGATTGTCTGTATTAGAGTGTGTGACTGTCTGTGTTAGAGTGTGTGACTGTCTGTGTTAGAGTGTGTGTGACTGTCTGTGTTAGAGTGTGTGTGACTGTCTGTGTTAGAGTGTGTGTGACTGTCTGTGTTAGAGTGTGTGTGACTGTCTGTGTTAGAGTGTGTGTGACTGTCTGTGTTAGAGTGTGTGTGACTGTCTGTATTAGAGTGTGTGTGACTGTCTGTGTTAGTGTGTGTGACTGTCTATATTAGAGAGTGTGAATGTGTGTTTGTTTGAAAGCTACAAACAAATATAAAACAAAACATAAAGGTTTTGAAATAACAAAAGATAACATCTATATGTGAGCAAAGACAATTGATATTACAGCAACACCACCAGCAGGGGTCTGCTGAATGTGATGCAATGCAATTCAGTGAGAAGAAATGCAACAGCTCAAGCAAAATTCATGCATTATTCAAGCTTCACAGAGACTTGTACAATGGACGGCTAGCTGTGAGGATGTATATGCAGCATTTTAATGCTGAAGTACATGTGCAGGATTCCTTTTTTTTATTTTATTTAGAGGCACATGCTGCATTTTACTGTCTAGCAATAGATGAACACTTTTCATTGGCTAGGATAATAAAAAATATCCATTTGAATACACTAGGATCTTACATAGTGTTAATAGTGACTACTTCTAGATAGGTACCCAAATCCAAATGTTTGTAGTGGGAAGTTAACTAATTTTTCTGATGCTAAATCACATTAATTTCATTATTATTATTATTATTATATGAAACCACCCCTGGTTCTATGATAAAAAGCTGTTTATTTTAAAGTGTTTGGATTTATAATGAAATGTTTTAGTTTACTTGAATCATTGTATATAATATATAGTGTGGGAAGTAATATATGTAATAAGCCTCTCCAAGTATCGGTCGCTCTCCGACAGGTTTGTGGTTGTGCAGTGGAGAGTTCTGGTGTCCTTGACCCTAGGGCTACCTCCCTACTTACCACCATAGGTGCTGAGCTGGCTAGCCACAGGTGTGAGCCTCACGAGATGGAATGGCTCTTCCAGCGGATCTCCCTTACTATCCTCCGGAGAAACGCCATCTCCATTCTGTTCACCGGGGCCATGGGGTGGCCAGCATGTGGGACCCCATTTGCTCATAATACAGAGAGATAGAGTCAATGACTGCGGGAGTTTGGCTCTTCAGTGTTCGATCCTGGTGTACAGCATCAGTTGTCAGTAGGGAGGTTGTAAACAAATACATGACTATATTATCAACAATTGATAAAGGCTAAACTATGCAAAATGGACAGTAAGATGAAGTCAACGAAAAAGTTAGCTACCTGGTAATTGTTTTTTTTTGTTTTATTTTTTGTTTCATCCTAGGACAAAAGAAACAAAAAAAAATTACCAGGTAACTAACTTTTTCATTACCTTCATCTTACTGTCTATTTTACATTGTTTGGCCTTATTACATATATCACTTTCCACGTTTGAATTTATCTAAAAACTTTCCACCATATTTTTTGTAAAATACCAGCTTAATAATGGAAAAGTTAGTTATATTACTAAATCCCTCCCTATTCGTCATTATTTTAAAAACAATTTGAAAATTTTAGCGAATATCTTTCAAGCAACACCGTATTATGAAAGCAGGGAAAGTTTCAGGTGGTTTAGTATCAAAAGAGTTACATTTGTGATTGGAACATAACTTATAAGTTTTTCACCTGAAATTATGGTGGAATGTTAATTTAGATATGAACATTTTAAAACTGTCATTTTTGTATCTTAAAACCAGAGGCAATCTTAGGTAGGTTTGTATCAAAAGGGCTATGTTCTGGAATAATCACACACACTTAAAAAATAAAATTCTTAAAAGCTTAAAACAGCTTAATCTAAATGGTGTATGACATATACATGATTGTCTAATTTATTAAGTACATTACTGAAGAAATACATCCCTGAATTATTCTCCTCTACTGGAACCTTCTAGGTGCAAACCCATGATCCGTCTTGACCAAAAGGGAACTTTTTCCTAATAATTTATTCTGTATCATTTTTATTTTTCAATGTCCTCAATATTTTGTCAATTTACAGGATAGTAAGATTAACGTGAGAGCATCACACTAGAAAACCTTACAGTATCTAGTTTTGTCCTTATAAAGGTATATGTAGCTGAAATGGGTACCTCTGAATGCTTTTGGAGTAACATTACTAAGTAGAGTGTGTAGCTCAGAGATCAGTGAGTCACTACTTCTCCAAATTGAGAGATCACAGTTCCGATACCATGGACGTGTGATCATAATGTCTAAGAAAAGAATCGACATGAAACGAACTGACATGAAAGCCAGGGGTAGATCCCAAGAAAGATGGTGGGCTAGCATCCATGACTTCGGCTGGTCTTGCTTGGAGATCTGCCAGATCAACTGGAGACTGTTGCTTCTGAGAGGACCCGTTGGAAGGCATGCTTGAGGACTGCCCTCACAACACTCACAGAAATAAGTGGGTGGCAAAGGAGGAGGAGGAGCAGAAAATCATGATGAATTTGGAGGGATTTAGTAATATAACTTTCTCATTATCAAGCGGGTATTTGGAGCAAAACTTAACAAAGTTTTTTTTACATAAAATTATGATTAAAGGGTTTTAGATAAATATAATCACTTTAAAGTAAATGGTTTTGTATAATAGAAAAAGGGGTAATTTCAGGCAGTTTGATATCAAAAGGGTTAATTTTGTATCGTCATTATCATCATACGCATTTTACATGTTTTCCATACTGGCATGGCTTAGACAGGTCATTACAGACTAAGTCAATACATAATTGGAGTTACTGTCCTCACAGAGAGATCAAGGAACCACATGTCACCCAGTTATGTTACATTTTGACAAGGTTTCTATATATGGATGCCAGTCCTATCACCAGCCACTTTACAGAGTGTACTGGTGTGTATTTTATCATGGTACCAGTACTAGAAAGTCTGTCAAGTCTTCTTTATCCATTGTTAGAATGATTTTTATGGCCAAATATCCTTTCTAACACTAACCACTTTGCAGAGTTTACTGAGTGCATTTTCTTTATTGTATCACTACTAGGGAAGTTGTCATGTCCTTGAAGTGACTGAAGGGTCCTTTCAACCCTATGCTGTTACTATTCAATCCCTACCATGTTATTTTAGTTGTTTTTCTTTTTCTTTGTTTTGTTTTGTTTTTTGCATTTGTTACTGTTTAGGTGCCCAGCTAGTGGGCTCCCATTTGTTCACAATAGTGAGAGATAGGGAAAGCAAGAAAGACAGAGGCAGTGACAGTGGGAGTTTGATTCTTTTGTGTTTATATATATATATATATACACTTTTGTAGCGGTATCACATGTAATCAGTTTTGTCAGTGCAGTGCAATACTAGCTTCCGCTGATGCACTCAATATATTTCAGAGACATGGTATATACAATGAATATAAGTGTTGTGGTGCATAAGCCATCATATTGAACTAACATTAGTTGGGATGTATACAATGTGTATTATAGTTTAGATCTATGTGCTGCATTTTATTGATTGATTTTATTTTACTTTCTTTTAGTTTGTGTTTGTGTTTTGAATTTTTAATGTTATTGATGTTATTGTATTGTAGTCTTTCTCTTGTTCTCTTTCTCTTAATTTCGAGTACATTTTTGACTGGTCACCTTCCTGGTGGCAAGGTTGTAAAAGAAAAGAAATTGTCATCCCATGAATTGCAAGAATGTTTTGCAAATTTTAAAGGTGCCAGTACTGGGGTCAATTCTTCCTCTATAGAAAAAAAATCGGCTGTGTCAGACCTGGAGAGGGTTGGGCTCTACTATGTTTAAAAGTGCCCTAGACACACCGTATAATGGTGTCTCTACGACTCTACAAAGAGTTATGGGATCTTTATCTTATATGTATATAAGTATGTATCATCATCATAACATCATCATCATCATCATCATCACCATCATCATCATCATCACCATTACTACCATCATCATCATCATTTTATATCCGTTGTTGGACAGGTCCTTCTCAGTACAGCATCTTTCCACTTGTCGAATTCCTTTGTCATCTCCCCCATGCTTGTTTAGAATAGATACACTGTAATTATGTATATCGTAAGAGGCAACTAAAAGGATTACCATCAGATAAAGCATCTGGTTGTAAACACATTGCTTCAAAAAGGCCCTAGGATCAATATTATGTGTCATGAGGCCCACATAGCTGTCCCATAGCAGGGAAAATAGTTTTAATCCTTTAGTATTTACATTACGCTACTACTATATTTTCGTGGTAAGCGCTTTATCTCACATAATATGGAATCTAGAAGATTTTAATGATGTTATTATTTATTTTGAAAACAATGTTTAATGTCAGTATGAGTGGCCGGTCATTGCCGGTTTGAACAGAAAGAGGTGAGAGAATTCTGGCCAGATATGGCCAGTTTAAATGCTAAAGGGTTAAAATGTTTGTTTGATAGCTGTTATTGTAGTCTTAGGCCAAATTGTTGTTGTTTTTATTTTACTGATTGTTTCGGCTTATTGTTGAGAATTTTGTAAATCCAACTGATGTTGTTTTGAGGTTTTCTTAGTTTTGTTGCTTTTCACTACGGTTGTTGTTATGTTTCATTGTTGATCTTGTTCCGCCTGTATCTGGTTTAGAATAAGTACACTGTATCTCTCATAAGATATGACTAAAAAAGTTGGCACCAGGAAGGGCATCCAGATGTAAAATATTGCCACAAGAAGGACAACATAATGAGTATGATGAAGCCTGTTATGAGGCTCACAAAACTGCCCTTTGTTTTGAGGGAGAAAATGGCAGTAAAACATATTTTCTTGTTGTTTGCATGGGTCCTTTACAGCACATCTCTCCACACATATATATATGCGTGTGTGTGTCTGTATGAATATGTGTAAGTGTATATATAGACGTGTGTCTACATGTGAGAACACATATCTGAGGAGCTCCCAATTCCAGAGTCAGGAACGAACATTATTCGATCGTTCCTCGACCTGATCGGCTGTGAAACATATGTAATTACATATGTATATGATGCAATACTGATTCTTTGTTCCCATTTATTATTATTGATATTCTGAGAGAGAGAGAGAGAGATGATAGGCTTCAGCAGTTTTCATCTTAAGGTATTATTCAACCCAAGTTTATAGTAGAAGACCCTTGCCTAGGAAACCATGCAGTATGAGTGAATCCAAAGCTAAGTAAACTCCTTAACCAAACAGCCGTGTCTGTGCCTATAGATTCCTATTCATAGTTTTTTTTTTAATTTTGTTATAGTTATAAGGTATTTGATTAATTTTCTAACTTTATTGAAGGTTATATAGTTCTATTGAGGACTCCTTGTTAATCATTTTGAAAATAAATCAAGAATTTCAAGTAATCTAGTAATATAGCTAATGTTCTGATTATTAAGCTGGTGGAGAGTTATGGACTGGCAGCATCATTAGAGTAATGGATGAAATGCTTTGAGGCATTTCTTCTGGCTCTTTAGTTCCTGAGTTCGAATCCCACCAAGGTCAACTTTGCCTGTCATCCTCCAGGGGTCGATAAAATAAAGTAGCAGTCAAGTACTGGGGTTGATATAATCAAAATTTGTGCCTAAATTAGAAATCATGTTCCAAACTTTTAAAACTTTATGTCAACTGATCCAAAACAGCTGAGGTTCTAGAGTTAGGAGAGCTAAGAACAACAAGTATTTTAAGGTCAAGCAAAGTTCACCATTTTGCCATATCCTCTATATCCTCCCCCACCAAGCTCTATTATTTATTTCCTCTGTCATCATTTTTAGTTATGCCTTCCTTAGATTTATCTTGCATCTACTTCCTTCCACATTTATTTCCATTGCTTGTCTCACCCAATCATTTTCATTCTTCCTCAACACATGGCCTAGCCAGCTCATTCCATTTCTCTTTGCAACATTCATCACTAGTTCTTTTCCCATAATTCTTTGCAACTCAGAGCTAAATGGACAGTAAAATTTAATTATATGTAATGGCACTAGGTTTAAACTAAAAATAATACACTTAAACTGGCAGAAAGCCAGTATTGTTTTATTGACAAGTCACTTGATAGTTGGTTCAGTACAGTTTGAAACCATGCCAAGGTCAATGGAAGTTTCCAGACCTGCAGAGTCAACAATTACAATAATAATAATTCAGGGTAAATACTAAAGTTTTAAACCATATCGTTTGTGGGTGAAGTATTTTAGCAGATAGTTTCAGGTCACAGAGTATGCTCAATTAGGACAGGAGCCAACTGTCAGATCGGATCGGGGAAAAAATGTCGCCGTTGGTCTTTTTAATGCTGATTCTATCGGTTGATAACAACTTCTGGAAGAATATCAAAGAAAATATGTTTCTATTGGCCTTTCTTTCTATTGCTGATTCTATCTGTCAGTTGCAAATCCTGGTATAAGATCAAGGAAACTGTTTCCATTGGTCTTTCTATTGCTGAATCTATCAGTCGGTTGCAATTCCCGGTAGAGGTGTCACTGCTCTTCCAATAAACTCAGAATGCACAGAGTTGGAACAGATCACACAAAGCTTCTCATCTGACTCTTAACCCTTTAGCATTTAAACCAGCCATATCCGGCCAGAATTCTCTCACCTCTTTCTGTTGAAACTGTCTGTAACTGTCCATTCAGGTATTGTTCTCAAAATAAATAACATCAAAATCTTGTAGATTTAATATTATGTGAGATAATTATGTAGATAGATTATAATAATAAAGCCTTTACCACAAAAATGCAATAGTATATAAAGAGTAATGTAAATGCTAAAGGGTAAAACAATTATGCCAATCCACCATTCCTAGACCGGTACTTTATTTATCGACCCTGAAAGGATGGAAGGCAAAGGTGACTCCTGTAAGAATTAAACTCGGATTACAGAAAACCCAGAATGAATACTGAGGCATTTAATCCAATGCTCTAACATGTCTGCTACTTTGCCACCTCAATTAGTGTTGAATAAAAGTCAAATCTGGTTTCCGCACAAAATTGTTGAGCTATACAGGAAATGTCTAAACACATTATGATAGCAAATGTTGTTATGACATGTAATTCTATTCTACTCTTAGCTCTAACCATAATCTAGTGCAGGTCATACAGGTTATAGAATAAGTTACTCTCACTAAAAAGTGCTATAACATTGACACACATACACACACACCATGTGTGCTTGTGCATGTATGTATGTGTATATATATTATATTTATAAAGGGAAAGCAGATGTTTTATATATATATGTATGTGTGTGTGTATATTATACACAGGGTGTCCCAAAAAATGTATATACACTGGTTGTACATTCTAATAAATATTGCCTGTACAGGTAATCAAAATGTGTATACATTTTGGGGGGACACCCTGTATATCATCATCATCATCATTTTACGTCCGCTTTTCCCTGCTTGCAAGGGTGGGACGGGAACTGATTCTGGCTTGATTTCTACAGCTGGATGCCCTTCCTAACACCAACCTCATTTACAGTGAGTGCTGGGTGCTTTTTTGCCATGACACCTCCACAACCACTTTACAGTGGAATGATAGGGATCCCAGTCCTATCATCTCATTTCTACAGCTGAGTAAACTCGAGCAATGTGAAATAAAGTGTCTTGCTCAAGGAAACAACACATCACCCGGTCTGAGAATTGAACTCACAACCTTTCGATTGCAAGGCCAATGCTCTAACCACTAAGCCATGTGCCTCCATGCACACATATACATACATATACACACACATATACATATATGGGATTCCGTACACACATCCAGAACTTAATTGGTCAAATTCATGCTACTTGCTTTTTTTAGTTATATTCTCTTATTAGAATTGATTTTTGTTTGTATATGTTAGTGCATTTTTACTTTCTGATCAGAGGCAAGAAAGAACAATGCTATGTTGATATGGTAATGCCTCCAAACAAGGATCAGACTGTCCTTTCGTTTAAATCAACAATAAATTAATTCTTGATTCACTGAAATTATCTCCCTTTCTCCTTCAGAGTTATGAGCAACAGATGCAAGGTTTTGTTCTCTTTATGTCTGATAGAATAATTTTAATGAATTAAGAATTTATCGTGTATGGTATTTCATACATATGCCCATTACACCCAGTTGATAATTAGGAAAAGCATCCAATTGTAGAATGGCAAAAATGGTTGAGAAGTTTATTCAGTTGAGTCAAAGACATGATGACCTCTCTAGTGCTGTTGCCATGATGACATGCACAATGCCTCGGTAAAGTGTGAGTGTATGCAACCAAGATGTGGCCTACCGCCCATTTGAGAGGTCAGTGACTGTGATGACCTGTCCAAACCTTAATAGTAAGTAAAATAGACATTTTATATTATATCATATTATATTATACATTGGCAGTATCGGAACAGTGGATTGGCAGTATCGGTAGAGGGTCGGACGCCATGCTTTGTAGCATAGAGTTACGCCCCTTTATGGTCTGAGTTCAAATCCCACCGAGGTTAACTTTGCCTTTCATCCTTACGGGATCGATAAAATAAAGTACCAGTAATACACTGGGATAATTGCTGGCCTTGTACCAAAAGTAGAAACAATTATATTATACATATATTAAACTGAACCCCAATAAAACCAATCCATGTAGAACACTGATTAAGAATAGTCATCATTTTTCAATCTGTAGGAAAATACATAAATTTGACATGTATATATGCTTATATACTCAATGTGTATATTACTATAGACATTCACACAGACACACACACACACACATGCAAATGCTCATGCTCACTGATGTATGTACAAGCACCTATAGTTGTGCACACTATATAGTCAGGAAGCAAGAAAGTTAGTTGGATCAACTCAATTTCATGTAATTCTGGCATTTATTTTATGGACTTTAATGGAGTGGAATATGTTGGACACTAAAGCTGCAAATAATTATTTACAGAGCTATAATCTCCAATAGAACTGAGCTAATGGTGTTGGGATATTTATGCATTTCTCATATTTAAGATATGTTTTCTTCTACACAGTACCAGGTTTAGGACAAATGAGGCCCTGTGCTAGTTAAGTTATGAGGCCTTTTACTTTTCAAAAAACATTTGAAAAATTCATTGAAAAATTTTTTTTTCGGCAGGGAGATGACCCCCCACCTACAGGGCCCTGTGCTTAAGCACACCTAAGCACAATGGTAAATCCGGCACAATTTCTACAGCTGAAAATTGAAACTTGATTAGAAAATCAATTCAGAGGAAGCTGAACTTCTCTTTTTTTTACCACAATCATCATCATTAACAATAAATAATTAATAACAATGATCAAATAAAATATTCCTGAAATTAATAACAGCTTGATTGGTAATCTGGTTGGTTGATTGGTTACCTGGTAATATGATAATAACTAAAAATATAACCAAAGTCAGCAACATAAGAGCGACATGACTTCAAAACAAATGTTTATGCCAATGAATAAAACAAAAAGCAGACGAGGCAAGAATTTGGCAATTCCATAAAGCGAATGTTAGTAAGAACTCAATTGCAAAGGAGAGATATGTGCTAAAAAAAATGAATAATTAAAAAGATAGAAGAAATAATTGACTTTGTTAGCTAAATACAGTGGCCAATGTTTTTGTTAGGGTTAGTAAGTTAGATAAAGCAAGAGATAGATAGACAAGGTGAAGAAAAGAAACAGACATTGACAGAAGAATGAATATAGAAGGCAAAGACTGAAAGAAATCAAGAATAATAGAATGAGAAACAAACTAGCAGTGAATGATTAAAGAATCCACAAAGAGGACTTATGGAAGTAAAAGAACAATTAGGCAGTAGATTGAATACAAAAGGAAGATGAGAAAGAATCGCAAAAAAATGAATAATGTTAGTAGTAGTAGTAGTAGTAGTAGTAGTAGTAGTAGTACATGAGAGGAAAAGTAAAAAAAAAAGATGTAAGCAATGAGTATTTGTGAGAAAGAGGAGCATAGAAAATATAGATATGAGAGACCGCGGACTTAATTGGCAGAGGTGGTTAAACATTGAGGCAAGAAAGAGAGATTGTTGAGAGACAGTTGAATAAAATGGCAATGAAACAATGGCCATCATAATTACATCGTTTAATGCACTGTCACAAGTTAACCAGGTCACACCTGAACGATTGGTTCCCTCCACTGCCGACCGAGGGTCACTATATTTTTCGGTACCCCTCTGAAATGGAACAAAGTATGGAGAGAGACAAATGAAAAAAAAATATTTACAAACGAATGATTTTTTTTTTTTTAATAAATGATTGAATAAGTAAATTTTATGTTAAAAAAATACACACAAAAAAAATAATGATTTATTTTATTTGTCACAAGGATGCAAATTAAGCAAACATTAGACACAAATTTAATAAAGTGTCGAGAATTAAATTTGCAGATGAGGGGGTATATAGTCAACTAAATCAACAAGCACTTTAAGGCCATTTTCCCTGCTAAAATAGGGGTTAACCTTGCAGGTCTCATGAAAGGTTTCTCCATTTTACCCTATCGGTTTCATCTCCCCCTCACCAATACCTTATCTTTTATTTACTCTTTCATCATTTTCAGCCATGTTTTTCTTGATCTTACTCTTCCTCCACATTCATTTCGATCACTCATCATACCTAGACATTTTCATTCTTCCTCAACACATGACCCAACCATCTCATTCTATTTCTCACCTAAATCAGCTTTAATATATCATTGGCTCTTATTTTATCAATCTCAAAGGGTTAATGGACAAAGTTGACTCCAGTTGGATTCATCAAAATTCCTACAGGCAACTCTAATTCAAACGAATACTTTCAAAAATTTTGGAAGTAATTTTAACAACATAAAAAAAGAAAAAAGCCACAAAACTCAACAACAAATCTATATATGAACCAAGGGAACATTTACATGGTTATTCAGCCTGCAAGAAATAGCAGCCAAAACTACCTCCATTTCAGTTTGTAATCTTAAACCTTTCATTACTATATTATAAATATAAACATTTAAACCTTTCATTTTTTTTTAAATCATCAACAATTTAGTCATTTAAGAATTTAGTATATAAGTAACTTTCTGATTACTATATATATATATATATATATATATATATATGTGTGTGTGTGTGTGTGTGTGTGTGTGTGTGTGTATGTATGTATAAAGAATTTGAAAATGCAGTTGGAGTCTTTAAGAAGATTTATTTACAATAAACTTTATTAGTTCCCCAGGTTTATAATTTTCAAAAGTTAAGCATGTGGGAGAGATGTGTGATTATGGAAGACACATCATGGTTTAGCCACACATCTCTCCATCTAAATTAACTTTTAATCCTTGAAACTGGTAATGTTATAATAATTGAATCTTCTTAAAGTCTCCAATTGCATTTTCAACTTCTTTTTCGTATATTTTTACCCACGTGGGATGTATAGAAAAAAAATTATTTTCTGATATATATATTGAAAGGATCAACTAAAATTATTAAGATAAAGGTTCTTAAATCAAATTATGTTGAAAGATTTTAATTTAAGTAGAAACACTTTAAAATTTATATATATGTGGCAAATCAATGGAAAATGATGATGCTGATATTTGTGTGTGTGTATATATATATACACACAGACACATAGACACACATATATATTGACAAAGCAAGAAGGAGAAAGAGAGAAATAGACAAAGATAGGTAGTAGAGAGATGTGTGTATGTGCCGAGATGTATGTATTTGTGAGGATGTATGTATGTGCCAGTGTGTATTAAAAAACTATGATTCTATTTTGTATCTCTGAATGCAGTAAAGTAAAATGGAGATCAGGACTGACTGATGACATGAAGGTTTGCAATAGTCCATCCATTCATATTATCAAACCAATTTTCCATCAATTGCTTTGCCAAATATGTTGATATGTTGAGCAAATATCATGTGATGTTGCCTGAATTTATCTCCTATGTAAACTTTATTGATAATCTTGCGAAAATACACACACCCACGTATATATATACATATATATATATATATATATATATATATATATATATATATATATATACACACACACACACACACACACAAACACATCATCATCATCCTTTTTATGTCTATTTTTTCATGCTGGCATAGCTTGGGTAATTCTCAGCACAGCATATCTCTACTCATCACATTTCTTTGTCTGTGAGTCCCAGCGATTTGAGGTCAGCTCTCACAACCACTGCCCAGGTTTTTCTTAGTCTACATCTACTGCGGCATTCTTCCACTTGGATTTCCTGGCACTTCTTCACCAAGCAATCATTGTGCATCACATGTCCATACCAATGTAGTCTTTTTCTCCTGCACACTACCTTGGATTCCTCTTAAACCCAGCTTCTCCATCAACTCGTCGAATCTCTGCTATTCTCTCACACATATATTGCACATCTTGAAATTGCAATGAAAGTCTCTTCTGATACAACATGAATGGACCTGTTATTTTTATCTAAAGACATTTTTTCCAATTCCAACCCACCCGTCCCCTCAATCTATTTTATTTTTCATTCTTTCTTCTGATGAAGGACTAGTGTCCGAAACGTTAAGACCCTCTTCCTGCTATATCAAGCGTTAACCTAATATATACCTTCCATATACTGTACCGATTGTGTTGTTATTTCTGTTTGCCTTTTACATATATATATATATATATATATATATATATATATACACACACACACACACATGGTAGTAGTAGTGACAGTGGTGGTGGTGGCAGGGTTAGAACACAGTCATAGAGTGACAGTGGGAGTAAAGAATTGGAACAGAGTTGCAGATGTTAGGTTGGTGGAGACCAAACCTTTGCAATTCACACACACACACACACACACCAGGCTTATTTGATGAATGAGAAGAAAATTGTTAAGATTTCTCTTACACACACTCATATATTCACACATAACATACACACACACAAAACAGACTTATATAATGAATGAGAACACAATTGTTAAGATTTCTCTCTTACACACACACAGAATACCTACAGCACATACCATAACTCAACAGGAATCAATACTGTCATTTGGTCTGCTACAAATAGCAGCTAAATCTCACTCAAATCACATTCTATTGTGTGGTCCTAAACACATAGTCTGACAAATATAAGGCATAGTAGTGATGTCAAGATTGCTTTTTGATTGTGGTCCTGCTTGATCAAATATGACCTAGGGTTGAACAACAACACCATATATAATGACTAAACTCATTAATCTCTCATTAATCTTACATCTCTAATTAGGTACCGTTTTCTTTAGAAAGACGCCTACGCACCAATCTAGAAAGAATCTTAGTAGAAGTAAACATTTCTATATGTGATGGCCTATTAACCCTTTTGATGTCAAAGCTGCTCATCCATCTTGTAAGGTTCTGTAATCCAAAACCTATCATATTTTTATGTCAGAATGTTTTATTAAGTTCTAAAAAAGGGCTTAATATTAATAATGTAAAAGTGTGAACTATTTTATTAAAATCCTCCAAATTCTAGATTAATTTAACCATTCAGCATTTAAACTGGCCATATCCAGCCAGAATTCACTCTCTTTCTGTTCAAACCTGCTGTAACCAGCCCCTCATACTGATGTTAAGGTATTGTTCTCAAAATAAATAATATCAAAATCTCATAGATTCAATATTATGTGAGGTAAAGCCTTTACATTGAAAATATAATAGTAAATATAGAGTAATGTAAATGCTAAAGGTTTATATATTAATTGAAAAACATAGGATTGAATATTGTTGACATTAACCTTAACTTGCTTAAAATATGTTTAATTATTCAGCTAAAAATAATTATTATTTCTAAAACTGGTAAGTTTTAGAGAAGGGAAATTCAGCATGACACAGGATTTGACAACCTGGTCCTTTGAATTGCAGGTACAACTCACTCACTTTTGGCAGCTGAGTGGACTGGAACAATGAGAAATAAAGCTTCTTGCTGAAGAACACAACACATCACCAGTAATAAAACTGATAACCTTTCAATCATGAGTCGAATACCCTAACCCATGCTTCCCCAATCTTTTTCAGATGTGGAACCCTTTTTTGTTCAGAAACCTTTGGGGAAACCTCAAAGTCTAATACTGTTATATAGTCGTAATATAAATATACTCAGCTACCTTTTGTCACGGAATCCCAGACACGGAACCAGCTTTGGGAACCACTGCCCTAACCACTAAGCCAAATGCTTTCATCATCATTTAAAGTTTATATTCCCTGCCAACAAGCCTTTAATGGGACATCACAAACCAGCCCAGCACTGAAGCAGAGGTACTGACCTCTCAGCAATATGTTGGAATTCTATCACTGACTCTGTTATTAGTACAGATATGTTATCTTCAGGTACCAGAGGTCCCTCAAAGGCATGGTTGCAGTCCAATGATTGAAACCAGTCAAAGAATAAAAGAGTAATTGTGTTGAGTTTGATTACCACAAATATACATTTGTACGTAACATAAATCAGCATGGGAATGTAACAGTAATATTGATTTCTAGAGAAAGGGACCTCAAATATAGGGGATGTATATCACCAAGTAAACTGAACCCAGTTCATTTTATTTCATTAAAATCAGAAGGATGAAAGGGAACATCAAACTAAATTGGATTCATAAATGTATAGGATCCTATATATATATATTTAAGTGCATTGTATGTATTTTAAAACCCTTTCGTTACTATATTTCTTATGAAAGACCCTGTCTGTGATTTTCAAATCATTTTGGAATTTGGAAGAATAAGGAATTTGGAGAGGTTTAGTAATATAATTGGAAATATATATATATTTAAAAAAAAGGAAAATAAGGACTTCACTTGTAGTTCTAAACAATTTGATTTAATTTTAAAATATTACCTACTAAATCGTAATATTATAAAATTAAATCAAATTGTTTAGAAATTCAAGTGAAGTCATTCTTACCTTTTTTGAAATATACCTAACTGTACCAAGGATTTCACACATTTTCCAATATATATATACATATATATTATATATATATGTGTGTGTGTCATCATCATCATCATTTCATTTTACGTCCGCTTTTCCCTGCTTGCAAGGGTGGGACGGGAACTGATTCTGGCATGATTTCTACAGCTGGATGCCCTTCCTAACACCAACCTCATTTACAGTGAGTGCTGGGTGCTTTTTTGCCGTGGCACCTCCACGACCACTTTGCAGTGGAATGATAGAGACCCCAGTCCCTATCATCTCATTTCTACAGCTGAGTAAACTGGAGCAATGTGGAATAAAGTCTCTTGCTCAAGGAAACAACACATGTGTGTATATATATATATATATATATATATATATATATATATATATATATACATTCATTCTCATCTGGGAACAGTTTTGTATGGCGCCAGTTTGTGATTTGAATTCGGGAATTTTATATTCTCCGAGCGAGAAGAACCTTCTGACGAGAATCCCCTTCTCAATGGTCGTCCGCCTGGATTATCCATTTATTTTTGGATTTGAAACTGCGCGGTAAGGGTACATATAGTAAGTACAGGGAACTTTTAAAAATTTATTTTAAAACTTTTTCTCTATTTGCTAGACCTTGATTTTATATATATATATATGTATGTGTGTTAGTGTGGGTGTGTGTATATCATCACCATCATCATTTTACGTCCGCTTTTCCCTGCTTACACACACACACATAATAACGAGAGTTGTAATGATATAAAGAATAACAAATACTACTACTACTACTACTAGTATTGACAAATTCTAAAAGGACATAATTGTCAGAAAGGACCAGCTGTCACTGAAATAATGGTTGGTGTACGAGTGTGTATATATATGTGTGTGTATATAAACACACACACACCATCATCATCATCAATGTTAAATGATGATGATTTATATGTGTGTGTGTGTGTGTGTGCATGAATGAATGAATGCCAATGTATGCCAGTCTGTCTAATAGTGCTTTGTATGTATATGTGTGTGTGTGCATGCATGTGTGTATACTTATATATATGTAGACACAACGCATGTACTTTTTTTATAGTTTTATTGGAAGAAGGGCCCTAGCCAGAACCCTTTAGTTTGTGTGGCAGCAGGGGTTCCATAGCTTGGGAGGAAGTTATGTTCAGGCAGGAGACCTGGCCAGAATACTGGCCACAGAGTGGACTCAGTCAAAGGCAGCAATGAGACAGCTGTTCCATAGACAAATGAACAGGCCTACTACTGTTCTTTATATCTGTATGTATGGTCTTGTAACTTCTGATAGTGTTGTAGGGGTACCGTATTGACATATGGCGTTTCTTGGGCATTTTAAGCCTAGCAGAGCCCATCTCTCTCCAGGCCTGAGTCCAGCAGATTTCTTCCAGAAAAAGATAGAAAGTGAGAGAGAGGAAATGAGAAAGAGATATGGAGAAAGAATCCACCCCAGTACTAGACTGGTACTTTTTTATCAACCCCGAAAGGATGAAATGCAAAGTTGACCTCAGCAGGATTTGAACTCAGAGAGCCACCTATATATCTATATGCAAATGGTCAAATCAATCAAGTGACAGGCAGCTAACGAAAGCTGTAGTAGTTCCTATCTAGTTACTAGTACTAAGTTTAACACCCAATGGCTCATTCAACAGGCTGGAACTACCTGGTGGTAAGCTTACCCGAGAGGCTTAGAACACACACACACACACACACATACATATACATATATACACGTTGTGCAGACACTGTGCCAAGCTGTATCAGCTATTGCCTTTCCATTGAGAACATTGGTGGCATGGAGAGGGGAGACTGGCATGCATGAGTGACTGTTGGCCTTCAGTAAACACACCTTGCCTTGAATCATGGTTCAAAATCTAGGTTCAAAACCATGGTTATTCATGACCGGGGGGGGGGGGGGGGGGGGGGGGGGCTACGAGACAATATATATATATATATTTATTTATATATATGTGTATATATATATATGTATATAGATATAGATAAACACACACACATATACATATATATATATATATACACATATGCACATAGATAGAAATACACTCATATAATAAAAATGTATACACATGGATGTATCTGTAGTTAGTTACATGAAAGATAAGTGTGTAAATGCTTGTATTATAGTACATATCTGTGTGTGTGTGTGTGCATACAATATACATATGTATGTGTGTTTATATATATATATATACATGTGTGTGTATATATATGTCTGTGTATATACATAGGTGTTTATATATATACATGCGTGTGTGTATATATATATATGTGTTTATATATATACATGCGTGTGTGTATATGTGTGTGTATATACATAGGTGTTTATATATATACATGCCTGTGTGTATATACATAGGTGTTTATATATATACATGCGTGTGTGTATATACATAGGTGTTTATATATATACATGTGTGTGTGTATATACATAGGTGTTTATATATATATACATGCGCGTGTGTATATATGTGTGTGTATATATACATAGGTGTTTATATATACACATGCGTGTGTGTATATACATAGGTGTTTATATATACATGTGTGTGTATATATGTGTGTGCGTATATACAGAGGTGTTTATATATATATATATATATATATATATACATGCGCGTGTGTATATATATGTGTGTATATATACATAGGTGTTTATAGGTATAAAGGAAGCTAGTACAATATTTACCATTAGATCATTAATCCAGTCCAAACTTTTACACTGCTGCCTAAACTGCCAGAGAACACTTAGATACACCACTATATAACTCTATCCCCCACAACGCTCCTCACATGTCACATACTTCAGTCCTTTCTCTCTCTTTCACCCCCCCCCCCCCCTTCTACTCTCTGTTTTACTCAAAATTAAGATTGCCTCCTCACATTTGCCTCCTCATTTTGCACCTACCTTTTCTCTACTCCATTCCCACCCCTCCTTCATTCACCTCTCTTCCTCCCACATCATCTCTCCCCTCCTCTAATCCACCTATTTGGGTGCATGTATGTGTATATGTGTGTGTGTGTGTTCATTGAGAATATGAACACACACATATACATCACCCCCCCCCCCCCTCTCAAGAGCGTGAAACTAATAAACCTTTGTTCATACTGCCTCTCTGTTTTGTTCCCGTTCCATTTTTTACTATATATATATATATATATATATCCATACACACATCCATATAGATATATATCATCATCATCATCATCATCGTTTAACGTCCATCTTCCACGCTTGCATGGGTTTGGATATATATATATCCATACACACATCCATATATATATATATATATGTGTGTGTGTATGTGTGTGTGTATGTTGGGGAGAAGTGTGTACTTAACGATGATGGCATACTTGCCATCACCGACGCTGATAAGAAGGTAGCTTGGAAGTGTCACTATGAAAGGCTACTA
>OZ024742.1:315540124-315610124 GCA_964016885.1 Eledone cirrhosa
CCAAGGAAACTGATTCCATTAGTCTTTCCATTGCTGATATTACCTGTCAGTCACAACTCATAGCAGAAGCTTTTCTGGTACAAGGATGTTAGATTTTAATTCAGAATGCACGAATCTGGAACTAATACTACAATAATTTCCCCAAACCACCACACCTGAACTGGTACATTATTTATTGACCCCAAAAGGATGAAAAGCAAAGTTGACCTTGGCACAGAGACCCAGAATAAATGCTTTGCAGCATTTAATCCAATACTCTAACAACTCTGTTATATATTAACAACTCACAGATGTTTTAATAAAGGAGAGAAAAAATTCAAAGAAAGGAAAATAAATCAATATCTGTCCTTAGAAATGATCTATAAATTCAACAAATGTCAGATAAGCTTTGTTGACAGTTTCTTACAATAATATTAACCCTTTAGCATTTAAACCAGCCGTATCCGACCAGAATTCTCTCACTTCTTTCTGTTCAAACCAACCATAACCAGCTGCTCATACTGACGTTAAAGTATTGTTCTCAAAATCTCATAGATTCAATATTGTTCTCAAAACCTCATAGTTTCACTGCGTGCAAGGATGATGAATGATGGGTGAAGAGGTGCTAGGAAATGCCAGTAGATGGAAGCTACAGTAGATGTAGACCAAGAAAGACCTGGGCAGAGGTGGTGAAAATTGACCTTAACCCTTTAGCATTCACATTACTCTATATATACTATTATATTTTCATGGTAAATGCTTTATCTCACATACTTATCTCACATATTATCTAATCTATGAGATTTTGAAAGTATTTATTTTGAGAACAATACCTTAACATCAGTTTGAGTGACCAGTTACAGCCAGTTTCAACAGAAAAAGGTAGAGAATTCTGGCTGGTTTTTGCCGGTTTGAACATTAAAGGGTTAAATCACTGAGACTCACAGAGGAGATGACAAATGAACACAGCGAGTGGAGAGATGCTATGCTGAAAAAAACCAGTCCAGCCAATGCAAGCATGGGAAAATGGATGCAAAAATGATGATGATGATGATGATATAATATATATATATGCGTGTGTGTATGTATGTGTGTATGTGTGTATGATGTGTATATACATGGATGTATGTCCCTGTCTAAGAAAGTATGAGTAAGGATATATATGTTTACCCACTAAAAAGGAACATCTCAATAGTTTTTTGCTAACACTCTGACCAGTAAATTTATAACACACACTAAAACACGTCAAAGCAATGTTAATACCTTAAATGAGATAATAAAGCGTTTATGAGGAGCAGCCATAAAAGTTGAAGATCACACTTAGACACTATGTTTATGATGTCATCTGTCATAAACAGAGGAGGATTTGATAAACTTGATTCAAGTCTCCCTTAAAGTTAGAAATTCCAGTTCTAAACATAATATTAACACCTTTTTACAAATCTATGGCTGCATTAGTCAATGTATGGTTCGTTATACAAATCTATGGTTGCATTTTTCAATGTATGGTTCGTTATACAAATCTATGGCTGCATTATATATTTTTTAAGATGGTGGGAAGTGATTTGAGAGAATTTTGCTGTTACTTTTAGCAAGTTAAGGGACCACATCTATGGGAATTTAATGTGGTAGAATCAATCCTTTCATTCTCCAAATTATACTTAACTTGATCTTATGTATTGAGGATGTATTTGTGTCTTCACTTAGCATTTGACAGTGTGCACAAGCAACAACATTTATTTATGTCCTGCAACTGAGTGGTTCAATATGCAAAGATCAGATATGTTGAGAGAAAATCTGGATGTAAGAGAAATCAGATAAAGCATGCAAGAGAGAAAGTTGCACAGGTATAGACATATAATGCATGTGGATGATGATTGTTGGGTGAACCGAGTGACAGTAAGATGTAGTAGGAGTAAGCTAAGAAAGAATTGAGCCAGAGTTGGTAGACATGGATCACAGGACAGTGAACCTCACAAATGAGATGATATAGGAAAGTGAAAAATAAGAAGCTTCTTTGGTTGAAAGATTCTTCTAAGCCAAGAAATCATAGGTAAATGGAAGTGATGATGAGCTAAAGCCCATACATTTATATAGATATAGGTAGGTGAATAAATAGATTTATAGGTATATATAAATAACAAAATATATATAGTAGATAGATAGATATTAATGTTGGCTCATGTGTTTATAGGTACAGTGTAACTCCATATATGTTGTAGAGTTATATTTCTCATATATTTCTCAGCTGACTCAAGTTTCATTGAGTGGAGGATTGGCAAGCAGCTTCAACGAAACTCGAGTACCAGTCACCCAAGATACATATCAAAATAACAATTATTATTAATTATTATATGATTTGGAGCATCTCAAGCCTGAATGTTTATTACGCCAATGCTTATCCTGATTTTTTTAGCATTAAGCAAATGAGAGTACAAAACCACACACCTGGACAGGACACCAGTCCATTTTACAATTAAAACATCCAGCTACTGCTGGTATAAATTTTCAGCTGAGTAAACTCGAGCAGTGGGAAATGGATTGTTTTGCTCAAAAACACAATACACAACGTTGTCCAGGAATGAAACCTATGACATTATGTTCATAAGTCCAAAACCCCGACCACTTGCCACGTACCTTCACTATATATAGGGTGTCCCCCAAAAATGTATACACACTTCAACAGTACTCTAATAGATATTGCCTGTATAGGTAATGAGAAATTTTGGGGACACTCTGTATGAGTAACAGATTTAAAGATATTTTACTCAACGCCTACGACAGTAAAGAAGAACAGATAGAGACATTTAACGTAGAAGAGAACTGGGAGTTCCTAAAAAATAACTTACTAGAGGCAACGGATGAGGTTTGTGGCTGGAGTAAGACCTCAAGCAGGAGGAGAGTGACTTGGTGGTGGAACAATAAGGTAGATGAAGCAGTCAAGGCCAAGAGACAGGCATGGAAAGAATGGAAGAACGGGGGGAGCAGGGTACATTACATAGAGACCAAGAGGGAAGCTAGACGACAAGTATACTTAGCTAGGAGGGAAGCAGAGGATAGAAAATTCAAGCATGTTTTACAACGTGAGGACCAGAAACAGGAGGTATTCAAGATTGCGAGGCAGTGTGTCAGAGATAGTTGTGATGTCATTGGAGAGAAGTGTATCCGGAATGATAAAGGTGAGCTTGCCCTCACAAGTGCTGAGAAGAAAGATGCATGGAAGAGTCATTATGATAGATTACTAAATGAGGAGAATGCATGGGAAGAAGAGACCCTACCCCACGTAGACCCTATAGAGGGACCAGCAGTACAAGTCAGCGGCAGCGTAGTAAGTAAGGCAATCAGAGATATGAAGATAGGGAAGGCAACCGGTCCATCGGGTATAGCTGCCGAGATGCTGAAGGCATCTGGGTCTGTAGGTCACACTATAACCACACGTATCGTTAACCAGGTAATACTAGAGGGGGCCATACCAAAAGATTGGTGCAGTAGCATCATTGTCAACTGCTACAAAGGTAAAGGCGATGCACTAGATAGAGGAAACTATAGAGGTATAAAGTTGATGGACCAGGTCATGAAAGTAACAGAAAGAGTTATAGCACAGCTGATTAGGGACCGGGTGAATATAGACGAAATGCAATTTGGGTTTGTACCAGGGAAAGGCACCACTGATGCCCTCTTCCTTGTGAGGCAATTACAGGAAAAGTACCTAGCTAAAAGTAAGCCACTCTACTTGGCATTTGTCGACCTTGAGAAAGCCTTTGACAGAGTTCCACGTGCAGTAATCTGGTGGGCTCTTAGAAAACTAGGAGTAGATGAATGGCTTGTGAAAGCGGTACAAGCCATGTATAGGGGAGCAGTCAGCAAAGTTAGGATTGGCAATGAGTATAGCGAGGAATTTAGCGTACAGGTTGGGGTCCACCAGGGCTCTGTTCTTAGCCCTCTCCTGTTCATCATAGTCCTGCAGGCAATAACGGAGGAGTTTAAGACCGGATGCCCATGGGAACTCCTGTATGCTGATGACCTCGCACTCATAGCTGAATCTATGGTAGAACTAGAGAATAAATTCCAAACCTGGAAGCAGGGACTAGAGAGAAAGGGCCTCAAAGTCAACATGACAAAGACTAAGGTCCTTATAAGTAGACGAGAAAACAGAACCCAGATCCCCTCAGGGAAATGGCCTTGCTCAGTATGTAGGAAAGGTGTAGGTAGGAACTCCATTCTCTGCCCCAAATGCAAACAATGGGTACACAAGAGATGTAGCGGGATCTCAGGAAGCTTAATTAAGAATGTAGGATTCACATGCAGCAGCTGTGCTGAAACAGCAAGCAAACAGCCACAGGAAACAAGTACCACCAATCTCTGGGAGGGCCCTGTAGAAACAGTAGACAGCTTCTGCTACCTAGGTGACCGAATTAGCAACGGAGGTGGGTGCTCAGAAAGTACAATAACTAGGGTAAGAACGGGATGGAAGAAGTTTAGGGAACTACTACCACTGCTAGCTGCAAAAGGCTTCTCCCTCAGAATGAAAGGCAGACTGTATGATGCGTGTATCCGAACAGCGATGTTGCATGGTAGTGAGACCTGGGCGCTGAAGGTGGAAGACTTACGTAGATTAGAGAGAAACGAAGCCTGCATGCTCCGATGGATGTGTAACAGTAATATACGTGAACGACAAAGCATAAAGGAATTGAGAGAGAGACTGAGCATAAGAGGAATCAAATGCTGCGTACAGGAGAGGCGGTTACGCTGGTATGGACATGTGATGCGTATGAAGGATGACAGCTGCATAAAAAGGTGCAGAGCACTAGAAGTTGATGGAAACCGCGGAGTGGGGAGACCCAAGATGACTTGGGATGAGGTGATAAAAGCCGACCTTACCCAACTACACCTCTCAAAGTCAATGACACACGACCGTGACTTCTGGCGTCACGCAGTAATACAGGGTACCCGACCTCCCATGGGTACATGCTGAAGCATATAAACAATATGCCCCCCCCCCCCCCACCGCAAGGTGGTCGTGGAGGTGCCACGGCAAAAAAGCACCCAGCCCACACTGTAAAGTGGACGTGTAGGCGCCACGAAAAAGCACCCAGCACTCACTGTAAATGAGGTTGGTGTTAGGAAGGGCATCCAGCTGTAGAAATCAAGCCAGATCAGTTCCTGTATGAGCAAGGCATGGTCAGCCGACCAGACACTGCCCACAACAGGACAACCCGTCTAACCCATGCTAGCGTGGAAGAACGGACGTAAAACGGTGATGATGATGATGATGATATATATAGGAAAGAGAGAAGGGAAAAAGAAAAGGGAGGACAAAAAAAACAGTCCACGCTGTTATGTGGCCATGTAGGTAACACGGTAAAAGCTCCCAGTCCACACTGTAAATGTGGTTGGCGTTAGGAAGGGCATCCAACCGTAGAAAACCTGCCAGATAGTCCTATACAAGCGAGACAAGGTCACCCGACCAATCTTACATCAAATGGGACAATTCCCGTCTTAACCCATGCTAGAGTGGAAGATAGACGTTAAACGATGATGATGATATATAGGCCCATAAAATGAATTGGCTTTGAAAATGTCTAAAATTAGTTCTGAATGAGGACTAAATGAGAAGAGTGAAGTGGAGCAAAGTATGGGAGATATAAGTGAGAGAATAAAGGAGTGTATGTGATTGTTTATAGTGGGTTGTCAAACCATAAATATAATATAATATAATATATATATATATATATATACAATATTAATAAATGGAAACTATATTTATAAAACCATATTTATTTCATTATATATATTTCAAGGATACCAAGTTAAATCATGGTATGCCTTCATCAGACAAAATACAATATATAACAGTTTTACAAATAGATATTGACGTACCCTTTCAAAAAGGTGACCGTTGTTTTTGGAGGCCATGATTTAACTTGGTATCCTTGAGATATATATAATGAAACAAATATGGTTTTATAAATATAGTTTCCATTTATTAATATTGTATATCTACTCCAAATATGTGTCGAGTGCTTTATATCAGTTATAATAATATTTGGTTGTTGTATCCCAACAATTTAAATAGAACTTTTGCATATATATATATATATATATATATATATATATATATATATATATATATATATATATATATATATATATATATATATATATATATATATATATATATATATATATATATATATATATATATATATATATATATATATATATATATATATATATATATATATATATATATATATATATATATATATATATATATATATGGAGGCACATGGCTTAGTGGTTAGAGTATTGGCCTTACACTCGGAAGGTTGTGAGTTCAATTCTCAGACATTCACATTGCTCCAGTTTACTCAGCTGTAGAAATGAAATGATAGGATTGGGGTCCCTATCATTCCACTGCAAAGTGGTCGTGGAGGCAAAAAAGCACCCAGCCCACACTGTAAAGTGGACGTGTAGGCGACACGGAAAAAAAAAGCACCCACCACTCCCTGTAAATGAGATTGGTGTTAGGAAGGGCATCCAGCTGTAGAAATCAAGCCAGAATCAGGTCCCACCCTTGCAAGCAGGGAAAAACAGACGTAAAAAATGATGATGATATATATAGATATCTGAAGTGAAATTTATCAACAATGAGAGAATAATGAAAAAGTTATGTAACTGAATCTTTTGTAAAAGAGTAAAATAAATATTATAATAAACACATCATAACAACCACTCTGTGCCAGACCTGTTTGGGAAGTAGTACTTTGAGTATATATATGAGCTTTGATATCTTCCTCCCTACCTCTCTCTCTCTCATACATACTGTGTAGACAAGACATATCCAACTTCTAAATGGTCAGCAGACAGACAGCTATCTATGGCTAACTATGTATTTATCTTCGGACAATAGGAACAAAAGGATTTATCTATCTATCTGCCTATTTATCTACATACCTATCTATCTATATATAGATAGATAGATATGTAGATAAATATATATATATATATATATATATATATATGTGTGTGTGTGTGTGAAGTAATTCCGTCAAAAAGGTCCAGGAAAAAAAGTGGTCTATGTAGGTTACAGAGCTTATTAGTTATGTAATAAACAACATAAGATAATTATTTCATTTACCGGTGGTTTCTTGAAAGCAAACAAAATTTGCTTTCAGTCATCAGAATGAAAAAATCCTGGTGTATTTATTTACTGTGGAGTTTAAAAACCTATATATATATATATATATAATCAATGTGTCTAGCTTTAAACAAGTACAAGAACAACAACAACAACAAAGCACAAATCCCAACAACAGTTCAAAGAAAGACTGTGTACTTGTCTGTGTGTGTGAGGGAGAGAGAGAGAGAGAGAGGAGAGAGAGAGAGAGAGAGAGAGAGAGAGAGAGAGAGAGAGAGAGAGAGAGAGAATGCCTGAACTTGTATGTGTACTTTTAACAGTGTGTGTGAGAGAGAGTGATTGTGTACATGTAAGTGTCTGTGTGTACTTAAGTGTGTGAGCTAGTGAGTCTGAATTTACACCTGAGTGTGTGAGTGTGTGTGTATGTGAGTGAGTGTTTGTGTATGCACACATTTCTGTGAATGTAACGTTATGTTAGTGTAAATGTACATTTACCAGTGTAAATTTGAGTGTAAATTTGCATCAATGTATAAGCTTGCAATTGTGAGTGCATGTGCATATGAGCATGTGTGCATATATGTGTGCATGTGCATATGAGCACATGTGCATATATGTGTGCATGCATTTTCAAGAGAGGGAGAAAGAAAGAAAGCGAGATAGAGAAAGAGAGAGAGTGCAATAGAGAAAGAGAGAGAGTGCAATAGAGAAAGAGAGAGAGTGCAATAGAGAAAGAGAGAGTGCAATAGAGAAAGAGAGAGAGTGCAATAGAGAAAGAGGGAGAGTGCAATAGAGAAAGAGAGAAAGTGCAATAGAGAAAGAGAGAGAGTGCAATAGAGAAAGAGAGAGAGTGCAATAGAGAAAGAGAGAAAGTGCAATAGAGAAAGAGAGAGAGTGCAATAGAGAAAGAGAGAGAGTACAATAGAGAAAGAGGGAGAGTGCAATAGAGAAAGAGAGAAAGTGCAATAGAGAAAGAGAGAGAGTGCAATAGAGAAAGAGAGAGAGTTCAATAGAGAAAGAGAGAAAGTGCAATAGAGAAAGAGAGAGAGTGCAATAGAGAAAGAGAGAGAGTGCAATAGAGAAAGAGAGAGAGTGCAATAGAGAAAGAGAGAAAGTGCAATAGAGAAAGAGAGAGAGAGTGCAATAGAGAAAGAGAGAGAGTGCAATAGAGAAAGAGAGAGAGAGCAATAGAGTAAGAGAGAAAGTGCAATAGAGAAAGAGAGAGAATGCAATAGAGAAAGAGAGAGAGAGCAATAGAGAAAGAGAGAAAGTGCAATAGAGAAAGAGAGAGAATGCAATAGAGAAAGAGAGAGAGAGCAATAGAGTAAGAGAGAAAGTGCAATAGAGAAAGAGAGAGAATGCAATAGAGAAAGAGAGAGAGAGCAATAGAGAAAGAGAGAGTGCACAGAGAAAGAGAGTGCAATAGAGAAAGAGAGTGCAATAGAGAAAGAGAGAGTACACAGAGAAAGATATTGAGAGAGAGAGAGAGGGGGAGAGAGAGAGACAGAGAGAGATTTGCATTTGCAAAGACCTGATATACAATGCAAGTCTGCTAGATGTGCAACTGATACTGCAGAAAACAATATGTTGTGCAATGCAGAATTATGACAGCTGGAAAGACCCCCTTGTAACAAATGGGGTGGTGCATTCCTGCAGAGCATCGCAGATAATTGCAGACGGGTGCTTGCTGCACACAAAATAATGTTATACTAATATTGCATCAGCCATGCTGATATAATGTTGGTTGCAGGTGGTGGTGGTGGTGGTTTGTCTGCAGTGGCGACTTCAGCAGTAGTTATTGTGGTGATGATGGTGGTGGTGGTGGTGGTGGTTGTCTGCAGTGGCGACTTCAGCAGTAGTTATTGTGGTGATGATGGTGGTGGTGGTGGTGGTGGTTGTCTGCAGTGGCGACTTCAGCAGTAGTTATTGTGGTGATGATGGTGGTGGTGGTGGTGGTGGTTGTCTTCAGTGGCGACTTCAGCAGTAGTTATTGTGGTGATGATGGTGGTGGTGGTGGTGGTGGTGTCTGCAGTGGCGACTTCAGCAGTAGTTATTGTGGTGATGATGATGGTGGTGGTGGTGGTGGTTGTCTGCAGTGGCGACTTCAGCAGTAGTTATTGTGGTGATGATGGTGGTGGTGGTGGTGGAGATGGTGTCTGCAGTGGCGACTTCAGCAGTAGTTATTGTGGTGATGATGATGGTGGTGGTGGTGGTGGTTGTCTGCAGTGGCGACTTCAGCAGTAGTTATTGTGGTGATGATGGTGGTGGTGGTGGTGGTGGTGTCTGCAGTGGCGACTTCAGCAGTAGTTATTGTGGTGATGATGATGGTGGTGGTGGTGGTGGTGGTGTCTGCAGTGGCGACTTCAGCAGTAGTTATTGTGATGATGATGGTGGTGGTGGTGGTGGAGATGGTGTCTGCAGTGGCGACTTCAGCAGTAGTTATTGTGGTGATGATGGTGGTGGTGGTGGCAGTGGTGGTGGTGGTAGTGGTGGTTGTGGTGATGGTGTGGTGTGGTGTTGATGGTGGTGGTGGTGGTGGTGGTGGTGGCAGTGGTGGTGGTGATGGTGATGGTGTGGTGTGGTGTTGATGGTGGTGGTGATGGCAGTGGTGGTGGTGATGGCGTCTGCAGTGGCGACTTCATCAGTAGTGATTGTGGTGATGATGGTGGTGGTGGTGGCAGTGGTGGTGGTGGCAGTGGTGGTGGTGGCAGTGGTGGTGGTGGTGGTAGTGATGGTGTGGTGTTGGTGGTGGTGGTGGTGGTGGTGGTGGTGATGGTGTCTGCAGTGGTGACTTCAGCAGTAGTGATTGTGGTGATGATGGTGGTGGTGGTGGTGGTGGTGGCAGTGATGGTGGTGGTGGTGGTGGTGGTGGTGATGGTGGTGGTGGTGGCAGTGGTGGTGGTGGTGGTGATGGTGGTGGTGGTGGTGGTGATGGTGTCTGCAGTGCGACTTCATCAGTAGTGATTGTGGTGATGATGGTGATCGTGGTGGCAGTGGCGGTGGTGGTGGTGGTAGTGTTGGTGGTGGTGGTGGTGGTGGTGGTGATGGTGTGGTGTGGTGTTGGTGGTGGTGGTGATGGTGTCTGCAGTGGTGACTTCAGCAGTAGTGATTGTGGTGATGATGGTGATGGTGGTGGCAGTGGCGGTGGTGGTGGTGGTAGTGTTGGTGGTGGTGGTGGTGGTGGTGGTGGTGGTGGTGGTGTCTGCAGTAGTAATTGTGGTGATGATGGTGGTGGTGGTGGTGGTCGTTGTTGTCATCGTCATTGTCATCATCATTCATAGTTGTGGTGCTGATGGTGATGGTGTGGTGTTGGTGGTGATAGTATTGGTGATGGTGGATGTGCTGGTGGAGGTGGTGGTGGTGGTGATGGTGTGGTGTTGGTGGTGATAGTATTGGTGATGGTGGTGGTGGTAGTGGTGGTGATGTGGTGTTGGTGGCGATAGTATTGGTGGTGGTGGTGGTGGTGGTGATGATGTGGTGTTGGTGGTGATAGTATTGGTGGTGGTGATGATGTGGTGTTGGTGATGGTGTGGTGTGGTGTTGGTGGTGATAGTATTGGTGATGGTGGTGGTGATGTGGTGTTGGTGGTGATAGTATTGGTGATGGTTGTGGTGCTGGTGGTGGTGGTGGTGATGGTGTGGTGTTGGTGGTGATAGTATTGGTGATGGTTGTGGTGTTGGTGGTGGTGGTGGTGATGGTGTGGTGTTGGTGGTGATAGTATTGGTGATGGTGGTGGTGATGTGGTGTTGGTGGTGATAGTATTGGTGATGCTTGTGGTGCTGGTGGTGGTGGTGGTGATGGTGTGGTGTTGGTGGTGATAGTATTGGTGGAGGGGGGGTGATAGTATTGGTGGTGGTGGTGGTGGTGGTGGTGGTGGTGGTGGTGGTGGTGTGGTGTTGGTGGTGATAGTATTGGTGATGGTGGTGGTGGTGGTGATCATCGTCGTCATCATCATGATGGTATCTTAGAGAGAGGTAGGGGTGATTTTGGTGGTTCTGTGGTGATGGATCTGGCAGTGGTGGGTTGGGTGGTTGTGCTTTTATACTGGTGGTGGTAGTGGTGTTGTCAGTGGCACTGGTGGTTACATTGGTGATGGTACTGGCATTGATGTGAGGTGTGGGTGCTTTTGTTATGGGTGGTGTTGGTGGTGGTGGTAGTGATGGTGGTGGTGTTAGTGGTGGTGGTGGTAGTGATGGTGGTGGTGTTGGTGGTTACATTGGTGATGGGAATGGCATTGGTGGAGGGTCGTTGTGCTTTTGTACTGGTGGTGGCAATGGTGGTGGTGGCAGTGGTGCTGGTACTTACATTGGTGATGGAACTGGCATTGGTGGAGGGAGGGGAGTTGTGCTTTTGTACTGGTGGTGATGGTAGTAGTGGCTGTGGTGGCAGTGGTGATGGTGCTGGTGTTGGTGTTGGTGGTTACATTGGTGATAGAACTGACATTGGTGTGTGGAGTTGTGCTTTTTTACTGGGTGCTGGTAATGGCAATAGTAGCGGTAGTGGTGCTGGTGGTTACAATGGTAATGCAGTAATGATAGCACTGGTATTGGTGAAGTGATAGTAATAGTAGCAATAGTGGTAATAAATTTGGTAGTGGTAGAGCTAAGGTGAGGACAGCAAGCAATAGCACTAAATATTATGGTTATTGCAACATTTATAGAAGTAGTAAGTAGATAGGCATTTAGTTTATGGTGACTGTGGTTGTGGTGGTGGTGGTGGCGGTGGTGGTGGTGGTGGTGGTGGTGAAGGTGGTGGTGGTTGTGGTGGTAGTGGTGGTAGTGGTGGTGAAAGTGGTGGTTGTGGTGATGGTGATGGTGGTAGTGATAGTGATTGTGCTGGTGATGGTAATGGTGATTGTGCTGGTGGTGGTGGTGGTGGTGGTGGTGGTGGTGGTGGTGGTAGTGGTGTCGGTGGTGGAGCAGGTGATGATGTTGATGAATATTGGTGGTGATAGTAACTGCTTTAGTAAATAGATGTTATAGCTGCAGTATTGGTCAACCTTTACAATGTGTACTAACATGCATACACATATACTGTGATTGCTTACCTAGATATGCATGATTCTTTCTATACATGTTTATGAGCTAACACTTCTATATATGTATGGGTTTGTGTGTTCTTAATGTTTATTTCAGCAGGTACATGTATGTGATTTTGTGAATTTAGGCATAAATGTGACAGATTTGCTAATAGCTTTTCAAAACAGTACTAGTGAGATAAACCTTTCACTGTATATATAGACATAACCCTTTAATTTTCAAACCGGCCAAAACCAGCCAGAATTCTCTACCTTTTTCTGTTGAAACTGGCTCTAACTGGTCACTCAAACTGATGTTAAGGTATTGTTCTCAAAATAAATACTTTCAAAATCTCAGATTTGATATTATGTGAGATAATTATGCGAGATAGAGCCTTTACCATGAAAATATAATAGTATATATAGAGTATTGTGAATGCTAAAGGGTTAACTAAATTTTGGTAAGAGATAGTAGTTAGATGTAGTAAACACCAATACAAAAGAGGGTAGTGGAAAACTTCAAAATAAACAGTCACTATCAATAACATGTATTATATTGACTCTCTAAACAATATGCAAGTCCTTCTTTCAGTGAATATTGACTGTTTTACACAAACTTATAAAGAAAGCATTTATATATACATATCATCATCATGTTACGTCCGCTTTTCCCTGCTTGGAAGGGTGGGACGGGAACTGATTCTAGCTTGATTTCTACAGCTGGATGCCCTTCCTAACACCAACCTCATTTACAGTGAGTGCTGGGTGCTTTTTTGTCATGGCACCTCCTCGTCCACTTTGCAGTGGAATGATAGGGACCCAGTCCCTATCATCTCATTTCTACAGCTGAGTAAACTGGAGCAATGTGAAATAAAGTGTCTTGCTCAAGGAAACTATATATATATATACATATATATATATAATAGTTCAGATCTTTATGATAAACCTACAATTAAATGATGTATTTATCATCATCATCATTGTTATTTAACGTCCGCTTTCCCTGCTGACAAGGGTTGGACGGGTCTACAAAGACCAAACCAATACTGAAGCGGGGATGCTGACTTGATACGTTCTATCAAGTGCACAGGAGATGTTGTCATGTCTTCTGACATAAGCTGAAGGGTGGTCCTTCGAACCACTAATTTGGAAAGTTTTCTACTGCTGGATGCTCTTTCTAACACTAACCACTTTACAGTGTGTACTGGATGCTTTTATCAAGTAGATCACCAGCACTAGGGAGGTTGCCATGTCCTAGAAGAGCATCCAGCTATAGATATCCTACCAAAAATAGACCATAAAAAAGCAAGGTGTGATCCTTTGACCGTTCTAAGAAGACAGTAACTTTGAATAAAAACCAACTCCAACTGTGACAACTCATCCAACCAATGCCAGCATGGAATTAGAATACAAAATGAGGAGGAGGTAGAGGAGGAGGCATGTGTTGTATAAACACACGTACACACATACTCAAATGAATATATAATGTGTTGTGTCTATGTGTGTGCGTGTGCATGCATGTGTGTGAGTGTGCGATGAGAGCAAAGCTAACCTTATCGGGATTTGAACTCAGAACGTAAAGAGCCATAACTCAATGCTGCAAAGCATGGTGTGCGACCATAGTGTGCTCAAGTTTGATCTTTTTTTTATTATGGATTTTTCTTATTTCTTTATTAGTTCATTGTTTGGTTTGGAACAATAGTATTCTAATTACTGAAGTCTATTGTTTTTAGACCTTCGCAACCCAATCTTCGGCAGTTCAACAGCAGCAATATCAAATAGACCAACAGCAGCAATATGAAATAGACCAACAACAGCAATGTGACATAGACCAACAGCAGCAATGTGACATAGACCAACAGCAGCAATGTGACATAGACCAACAGCAGCAATATCAAATAGACCAACAACAGCAATATCAAATAGACCAACAGCAGCAATATGAAATAGACCAACAGCAGCAATATGAAATAGACCAACAGCAGCAATATGAAATAGACCAACAGCAGCAATGTGACATAGACCAACAGCAGCAATATGAAATAGACCAACAGCAGCAATATGAAATAGACCTACAGCAGCAATATCAAATAGACCAACAGCAGCAATATCAAATAGATCAACAGCAGCAATATGAAATAGACCAACAGCAGCAATATGAAATAGACCAACAGCAGCAATATGAAATAGACCAACAGCAACAATATCAAATAGACCAACAGCAGCAATATGAAATAGATCAACAGCAACAATATGAAATAGACCAACAGCAGCAATATCAAATAGACCAACAGCAGCAATATGAAATAGACCAACAGCAGCAATATGAAATAAATAGAACAGCAACATCAACTAGGACAAGAGCATCAACAGCAACAGCAACATCAATGAGATTAACGGCAGTAACAACAAAAACAAGAACCAAATAACTGCAGTAACATGTAGAGAGAGAGAGGAAGAGAGAGAGTGAGGATATATACATATATATATATATATATATATATATATATATATATATATATGTGTGTGTGTGTGTGTGTGTGTGTGTGGAGAGAGAGAGAGAGAGAGAGAGAGAGAGAGAGAGAGAGAGAGAGAGAGAGAGAGAGAGAGAGAGAGAGAGAGAGAGAGAGGGGTAGGTCTGTATGTTAGGGGAAGAGAGAATGAGATAAAGACAAGAGTGTGGAAGAGAGAGTGAGTGAGAGAAAGATAGAGAGAGAGAGGGGGGAGAGCAATATGAAAGGAGATCTATAATATAAGTTATATAAAAGGAGAATTATGTGAAGGGAGAGCTGAATGAGTCAGAATAGAAGAGAGGAGCAGCAGGAGGAGGAGGAGGAAGGGGAGGAGATGAGTCAATGTGTTGACTGGGAGACAGACAGTTTCCCCTATTTCAAACAACACCATAATGTGTACTTTCACAGCATCACATCAAGTAGTTTACCTAAACAATTACACATGTAAAAATTCAATGGATTACTATACTCATACATAACTTAGAGAACAGAACAAACAGTTTATCTGTGTGTCTGTTGCTGTTTTAGCCCCAGTTCAGCCATCATTGAACAGACCTATGGATTAAAAATATTCCAGCTATGACCATTCCATCAATTTTCTCAGACATAACTTAAGACAAAAACAAAGTGTGTGTGTGTGCTTTGTTATTGTTGATGATGATAATGATGTTTAGCCCTAGGTCAGCCCTGATTGAACAGACCTATGATTAAAAATATTCCAGCTATGACCATTCCATCAATTTTCTCAAGCATATCTTAAGACAAAAACAAAGTGTGTGTATGTGTGTGTGTGTTGTTGTTGATAATGATGATGATGATGTTTAGCCCTAGGTCAGCCCTGATTGAACAGACCTATGATTAAAAATATTCCAGCTATGACCATTCCATCAATTTTCTCAGACATAACTTAGCCCTTTAGCATTTAAACCAGCCATATCCGACCAGAATTCTCTCACCTCTTTCTGTTCTCAACCGGTCATAACCGGCCACTCATACTGGTGTTAAGGTATTGTTCTCAAAATAAATAATATCAAAATCTCATAGATTCTATATTATGTGAGATAATTATGTGAGGTAAGCCCTTTTCTGTGAAAATATAACAGTAAATATAGAGTAATGTGAATGCTAAAGGATTAAGGCAAAAACAGAGTGTGTATGTGTGTTGTTGTTGTTTAATCCTAGGTTAGCCCTGATTTACCAGACTATGATCAAAGGTATTCCAGCCATACCCATCTTGCCATCTATATTCAGGCATGATGCAGGACACAACAAGCATTTTAACCCTATGACTCTTGTTTTACAATATTAAACTGTCTATTTAACCCTTTAATGTTCAAACCAGCCAAAACCGGCCAGAGTTCTCTACCTTTTTCTGTTGAAACTGGCTGTAACTGATCAAACTGATGTTAAGGTATTGTTCTCAAAATAAATACTTTCAAAATCTCAGATTTGATATTATGTGAGATAATTAAGTGAGATAAAGCATTTACCATGAAAATATAATAGTATATATAGAGTAATGTGAATGCTAAAGGGTTAAAAATGTTTATATGAAAATCTTCCATCATAATTTTATGTAATAACATTTGTTAAATTATGTTCTAAACAACATCTTAATAATAATAATAAAGTTATTTTACTGAATCCCTCCAAATATTTGATTATTTTCAAATGTTTCATATAAGAAATATGGTAACAAAAGAGTTAAGGCCACTTTTCCTGCTAAAGCAAGTGTTAAACTTGTGTATCCCATGACAGATTTCATACTTATCAATGAGGTCTTTGGAGGGGGGTGGGGGGCAAAGACTGGTGCCAGGTAGCTAAGAGAGAAGCTAGACGACAGGTATAGATGGCTCAGGAAAGAGGCTGAAGAAAGAAAGTTTGCCAATGTCCTGAGACATGTGGAACAGAGACACAAAGTGTTCCGCATTGCAAGGCACTGTGTCAGTGTGAATCATGATGTTGTTGGGGGAAAATATGTTAGAAATGACGCTGGTGCACTTAGCATCACTGATGCCCAAAAGCCTGGAAATGTTACTATGAGAGATTGATGTATGTTGAGAATGAATGGGAGAAAGAGAAACCACTCCCAATTTACCCAACAGAAGGACCAGCTATTGAATTTGGCAGTAATAGGGTCAAAGAAGCAATCAAAGATTTGAAGAATGGTAAATTTGCAAGACCGTCAGAGATAGTTGCTGAAATGCTAAAAACATTGGCAGAAGTAGGATTTGAACTAATAATCTGCATAGTCAATCAGGTAATACAGTATGGTGTCATACCCAATGAGTGGTGCAGCAGTACAATCATAAATTGCTACAAAGGCAAAAGTGATGCTCTAGAAAGGAGCAACTACAGAGGAATAAAACTAATGGACCAAGTTATGAAAGTGACAGGAAGAGTTATAGCACAACTGATTAGAGAAAGAGTCAAAATAGATGAGATGCAGTATGGTTTCATGCCTGGGAAAAGTACTACAGATGCCCACTTCCTACTTCTAACTACTCAATCATAGGCTGCTACCCCTTCCTCCAGATACACAAAGTAATATATATATATATATACATGGATATATTTATTTAAGTATATGCATATTTTTAAATACACATAAATCGCTCAGTCTACCCTGTAAGGTGGTTATGTTGGTGACATGACAAAAAGCACCCAGTCCACTCTGTAAGATGGTCGTGTTGCTGAGATGACAAAAAGCACCCAGTCCAGCCTGTAAGGTGGTCGTGCTGGTGACATGATGAAAAAGTACATAGTTCAGCCTGTCCATTGATCATTTTGATGCTAAAACAAAAAGCACCTAGTCCACACTGTAAATGTGGTTATTAGTGTTAGGAAGGGCATCCAGTCATAGAAACCAAACCAGAAACAGTTTCTGTATGAGCAAGACACGATCACCTGATCTGACTTGTTTCACAATGGATCAACTCATTTAACCCTTGCAAGCGGACATTTAACCTATGGACATTAAAAGATGATGATGATGATGATGACATATTCATTGACACACTAAACAACTGAAACATGTATAAAGTGACCGATAGATTACAGCTTGTCTCAACAATATGTTTCACATAATAAACAAGACTGCAGCTGTTACAGTCAGAGAGAATCTTTATGCTTTAATAACCTTCATGTTGGACCCTGATCAAAGCTGTAAAAACAGATTAGTGTTACTTGAATTCAAATCTACTCTTGCTTTCATGTAGATTTGAAATGGTGGCTTTTAGTTGGGACAGGAAGAGCAGCTGTTATTACCAGTATATGATGGATCCTCCATCGGGTTTGATGATGAGCATTCAATTGTTTGCCCAACAAAATTTCTAATCACCCACCATTTTCTGTTCAGTAGGTCATCATCCACCCAACAGTTGAAATTGTCCACTGGTGGGCAATATTGTCCAGATTGGGAAATCCTGTACTATTGGCACAAGGCCAGCAATTTGGGGGAAGGAGAAAATAGATTATATTGACCCAATGCATTACTCATACTTTATTTTAATGACCCTGTAAGGATGAATGATAAAGCTAACCTCTACAGGATTTGAATTCAGAACATAAAAGGCTGTAACTAAATGATTCAAAGCACTTTGTCTACGTCATCTAAAACTGAACATAGTTCTGTAAAAATACAAGTTATAGCTTTGTTTGATTAACTCTTTAACATTTACATTAGCTGTATCCGGCCAGAATTCTCTCACTTCTTTCTGTTCAAACCGGCCGTAACGGGTCGCTTATACTGGTGTTAAGGCAAAGATTCTCAAAGTGGGCACTACCGCCACCTTGGGAGCGTTGAGAAGGTCCAGGGGGCGCTGGCATGTAGGCAGGTCTCTCTGGAAATAGGGTCGGGGGTGCTGACGGTATTACATGACCATGGGGGGGGGGGGCAAAAAGATTGAGAACCTCTGTGTTAAGGTATTGTTCTCAAAATAAATAACATTAAAATCTCGTAGATTCAATATTATGTAAGATAATCATGTGGAATAAAGTGTTTACTGTGAAAATACAATAGTATATATAGAGTAATGTAAATGCTAAAGGGTTAAACCAATGAAGTTGAGGTAGAGTTGTTGGGGGGAGTCGACCTAACAGTGACAATGAATTTTGGCGTTTTACACAATCCATTGCATGAACATGGAGGTTTCTGCAAAGGCAAAAATCTTCAAATACTTACAGCTTGCACAAGTCTGTTGCTCTCAATAGCTAAGTCTCATGGCTATATAGAAGGTTGGTGCAAACAAACACTCAATAGATGCACCTGATTGTTGTTGACATCATAATGTGAAAGTGGGTGAATAACTAATGCAATAAGGATTAAATTGTTAAACAAGATTAGATAATCCTGTCTATGATAAATGAACGAAGAAATGATAATATTTATAGGGCTTTACAAGTACTTTCAGTCAGAGAAAGGCAGTAATGGTATTGTGAAACAGGAAATTACTATAGTTAAACTTGTATCAGACAATGGTGACTAATGTAAATATTTTATTAGATGAAGAACTAGATGCCATGTTGTGTTTGGAGTGGCATTTGGATTAACTTTTTCATCACCATATTTCTAATAAAAGACAGCACCTACGATTTTTAAATTAAGGCAGAGGTTCTCAAACTTCTTTCCCCCCCCCCCATCCCCCCAACCCCTCATGACTACACAAGGCCCTCAGCAACACCCACTCCTATTTCTAGAGAGACCTGTCTACTTGCAACTTGTAAATAATATATAATGAAATCGTTAATTTATATATAATATGTATCATTTGCTATTTAATATACTATTTATCATCTATACTGCCACCACCCCCACACCGTCCCCTTGCCCCAACACCACCTGGACCTTCTCAACCCTCGGGTGGGGGGGGGGATAGCGCCCACTTTGAGAACCTCTGATGAAAATCACCAACACTAATAAAGTTGTCATGTCTTTGACATAGCTGAAGAGGACTTACAAACACAAATTAGAATGAGATGGACGTCCAATGTGAGCTCTAGTTGTTCAATGAGCAATGTATTCATGAAATTAAGAAACCAAACTAGTAACTGAGTATTCCACAGACACGTGTACCTTTAAGGTAATTCTCAGTATGACAGTTTGGCACTGGCTGGTCTTTTGAAATAGAGGTACAGTTCATCCGACAAACTTCCAAACAGTTCCTGTCAGCCCAATTTCTCAGAAAGCTTGAGTCAACCCGGGTCTAAGGTAAATAACACTTGACCAAGATACCATAGGCTGGGATGAAACCTGCTACCTTATGATTGTGAACACTTTGAGAAGTGAACTTCTTAAATGATTCAATCATACTGCACTAATTATAGGCACGTATGGAACACATAATGAGGGAGTCCCTGTGTGATCATTCAGCATTCTAGAAATAGCAGCCCAATCTCCCTGAAACTGCACCATGCTATTTTTTAAAAAAAAGGTATATAGGATAATGTATCCTGGATACACATTAACTGGAAAAACGGAATAGTCACGGTTGGGACACCTTTGACCAAAAGGTTGCTCGTTCATGGCTGACCTTGGGTTAAACAACAGACATGTACAATATGACCCACATATGAATTTTATAAATACCTAAGAAAGTTACCATTTTTTCTATCACATTACTCTCTTATTCCTCCCACCTTTGCTCACGTCTTAAACAAACCCATCCTCTCTCTTTCACTCTTGTTGGAGGCAATAAATAGAGAAACACTATAATCCATTCACTCAAATGCTCCCACTCAAATATGGCACATTCCATTCATGTTCTCACATTTATAGATACAGACAGCAACATTTCTATGTGGGGTGTGTACTTACTCACACACATGAACACAAACATTCTGTATGTCTGTCTTTCATTTCAGTTCCTTCCCTTCCCAAATACTCCCACGCCAACTCCCCCAACCACCCTGTCTCACTTATATATAACTCTCTGTCTGCCCTAAATCCTTAATTTTACATAGTTGGTATTCCCTACTCTCGCCGACGGGACCTTCTTCAACAAACCATGATCAATGTCACTACTAACACCAGCATCTCTACAACTTCTATACTAATAAACTCTTCCTTACCACCACCTTAATTATGATACCCGTAGACATAGACAGCAGCATAAGCAATCAGGGAGTTTCAAATATTGCCTTGCTTAAAATAGCAGCCACTACTTCAATAAATGGGGAATCAGATGTTTTAAAATGTTAATCTTAGGACAAAGTAACTCATAAGGAAGGCCAAACTAGAAGTGTAATCCGGATTTCTCACAGTCACAAATTCTGAGAGGAGGAGTATAATGGATTGTATCGATTCTCAGTACTTGATTGGTATTTATTTAATCGACTGTCGACTCTCACTCTTATAGTTGTTTATAGTCTCTTAGTCATTTACATGTTTCTTCTCCCTAATAAACACTTCATGTGTGTCTATATATATATATATATATATAGAGAGAGAGAGAGAGAGAGATTCCCAAGTTGTGTGGGGGGAATAACCCCAGTTAAAAATGGTATTCAATATATTGATAGCGTGTACGCATTTTTTTTTTTTTATATATAGAAATGACTTCTACAGTGCTAGAACTGTTTCGTTCGTATGAAATCATCAGGACATTCCTGATGATTTCATCGTATGCTCTGTCTCTGTTTCTTAAGTTATCATTCTCTTGCTCTCTATAAATATGCACTCCCTATATGTCCGTCTCGCTTGAAAGACGACACATAAACCTGACTGAACTTAAAATTGAAATGTAAAAAAAAAAAAAAAAAGAACAATTTATTCAATAGACCTCCGGAGACGAAAAGAACCCATTCAACTTTCAGTGAGTAAGCTAGCAGACTATATAAAGATGTCATTTTTCATGTATATTTTTAGTCTTTTCGTCTCACTATATCACTTCCCCTCTTTGTTTCACGTACACGCAATCACTATATCGTTTGCGTGTATTCGCTTAATAATGCACGCCCATTATTCGTCCGCCCATTTCTACACCCACATATATACACACAAATTAAGACACGTTTCTTTTCCATAGAATAAACACAGACATGACTGTGCAAATACGAAGTTTACTTCATAGCTTCGCGGCTCCGTGTTCGATCCCATTGTGCAGATTGATCATTAAGCTTGTGAGTAGAATTTAATAAAGGGAAACTGTACAAAAGGCCGTCGTTATATATATATATAATGTGTGTGTGTGTGAGTTAGTGTGTTCATGTTTACGTTCTTATTGACAGTTCGACAAATACAGATCAATAGAATAAAATACTGCGGGTAGGGTAGATAAAACGATAGCCCAGCATAACCACGGCCACGTGATTGAGAATAAAATATACGGATTTTTCGTAAAATTTTAATATCTTTCACATTTCACAAAAGATTATCCACTCGTATTCTTTTATTAGTGTTTTCTTTTCCTTTAATTTTTTTACATTCCATTATAACCGAATACGACTATTTCAGAAATAGATTAGCACATACATGTACAGCACCTTATATTACAACACGTAAGCACTAACTAAACTCACACACACATTGCCACGCGTACTAGCCAATTTTACATTTGCCACATGGCATCTTTCAAAGAAACATCGTTCATTCAATTGCATATGCATAATAATAATCACTCCCAGTTATTTCCCTTTGTTTATAATTAGCACCGTTTACTTGAGTATTTTTTATTTGTTATAAAGCGTTAGTTTATATATTTCAGGTTCGAGAATCGGCTGAAAAATATATAGGCTGGATATGAAGGAGTGACGGCAGAGCTGCGAAGTCTTGCATGCATTAATTTCAACTCTTCTTATACGATTAACAAAATAAATTTTTAAGGAAAAACAAACGAATACATCTACGTATGCATGTATGTAAAAAGGTCGACGTAATTTTTCATGGCAACAATAAGACAGATAAATACTCTATAATAGATGAATCACTACCTCCTTACGGATAACTGATGATGTACACCAGGTCCGAACTCCCACTGTTATCGCCTCCACCTCTCTCTCTATTATGAGCAAATGGGGTCCCACGTGCTGGCCGCCCCACGGTCCCGGTGGACAGAATGGAGAAGGCGTTTCTCCGGAGGATGGTAAGGGAGATGCGCTGGAGGAGACATTCCATCTCGTGAAGCTCACACCTGTGGCTAGCCAGCTCAGTGTCAGTGGTGGTAAGAGGGAGGTAGCTCTAGGGCCAAAGACACCAGAAGTCTCCACTGCTAGGGGTTCGACTGCAAACCTGTCGGAGAGCGACCGATACTTGGAGAGTTTACCCTCCTCAGCCTGAAGTGCAGCAGAACCTGGGTTAGTCACAGACTGCACCAGGTTGCCGCTGGAGAACGTGTCACTGCAAGTGGCATCCCAGACTGCACCAGGTTGCCGCTGGAGAATGTGTCACTGCAAGTGGCATCCCAGACGAGACAATGTAAGGCGGTGTTGGTCGAGCTGGTGCGCTAGCCTGTCTGAGGTCAGGTTGCACTGGATGGCATCCCAAATTCTTGACGTCAGCAGGGGGAGAAGGAGAAGGGACGTCTACTGAGCTAAGTCCAAGCCGGTTCCACGCCTTGCAGGCAACCTCACATTCCTCGATCACAGTGGGTTCCATTGTGTTTAGGAGGACCTTGTTGATGAGGACGCGGCATGGAGTTTAGTTGCAACTGCACAGAATGTGGCGAGCGAACAAAGGAACCTCAATGTGATCGCTTAATGTGCTGGAAAGAACAGTCAGTTTTCTTCCAAATAATCTCTTGGTCGTTTTAATACAGAAATGACACATCACATTAAATACTCGAATTCTAGATTATATATTCTCTAAACATTAATTGTTTCTACTTTTTGGCACAAGGCCAGCAATTACCTAGTACATAACTGGTACTTTACTTTATCGACCCCGTAAGGATGAAAGGCAAAGTTAACCTCGGCGGGATTTGAACTCAGATCATAAAGGGACATAACTATGCTAGAAAGCATGGCGTCTGACCCTCTACCGATACTGCCAATCCACCACCATTATTCTCTAAACATTAATGGGGCTGGTCAAGAGTAGATTTGGGGTTTTAAAAAATATCATTATTCTTATTATTATTTCACAAACTATGTAACTCAGGCAGAACAAATATCACACAACGCATTTTCTTTTCACCCTCCCCTCGAAATCACTAGATTGTTGGTTTCACACCGCTGCGCATCAGTGAGAGATGTATGTCCGTGTGTGTGCGCGTGCGTCGGGCCACTTGTTAGTGCTACTGGTAACATGTAATTCAGTACAACCTGTTACATAGCCAGGTCGTCAGCGGCTAAACCGGCTCTACCACCATGGTAGTCTGATGAGAAGGGTAGCAAGAAATCCAGTGGAATAAAAGCAACACCTGTCTCGCATAGACGAATGAGAACAACGGCTTTCTTACAATGGACACAGAAATATTCGACATAGTGAATGAGTGCGCTCTCACACTAGTGTTGGGATCGACATATCTGGGTGAGGGGAAATCTCTGAATTCAAACCCCGGCTGTCCTAGTAAGATTGGGAAGGACTAGGAGATGGAATACACTTGGCAGTCGTCCCATATTTTTGTGTCATGGGAAACTCCATACCTAACTAAACAAGTGAATTACGTTCATCCTGATCAAATCAATATTTGTCCGTTTATATATATGTGTGTATGTGAGTTAAATATGTATACACGTTACGTATATTTGACGGTGGGAAGGCAACATAGTCTAATGGCTAAGAAGTTCGTTTTGCAATCATTAAATCCCGAGTTCGACACCACTGCACGGCATATTGGGCAAGTGCTAATTATCAAAGCTATGGGTTGACCCCAAACCTAGTGAGAGAAATTGGTTAAAGGGAAACTGTATGGAGCACGTCAGATTATTGTACCTATTATTCAAAAGGCAAATCTGTGTTGGGCTGAATCTTGAGAATTAGGTTAAGGAAACGCGTATCTGAAATATTCAGTTACCTGCGTACGTATATTGCATGAGTAGGTTATTTCATTGATTGAACACGAACAGTCATCGTCGAAACCGACGGAAGTCCATATTCAATCGGTATTCTTGTATTTAGACCAAACCCTTTACATAGTAGTTAGTAAGTTCTTTTAATAAATCAAAATATCTTGCTGATCTGTTCAAACATGCCTAGAGGGTCTTGCTTATCTTATGATTAATAAATATTACTGTTACTGTACATATAACAACCATATTTAGCCTTTAGAAAACTTCGGCAGTGATCCAAATAACCCACACATAAGTAGTATTATGTATGTGTGTGTGTGTGTGTATATATATATATATATATTGTTTTAATATAGATGAGATTCTACAGGACTAGAACTGTTTAATTCTTTAGAAATCATCTGGAATCTGCATATATATATATATACACACACACACGTGAGAATGAGTACCCAATACCGGGTAGAGTTTAAATATTCTTTATTATGGCTAAGTGGTGAGTCCTGTCTAATGTTCCTGTGAGTACACAGGTGAAACTCCAGAGTAACAAGATTCACCATTGATAAAGAATATATATGTAAGAGAGAGAGAGGTAAGGGAAAAAAGTTTGTTTATAAAGTTGAATATACACGCACGCTCACACTTTAACAGATACACACAAGACGACGGATAAGCAGAGCTGTCGGATAGTCAGCTTAGTGGTATTCGTTCCGGCTCTTTGCGCTCAAATCCCGCCGAGATCATCTTTGTCTTTCATAATTTCGAAGTCGATAAAAAAAAAACTACCAGTTCAGTGTTGGAGGTCGAGTCTACCTCTATATCTCTTTTACACTTCCCCGCCCTAACCCTCTCTCAATCTCTGGAAGAAATCGGCTGTGTTCAAACCTAGGGAAAGGATAGTATCCGCCCAAGACACGCTGCATGTCACTAGACGGCCTTTACGACACCATCGGGAGTTGGTGGCATATACATAGAGAGTGAGGTACCTGTCCTTTTACTAGTTTTACTGTGGTCAAGCTGGAGTTGTGCCCGACAACAGCACCTTCTTTTAAATTCTGGTACTTCAGTAATATCTTTTTTGTCGACCTGCGAAGGTACAAGACATAAACAAACAACACCGTTTTCTTAGTGGTGTCGACGTTCAGACACAAGTTTCAGTGACAAAAGTAAAAATATATATATATAACTACCCAGGGAATATTCAACTGGTAAGGTATGGTTTTCCTTGGCTATGTCAAAATTTATAAAACACTCATTGTATTTTATCTGAAAGCGTACCAAAGTTTTTTGGTACCCTTGAAATATATATAATAGAATAAATATAGTTTCCATTTATTTAATATCATTATATATATATAATTTGAATATTTTTACTTAATTCATGATAGGATGACCGGAAATGAAAATAATGAAACAAAAAATTCTCAATAGAGACAGAACATAAAAGAATCGAATTCCTATTGTCACTGCCTCCGTCTTTCTGGCTCTCCCCATTTCTCACTATATTAAGCAAATGGGGGCCCACGCACTGGCCGCCCCGTGGCTCCGGCGGACATAAAAGAGAAGGCGTTTCACGGGAGGATGGTGAGGGAGACGCATTCTAAAAGCTATTCCAACTCGCAAGGCTCACACCTGCGGGTAGCCAACTCCGTGCCGATGGTGGTGATCCTAGGGCCAAGAACACCAGAAGTCTCCACTGCTACGGGCTCGTATTAGACTACCGCCTTAAAGGGATTTAGTCGACACATACATACATAATATTCTTCTTTATTACAAAAGAAAATTAGGCGATATCCAATTTTAGCTGTCTAAATGCCGCTTACTTGCTGCAGTTGCTGCTTACTTCAATGTATGAGGCTATTCCAACAAATTTACATTCCCCCTTTTTTTAGCCGTTAAAAGAAATATAGATTTTTTTTTTTTTTTTTTTCGGATTTATTTGCCACTGGGGCATAGATTTCTTTATTTGCCCCTTTTTTGTTTGTTTGTTTTTTTGGCGATTTATTAGCCTTTTGGGGTCACACACACACCCGTAGAAAGTGTGCGACCTTTCTGCCAGGGAGTACAGAGAGAGGGGGGGGTGCTCCCTTCTTCTCTTACCTGTACAAGCCGATATAGAGAGATGGCCCACTTACACGGGCCATTATTGCTACTTTCACCCAAAAAAGGCACTCAGTCCCAGCCAATTCCATGAAAGATGGGTAAAAGTAGCAATAATGGCCCGTGTTAGTGGGCCATCTCTCTATATCGGCTTGTACAGGTAAGAGAAGTGAGCACCCCCCTCTCTCTGTGCTCCCTGGCAGAAAGGTCGCACACTTTCTACGGGGGCGTGTGTGACCCCAAAAGTCTAATAAATCGCAAAAAAACAAACAAAAAAGGGGCAAATAAAGAAATCTATGCCCCAGTGGCAAATAAATCGCAAAAAAATAAAAATAAATAAATCTATATTTCTTTTAACGGCTAAAAAAAGGGGGAATGTAAATTTGTTGGAATAGCCTCATACATTGAAGTAAGCAGCAACTGCAGCAAGTAAGCGGCATTTAGACAGCTAAAATTGGATATCGCCGAAAATTAAAATGATATGCACCAATATGAAGTGTAATATTTCATTTGGAGAACGATGAAAGTTAAAAGAAGAAATTCGGTAATAACCAACATTATTGACTCGGCTATAAAATGAAACTAAATTATTTTAGTAAATTGTGAACATATTTATTTAATTGGGCAATTTTCGTTTGATCGCATGTACCCCACTGCCTCGCCTTATTTAAAGTTTATCTATTCACGGGCGGCAATTGATTGCAAACAAACTGTTGCTATGGATGGAGCAGTCGCCGTTGGTATTGAAGCAACAATTAACGGGTATGACTATTTCAGAGATATATATGCTATCGACAATCATATACAGATTATAGCAAATGGTATAGTGCTGGAGATCGACGAATACAAATTCATACATCGTAAGGGCCAGTGTGGTCTTTATCGAAAGGTCCATTGGATACAAGTCTGAACGAAGATTTTCCATTAGCATGTGTTGCCAGACAGCCACATTATAATTGATTACAGGAATGCTTATCAACAACTGCCATATTAGGCATTATAATCTCATATAATTTAATTTCACTTTCATTAATATCGAATGTTATCATTTTTTTCTCTCGATATTTTAAACATTTAACTCATAAATCATTTGGACTTTACATATATATAAGCTACATTTCAACTTCATTTTATTGGCGTTATATATATATAATATTGCGAATTCAATTCTCTTTGAAAGAGAATTAGATTCGCAATCGTGAGTTTCTATCCCCTGGCAAGACAATTTCATTTATACATTGTTTCCTCGGTTCAATATATAGTTGAAAAAGAAGGAACGAAACACAAGAGGCAATCGTAGTTATATTAGGTCCACGCTATATATATATATGATCTAGCTGTTTAACTTGTTCATACATATACACATCCACTCATAAACTTCCGGTTGTAACTTATTACTGGTTCTCAACAATACGAAGACACTTTCCTAGAAAATCTTAGATTTTGCATCATGCTAACAGTTTTCCTCGGCATCATGGAAATTTACGACTCCATTTTAACAGTAAATCGAATCCAAGAAAAACTTTATATATCTAAATAGCACAGAAAAAAGGTAATATATTTAAAACAGTTAATATTCCGGTTTAAACTTTCTGTGATTTTATTTCTGTTCACCTATAAATCCTTCCTAACTTTCACGTACCCCAGAATTATTTCTTGTCTTATTTGTTTGTTTCCACATGCTACTGTTGTTTGAAATTCACATATCTATGACAGTAATGTTTGTTTTCTTGTGTGTGTATATATATATATATATATTTTAGAAAGAAACGTTCCTTCAACGTTGATTTTTTTTTTTTTCCTTCTATATTTGCTATGTCTAAGTCTCTTACTTATCAATTACATAAGTACAATTGAAAGTACATGCCTTAATCATATGTATATATATGATTACAACATATATATATACGTAGCAACATATATACACGTTTCAGACTTTTACCAAGCGCTACGGGATGGATGAAGTTAATATAACGAGTAGTGTGTTCATGCGCGAAAATGCTATAAAATAGCTTTTATATATATATTTTAATTTTTATTTATAATATATATATATAAAGAGAGAGAGTCCTCCAAAAAATGTATACACACGTTTATTATAATGCTGTTGAAGTGTGCATACATTTTTTGGAACACCCTGTATGTATGTATGTATGTATGTATGTATGTATGTATATATATATATCCAGGGAGTGTAACGCGGTGTTACTGTAGGCTCAACTAGGTGAGCACGCGATGTTTAGGTTCACGTCAGTATCGAGGTGTAGAGCTAGACAGTGTAGTATAATAATATAACAAGGACGAACGGTTACTCCTTTATTATATATATTTGTTTCTACTTTAGGCACAAGGCCAGCAATTACCCAGTTCATTACTGGTACTTTATTTTATCGACCCCGTAAGGATGAAAGGCAAAGTCAACCTCGGCGGGATTTGAACTCGGGACGTAACTATGCTGGAAAGCATGGCGTCCGACCCTCTACCGATACTGCCAATCCTTTATTATATATATTGAAGGGCGGTGGATTGGCAGTATCGGTAGAGGGTCGGACGCCATGCTTTCCAGCATAGTTACGTCCCTTTAAGATCTGAGTTCAAATCCCGCCGAGGTTGACTTTGCCTTTCATCCTTACGGGGTCGATAAAATAAAGTACCAGTAATGCACTGGGTAATTGCTGGCCTTGTGCCTAAAGTAGAAACAATTATATATATTGAATAGCGAAAATATACGTCAGAAAATTTCACTCTCAGATTAAATGTCACTGCTGCGTATTAAGCACAACATTCTGTCTTGGTCTGAAACGCTTATAAGTAAAGCAGATAGAAGGTCTAACTACATTTAAGGTTCGACACCGTTGATAAGAAGACATCAGTTTAAACAAATCTTTTTTTAATTTTTTAGCGGAAGTCAACTTTTGTTGCTGGAGCATAAGACTGATTTACACCAATAAAGAATCTCGACAGTTTGATGAAATATGACTAAGTGTTTGGAAGTTTTACAGAAAAGGATATCACAGATTAACATACATGAGCTAGAGGCTTTAAGAGAAACCAAACACTGAAAAGTAGTTTTCTTTAAACATTGACGACCGCCATTAACCTTTATTAGAGTTACGGAGCCCTTTGCGTTCTGAATTCAAATCCCGCCGAGGTTAACTTTGCCTTTCATCCTTACGAGGTCGATAAAATAAAGTACCAGTTATGTACTGAGATAATTGCTGGCCTTGTGCCAAAAGTAGAAACAATTATTATTTGAGCGATTGAAGATGAAAGTTAAAGGTAAGAAAGTATTTATTTTTAAGTATACCAAACAATTATAAATAATTAATAATTATTAGAAATATGTTCAAAACCACCGACAATGGTTGAAAGACCTCTGGTCGATATTTATATCACATGGCCGATAGCTGCAGCCAGCCAGCTATATTTCGAGACCTTGTGATACAAAAGTCAACCTTTTTCGTTACCATATTTCTTATGATTTTCAGGTAATTTTGAAAATAATCAAAAATTTGGCTAGTCTTTGGAACATAAAGGTTCTCGTATAAAATTGAGAAGGAAGGTTTTAATATAAATATAAACTGTTTTATATCATTGAAAGGCCAGTTTCATGTGAGTTGGTAACCAAAGGGTTAAAATAAGAAATGAGTCTTTAATGAAAGGTGAAGCTAGTTTGCTCAATCTTAACATCAAGTTATATTTTATAGAACTGCCGCATACATATTTCTACATAACAAACACTGAAATTGTAATAACCTAATGTAAATTTTGTTACGTTTGACAAATTTATTTATGAGGAACATACCGCGGCGACATCCAATTTTAGTGGACTAAATGCTGCTTACGTGCTGTAGTTGCTGCTTACTTCAATGTATGAGGCTATTCTAACAAATTTACATTCCCTTTTTTTTAGCCGTTAAAAGAAATATAGATTTATTTATTGTTTTTTTTTTTTTTGCGATTTATTTGCCACTGGGGCATAGATTTCTTTATTTGCCACGTTTTTGTTTGTTTGTTGTTTTTTTTGCCGATCTGTGGTGTCGCCCGCCAAAAAATGGTCCTCTTCTTCCGATACCACTTCGAAAGAAGGATCAAGGTGGAGAGAAAGGCACTCAGTCCCAGCCAATTCCATGAAAAATGGGTGAAAGTAGCAATAATGGCCCATCTCTCTATATCGGCTTGTACAGGTAAGAGAAGGGAGCACCCCCCCTCTCTCTGTGCTCCCTGGCAGAAAGGTCGCACACTTTCTACGGGGGGTGTGTGACCCCAAAAGGCTGCCTCTCTATTGAGGACTTAATTTTTTATATTCCTTTTTAATCACTCGTTAAATGTTTGTACTTGATTTTTGTAAAAACTTCCCCCGCCTATTGCTGTAGTGGCAAATAAATCGCAAAAAAACAAACAAACAAAAACGTGGCAAATAAATCGCAAAAAAACAAACAATAAATAAATCTATATTTCTTTTAACGGCTAAAAAAAGGGGAATGTAAATTTGTTGGAATAGCCTCATACATTGAAGTAAACAGCAACTACAGCACGTAAGCAGCATTTAGTCCACTAAAATTGGATATCGCCCATACCGCTTCTAGCAAGTGCACATACACGTCCGTTTTTCCTTGCTCGCATAGTTCACCCCAGACAGATACACATGGGCAAAATACACTACTCCAACACGCATACCTGCTCGTACAGACACACACAGAAAAATAAAGACATGCACATCCACATAATGCACCGCATAAACATATTAGTACCAAGGACAGATTGGGACGCACCACACCCACCCCGGCACGCTCGGCTAATTACCCGCGTACCTAACCCATCTTTTTAAACACTTTCCCCTTCTTTCTCCTAACTTTACTCCTCTCGGTGAAAGACTATCGTCCGATATGTTGTGACATTCCTTTCCCAACCAGCGTGAAACTGATAAAACCGTGAAATTGTCTCTCTATCTCTCTATTTAAGAGGCATGGAGTTCGATTCTTCATAGCATCTGCTGACCACTTTCGTCTACAGGAGGATTTTCTAAGATACTATTTATAGCTATCGAATGTGGTTACAATTATTTTCTGCGTTTAAGATTTCTACATTTTCTAACCAATTTGGAAGAAAACAAAATAACGTTGAGTTCTTAATTTTAATTGCATTGTCATGCACTGATGTCCATCTTTTCAGTTCGGTGGGCTTAAACATGCCATTATTAGACTATTTTAGTAAAAAAATGCAGTGAAATCCTCAAATTATATATACGAGGTGTGTCAGAAAAGTTCCAGGACTACTGATGTCACAAAAGGTTTATTTCAAACCCAAACTTCACACTAAGAGTTTTCATGCACTTTTCCATCCTTATCTGCCACGCTTGCATGCACTTCTGGAAGGATTCTTCCGGGATCCTCCGCAGTTACATCGTCACGGCCTTTTTGATGTCGTCCACGTCTTCAAAACGGATCCCCTCCGGGTCGTACTCGAAGATCCATGACTCATCACCGGTGATGACTGTCCCTAGCAAGTCTGGTTCGCTTTCAAGACGCTCGAGGATGTCCTGGCACGCTTGCATGTGTCGACCCTTCTGGTCATCATTCAGCAGTTTTGGCACCATCTTCGCGCAGACTTTCCGCATGTCCAAATCTTCAGTGAGAATCTTCCAGATGCTGTCCCGATTCATGCCCAGCTCATTTGCCATCAGTCGAACAGTCGGCTGACGATCACTACGCACCATCTGCCTGACGCGCTCAATGTTGACCTCAGTCCTGGTTGTTGAGGGCCTTCCGCTTCTGGGGTCATCTTCCGCGTCCTTCTTTAAACCTCTTGCACCACTCAAAAACACGTGAGCGGGACATCGTCTCATCTCCATACACTTGCTGCAGTGGAGATTTCCCCAACCGTACCAGAAACTTCAAGTTTGTTCGTTGCTCTGTGCTCATTGCTTGACGACCTGAAGCAGAGGACATGTATATAAAATTATGAAGAAAAAAGTTTGATAGCTGCAGAGAGCTAAGATTACAGTTACATACTCCAGGGGGATTACTTTGAAGGAGAAAACTCTTAGTGTGAAGTTTGGGTTTGAAATAAATCTTTTGTGACATCAGTCCTGGAACTTTTCTGACACACCTCGTATATGTATATATATATATATAAGTATTGAAATTTCCGTTGGAAACAGAAAAGGTCATAGAAATGAAGAGTGCTCTATGTAAGTATCAGAGCAAAATTTAATGTATAAAAATCAATACAATATAATTACCTCATTACCAGAGGTTTCCCGAATGAGGCGAATACGAAATAAACGAATTCATTCGTTCGTCAGACGAGATATATATATATATACAGGGTGTGGACGATATTTGTTCGCAATTTTCAACTGCTAATTTTATGCAAATTTTATTTTTTCCATTGTCACTCTTGTCTTTATAAAAACAGTGACTATATTTGCATTATTTATTTTCAGAATAATTGATTATGAATAATTTTGAACCTCCAAATTTGTGGAAGAGACACGGAGTTCTTCTTGAAATCTGCGCAAGGAAGACAATTAAGGAAATTTCAGACTTTCTCAGCGTCAGCAGGAGAATGGTGGAAAAGGTCAGAAAGGAAAACACATGATCAACGATCTGACGCCTTCAGAATGCCCGAGTTCGTCGCTGAAGTTCAGGATATCATCAAGTCGATGCGTGCCATTGCAAGGGAGAAAGGCATGGATGAAAAGCTCATTAGGCTGGTGGTACATGAAGACATTCGCTACGTTTCATAGAAGATGAGGAAAGGACAATTTCTGTCAAAGGCGATGCAAGAAAAGCGACTGAAGCACGCAAAGAAGCTGATCAACAAGTTGAAACACCCACTGGAGCCAGAGATGCTGTGGTTTTTCTCCGACGAGAAAAACTTCTGCCAAGACCAGAAGATCAACTCCCAGAACAACAGGTGGCTCGCTGTCTCATCCAAAGACGTGCCCAGAGTCCTGCAAAGAAAGTTTCCAGCGACAACATTGGTGTTAGGTGTCGTCATGCCACCTCACTTCTTTCCTGAAGGCCTCAAGCTGAACACCGATGGCTACATCCGTGTTCTGAGCGAGGTAGTAAAGCCCTGGTTCGACCAGGTAGCTGCAGGTAGGCCGTATGTGTGTCAGCAAGACTCAGCGCCCTGCCATACCAGCCGAAAGACCCAAGCCTGGCTGTCAGAACTTCGTCGACCACACTTCACCTGACATCTGGCCTCCCAGCTCGCCTGACTGCAACCCCCTCGACCTCTTTGTGTGGGGCGCAGTGGAACGAGACACCAACAGATCTAGCTGCAATACGAAAGATGATCTGAAGGCCAGGATCACAAGTGCCTTTAGGGGCCTAAGTCAGGGGACAGTGACGAAGGCCTGTAGCTGGTTCCGAGGCCACCTTGAGACCGTCATCAAAGCCAATGGCGGGCTTATCGAATGAGATCAAAAGAACAAGTCATGAAGACACACTGACCCAAGTTTGATAAATATATCTTAAAAAATAAAACTACTGTTATTTTTTCCTAGACAGTAATCTTGCGAACAAATATCGTCCGCACCCTGTATAACATCATCATTACCGTTTTACATCCGTTCTTCCACGCTAGCATGGGTTAGACGGGTTGTCCTGTTGTAGGCAGTGTCCAGTCAGCTGACCTTGTCTTGCTCATACAGGAACTGATTCTGGCTTGATTTCTACAGCTGAATGCCCTTCCTAACACCAACCTCATTTACAATGAGTGCTGGGTGCTTTTTTGCCGTGGCGCCTACACGACCACTTTACAGTGGGATGGGGTAGGGCATATTGTCTATATGCTTCAGCTTGTACCCATGGGAGGTCGGGTACTCTGTATTACTGCGTGCCGCCAGAGGTCACGGTCGTGTGTCATCGCCCTTGAGAGGTGCAGTTGGGTATGGTCGGCTTTTATTACCTCATCCCAGGTCTGCTTGGGTCTCCCCACTCTGCGGCTTCTAGTGCTCTGCACGTTTTTATGCAGCTGTCATCCTTCATACGCATCACATGTCCATACCAACGCATTTGATTCCTCTTATGCTCAGTCTCTCTCTCAATTCGTTTATGCTTTGCCGTTCGCGTATATTACTATTACACATCCATTGGAACATACAAGCTTCGTTTCTTTCTAATCTACACAAGTCTTCTACAGACAGCGCCCAGGTCTCACTACCATGTAATATTGCTGAGAGTGCTGAAAAGTTCTTGGCTTGATCGCTGCTACAGATGCCTGGTTGGAGGCCCAACCTTCCAAGTTTTATTTACAAGGCTTAGAAAAACTGAAGGACCGCAGCAATAAATGTGTGAATCTGAGAGGGGAATATGTTGAATCAAATCATAATTAACTGATCATGCTGTATTTTCTTTTACTCATAGCCAGTAACTTTTCAACACCCCCTCGTGTGTGTGTCGAGATCCGCCAACAGAACAGCTAACACATACACACATGTACTTCCCTGACATTTGTGTATTATTCTATGTACTATATTGACGAGTTGTAGTGCACCTGAGCACTTTACACAATAATTTCATTATTATTATATATATATATACAAGTTAATATATTATACTCTAAATATAATATATATATATATATATATATATATAGTGTGTGTCCCAAATCATGTATACACACTTCAACAGTCTTTTAATAATCATTGCCTGTACAGGTAATGAAAGTGTGCATACATTTTTGGAACACGCTGTGTGTGTATGTATATATATATATATATGTTTATGTGTGTGTGTGTGTGTGTGTGTGTGTATATAGATGTATATATTATGGGATATTCATATGATGATTACAGAAATCCTGGTGAAATGAGATGATGCTTTAGACTGAATTTATGATCAATTTCATATCAAACATAGCTTATATTATTATCATGTGGTTGTATGAAATAAAGTATGATATTTGTTATATTGAAATCTAGATTAGTAGGATCAATGATATTATGGCCAGAGATTTTATTTTTTTTATTTTTTTTTTATTTTTTTTTTTTATGGCAATAGTTGTAGAAGCCAGCAAAGTGGATATATGCAGGAGTACATTAAAAGGAATAGATAACTCAATATACAATTTAGACCTAGATAATAAATTAATTTACTGGTTATTTTAATGAGTATGTGTGATCATGTTTGTCTAGGTCAGATAGGAGAGACTTATTTTAGTATGGTGTAATAATAGTGTTCTCATGTTTTTTAAGTGTCTGCAAGTAGTTGTTAAACCACTAAAACAGCTGGGTTAGTTTCTTATTAAAAAATTCCACGTGTATGTGTATGTGTGTCTGTGTATATACATAATGATATTAATATGAAAAAGAAAGATATAAAAAATTTATAAGCGCTTAAAAATAGCCCGCAAGTCTTTTAATTTCAATGAGCATGGACAGCTATCACATTTGGCTATATCACAGCACATCATGAAAGCTGCTATTGCTATTGACTCAACCAGAATCTTGTAGTGTTCAAATCATCTCATAGTGACCCAGCAAGAGAAATGAGCAATGGTGGCAAAGCGAAAATTCTATGGATCATTAGATGAAGCACTGACATCTATCTATATATAAAGGAAGGAGATGGTGAAAAAACTATAGCAAAACAACCGCTGGCGTTCCATTTGCTATGCCTTCTGTTTGTGTGAATGGCTGTGAGTGTACTTTTGTAAGTGTGTCTGTGTTTGCACGTTTATATTTATATACTCATACGTATAAATGTATGCACATACGCACACACACACATATTCAGATATGCATTAGCATGTTGAAAAGAATCCTAGTCAAATAAAAGAAGCAGCCAGAAGACATAGAAAGACTATAGCTAAAGAAGAAAAGAATGGATTTTGTTTCTCCTGAATGTGGTCTAGAATGCTAGTAATTAGTAAAGTGGTCATGGTTTAGGTGGTGGATTCACCATCGTAAGCAGGGCCTCCAACAGAAATTTTGCAAGGCGGTACAAGACCCCTTTGGGGCCCAAAGCAAGCAAAGATTTTTCTCAAAATGGATGTTGTATGGTTGCTGTGAGGCTTTCTTAGCTCTTGCACTCTTTAACCCCACCCCCATCCCCTATAGGCTCTGATCGTAAGGTAGTGAGTTTGATTTCCACACTGGGCAATGCATAGTGTCATTCAGCAAGGTTTCATTTCATATTGCTTCAGTTCACTCAGCTAAAAGAAATGAATACCAATGCATGACTAGGAGTTGCCCCCAGAATGGACTGGCAGCCCTTCCAGGTGGAAGTCATGCACTCTGAATCTCTTCAAGTCCATGTATGCAAAATAAGCACTGGATTAATGAATATCTGTGTGTGGGACAAACTTTAATTTAACTAACCATTTCCATAGTGGGTGAGCAATTTATAGATTGTCGTTGGTGTATGATAAAACAAAACATTTTCTCTTTTCCATTTCTTACTGGCATTTTCATGTTTATGTTGTTGCTTCACGAGCCTGCCATTTTCATGTTTACATTGTTGCTTCATGGATCTGGCAGACTGTATGGTGAATATGTTAACCCTGGAGGATGGTGAGAGAGATATGCTGAAAGAGCCAGCCCAAGTTGCAGAACTCTTTCTTGCAGATAATCATCACCATCCTGATTTCAGTAAGCCTGTAGGTGCTTTGAAAACCCAGATGTTTCTACTTCTATGGAGAATGGCTGGTGTTTTAGTCAGCTTATGATTTTCAGCCTGACAGGAACTGCTAAAGTGCAAAAGATCCTGCCCAACTCCAAGAATTTGTTCTTGCAATTAGGTTGGAGATCCAGGATGCGAGATGTTTCTACTGCTATGAAGAATGGCTGATATTTTGTCCGCTTATGATTTTCAGCCTGTCAGGAACTGCTAAAGTACAAAAGACTATATTGGTTCTAAAACACTTAGAAAGAATAGAATTTCTAAAAATGATGTTGTAAATAACCTTAGAGCACTTTCCAAATATATTTGGAGATCAATTTACATATGTCTGCATGAGTATGTGTGTGTGTAAATTTAAGGGAGTAAAGATGTATATATATATACATACCACACTAAATATTTGTGCATACCTGTTTGATAATAAATTTCCTCTCTCTATGTGTGTCTATATAAATATAAATAAATATATATATATATTTATATATATATAAATATATAAATATATGTGTGTGTATAAGTTTTGAGAGACAAGTGAATGTATCTGTCAGCATGCATGCCTGCACAAGTATGTGTGTATGTGTGTGTGTTCTTAGACAACATGTGACTTTAAAATGGCCACACACAATGTAGTGATCAATAAATAGCTTAGTTTCTCCTACACATGCTGACAAGAATTCAGCAACTCACCATTCAGTCAATCAGATAAAGAGAAGGAAAGAAGTGAGAGAGAGAGAGAGAGAGAGAGAGAGAGACACACACACACACACACACACACACACACACACACACACACACACACACACACACACACACACACACACACACACACACACACACACACACACACACACACACACACACACACACACACACACACACACACACACACACACACACACACACACACACACACACACACACACACACACACACACACACACACACACACACACACACACACACACACACACACACACACACACACACACACACACACACACACACACACACACACACACACACACAGAGAGACAGAGAAAGTAAAGGGGAGAGTAGACAGGACTGTCTGGACTATTGCAAATCTTCCGTTGCAATCAATGAAACTATGTTCATATATCTGTGTGTGGGTATTGTCTGTACAGAAAGGAATGTCTGCACATGCATCTCTTCTGTTTATATAGATTGTGTGCCTATATGTATGTGTATATATGAATATATATGAATATATATGTATGTGTATATATGAATATATATGTATGTGTATATATGTATGTGTATATATGAATATATGTATGTGTATATATGAATATATGTGTGTGTATATATGAATATATATATGTGTGTGTGTGTGTGTATATATATATGAATGTGTATGTATATATGTGTATATGTATGTATGATGTATATAAAGTCGTTGATGATAGGAAAGGAATCCAGTCGTAAAAAGCTTGCCAAACAGAGGGTCGCATGGACCTTTCAGTCGTGGATGTGACAGTCAAGGACACGACAGCCTCACTAGTGTTTGGTGACCTACTCATAAACGCACCCAAAACATGGTGTAAAGTGTTTAGTGATAGGAAGGGCATCCATCTAACTCTTGCGTAACAATATGTTGGGAAGAACCTCAGTTGTGTCAAAGGCATCACAACCTCCCCCTGTGCACTCAGTGAAACGTGAAACCATATATAAGGAAGATACAGATGACTGGGCTGTCTACGAGAGCAGTGGCTCTGCTTCAATACAGATTTGGTCTGTGTAGATCTGTCCAACCCTTGCTAGCAGGGAGAGCAGATATTAAAATGAAGATGATGATATGTGTGTGTATATATGTAAGTACATATGTGTGTGTGTGTGCGTGTATATAATGTGTGTGTGTGTATGTGTGCATGTATATAATATGTATGTATAATATATATATATATATAGGCAGTGAATTGGCAGAATCGTTAGAATTCCTTATGGTATTCGTTCTGGCTCTCAGCTCTCTGAGTTCAAATCCCGCTGAGGTCAACTTTGCCTTCCATCCTATCAAGGTCGATAAAAAAAAGTATCACTTTAGTATTGAGGTCGATTCTTCCTCTCTCTGGAAGAAATCTGCTGTTAACTTACCTGGAGAGGGATGAGCTCCGCCAGGCTTAAAATGCCCAAGAAACGCCATATGTCAATACGGTGCCTCTACGACTCAATCAAGAATTATGGGAGCATACCAATATATATATGTATGTACTTACATATGTGTGTGTGTGTGTGTGTCATCATCATCATCATCATCATCATCATTTTACGGCCGTTCTTCCACGTTAGCATGGGTTAGACGGGTTGTCCTGTTGTGGGCAGTGTCTGGTCGGCTGACCATGCCTTGCTCATACAGGAACTGGATTTACCCTGACTCTGTGAACTTCCACCTGGACATTCTTTCGGATCACTAGACCTTTCATTGCTTTTTATATATACCGATATCACACAACTCACAAACACTTTTCTTCCATTAAGCTCTCTTCCCGTCTTCCTTTACTTTTCTCATTTTATTTTCTGATGAAAGATTATCATCCGAAACGTTAAAACTTTTCCTACTATATTAAGCATGAAACTAATATATATCTTCATTGTACTTTGTCTTCTGTGTATATTCACATACATATAATATACATATATATATATATATACATGTATGTATGTGTGTGTGTGTGTATGTATGTATATATTTGTGTGTATGTATGTATATGTGTGTATGTATGTATGTATATGTGTGTATGTATGTATATATATTTGTGTGTATGTATGTATATATATTTGTGTGTATGTATGTATATTGTATATATGTATATATATATATATGCATATATACATATATATATATATAGTAATAATAATAAATTTGAAGACTAAATTCCAAAGAGGACTAAGGCAAATAGAAATAACAAAGCAAATGACACAGTACAATGAAATATATTATGCTTGATATAGTAGGAAAAGAGTGTAGTAGAAGAAAGGATATGTATATATACATGTGTGTGTGTGTTTGTATATATAGAAAGCTGAAGTTTTCTGTGTGTGTGGACAATTTTTAATGAGGGCTCCTATATTCTAAACCATTCATGCGATTTCTTTGAAATTTTTTACAGAGCTACTCCTTGCACAAAACCTGTACATGATCTACAAAGGCTTTCAAAAATCGATATTGGGGCCTTTGGAGACATTAAAAAAATTTTGGTTATTTGTGTCAATTTTCGTGATTTAGTAAGACAAGAGTTATCTTTCGTCGATAAAATAGGAACTCATTTTTGATGTTGTCAAAAATTTTGTTTTGGGATTTTGATTATTACAATTCGGCTCATTCGGATTTTGTTTTACTCTTTGTACTTGAAACAAAAGGTTCGCTTCCTTGAGACTAACAATATCATTTTGTATATTTCATAACCAGCAATTTCTAACAGATTACTAAGTTAAGTTATAGATTTGACATTGTATAATTTATCATTTCAAGCATGGTGTTCATACATTAAGTGATGTCATAACTTTTACAATATTATGCTTAAATTTATCTAAAAGATGGTTTATACATCAAAGACTTAAAATTATTCTATTTTTTCGCATTGATTAGACTACGTTTCTGACACATAATTTAGTTATTAACTTACATATCCTGTACATTACATGTACTTCAAATACATTTTACAATTAATCTTTATTTTTACATTCGATTGTGTTATATCATGTCTACTTTACAAATTTCGTTTTGATGCCTCGTGGAAAAAAAAGATTGTCGACCGGTGTGGTTAAGGAAAAGCAGCGTCGAGCTAATGAAACTGAGGAGCAGAGGACAACTAGGTTATCCACATTAGCTGCCTACAACGCACGACTCAATACTTCGCATTCATCACATTGATACTCAGTAGAAAAACTTGCAGCCCGTATGGCAAAAAGTGCACAAAACACTGCTGCTTCACGATCAAATGAGTCTACAGAGGAACGTGCTATTCGGTTAGCGCTGACTGCTGCCTCAAGAGCTGCGGAGACACCTGAACAGCATGCAACTCGAACAAAACGCAATGGTACCGCGACTGCTGCGTCAAGAGCTGCGGAGACACCTCAACAACGCATACATCACCAGGCTTCCGATTGTGCTTATCGGACAGCTGCAATAGCTTCTGAAACATTGGTTGAAAGAACTACTCGACTACAAACGATTGCACATCATAACGCTATTCTGCTTGGTGCATCAAAGCCTACGAGGAATAGATGGGTTTTTAAAGCCTTTGATTATGACCTCTCTGAAAATTATGCTGACCACAAAGATGTTGCCATTGGTCGTATGTCCAAAATCTGTCTACACTGTAAAGCACTAACTTGGCCGGGAGAGCCTGTTGGTCTATGCTGCTCAAATGGAAAGGTTTGTCTGCCCAACAGCCCTGAAACTCCACAGCCTTTAAAGTCCCTTCTGCTTGGTGAGCATCCATATTCTCAAGATTTCATGAACCGAATATGGGCATACAATTCTGCATTTCAAATGATAAGTTTTGGTCATAAGCCCATATCTTATAGAAACTTTAATCCCACTTTTACCATTCAGGGACAAACATACCATTTAATCGGTTCTCTTCTACCAACAGATGCTTCTCATCATAATTTTCTTCAGATATACTTCATGGGACCAGAGAGAGAGCAAATAGCACATAGGGCTGCTGTTGCTCCAGGCACATACACGGCTGTTCTGGGACCTCTTCAGGAAATGCTTCATGAGCACAACCGGTATATCAGCCAATTTAAAACAGCTATTCAATGACGCCGGGCAGATAATGCCAACTTTAAGGTTATTAAAAGTGACAGGACTCCTGTTGGGGAACATCACCACTGTTACAACCGACCCGAAACAGATGAGGTTGCTGTTTTGCTTTGTAATCCCAATGCAACTCTTTCCAAAAGAGATATCATCCTAGAGTGGCAGGACTCCTGTCTTAGGCTGGATTTAATTCATTGATCCTCTTATGACACCCTTCAATAATACCCCTTACTCTTTCCCTATGGAGAGGATGGATACAGTCCTGATATCCCTACCATTGTACCTACAACACACCAAACAGCACAGCCTCCAAAAATGGTTTCCCAGATGAACTTCTACAGTTACAGATTGATGGTTAGAACGAACAACTTCAACAGTCTTCACAGAGCAGGGGCTCTTCTGAATCAGTATTGTGTGGATATGTATGCTAAGGTAGGATTTACTCCCTTTTCAGTTATGTGTACCTATAATTTTTATTAAAATCTTTGCATAACCATCCTATTCCTTACTCTCACAGATTGACTCGGAACGACTTCTTTGGATTCGCCATAATCAAAAGCAGCTCTGTGCAGATAAATATGCCAAGGTTTGAGACGAGGTTTATAGCAATGACAATGTAATTGCTTCTGAGGTTGGTATTCGAATCATCCTGCCATCGTCATATACAGGCGGCCCGAGGTATATGCATGAAAAGATGCAGGGCGCTCTCACATATGTTCGTCTTTACAACCGCCCTGACCTTTTCATAAAGTTCACATGCAACCCCAAATGGGAGGACATCCAAATGAGCTTACTTCCGGGCCAATGACCAGCAGATCGCCATGACATCTCTGCTCGCATTTTTCATCTTAAAGTTCGTAAGATTGATTTGTTTAAATGTAAAGTTTTTGGGCCGATCAAATGTTTTATGTATACTGTTGAATGGCAAAAACGTGGTCTACCTACGCCCACATCTTACTCTGGCTACAAAGCAAACTTCGACCTTCTGACATGGACACAGTCATAAGTGCAGAATTTCCAAATCCCAATGAAGACCCCCCTCCCCCTCCCAGTTGTACGAAATCATTCGAAAAAATATGGTTCGTGGGCCATGTCGTCACCTTAATTCTAAGTCTTCATGCATGGCAAACAGAAAATGCACTAAGAAATATCCACAAAAGCTTTTGGCTGAGACGATCTCAGGTAACAACGGTTACCCATTATATTGCAGAAGAGCTCCTGGACATGGCGGTTTCACAGCAACAATCAAATATGGATCTAACCGAGAATTTACAATTGACAATCAATGGGTTGTTCCACATAACAAGATGCTATGCAAGACATTTAATGCGCATATTAACGTTGAATATTGTAACTCAGTTAAATCTATACATTACGTTTGCAAATACATCAATAAGGGATCCGATAGAGCCGTCTTTTAAGTGGCACAAACAGGAACAGCAGCTGCACCAACAGATGAGGTAGAACTCTTTCAAATAGGGCGTTATATCTCAACCAATGAGGCCGTTTGGAGAACATTTGGTTTCCCTATACACGAGCGATTCTCCCCTGTTCAACATCTCAGTGTTCACTTAGAGGACAAGCAGAGAGTTTACTTCACTGTAGAAAACTTACGTCAACAGGCTCTTGCCCCACGTAGGACAAATTTGACTGCATTTTTCGAACTCTGTACGGTTGACTCCTACGCAAAAACTCTTCTGTATATTGATGTTCCTCATTATTATTCTTGGAACCACTCAACTTATTTATGACAAAGAAGAAAACAGAGCCAACACATCGATTCAGATCCTGCCATTTTTTAAAGTGATACAATAGGACGCGTCTATACTGTTCATCCTTTGAACTTCTAATGCTTCCATCTTCGACTGCTGCTTCACGTTGTACGTGGACCAACATCCTTTGCAGCCCTTCGCACAGTGGATGGTCAATTATGCAAGACATTCAAGGACGCCTGCTTTAAACGGGGACTCATCAATACGGACAACCATTATGAGAGTACACTTGAGGAAGCGTCTCTCCGTTGATCTCCGTCAAAGCTTCAGCATCTATTCGCCATTATGCTGGTTTTCTGCAACTTTGTTAACTCGCCTTTGTTGTGGAATAAATACAGGGACCGCATGTGCCACAATATATGGCTTCAAACCTGTCAAGCTACCGAAAATTCCACCACTGCTTTTACCCCCTCTATGTATAACGCTGGTCTAATTATCTTGGAGGACTTAGTTGTGGCATTTGGAGGCATACTGCCTCCCTTCTCCGGATAGAAACCAAGAGCAAACTTTTAATCGACTCCTCTTTAGAGAAACCAGCTACGACAAAACCAAGCTTTGACAATACGTAGCTGTCAACGAGCCTCTCCTTAATCCAGATCAAGAATCTGCATACAAATCCGTTCTAAACAAGGTATACAGCAATACTGGCAGGATTATCTTCATAGATGCACCTGGAGGGACCAGTAAAACATTTCTGCTTAATCTTATTGTTGCTAAGGTAAGGCAGAATGGCGACATTGCACTTGCTGTTGCCTCGTCCGGTATAGCTGCGACTCTTTTAGAAGGTGGCGTACAGCACACTCAACCTTCAAGCTGCCACTGAACGTTGTCCATCGAGAGAATCCCATCTGCAATATCTCATAGAGTTCTGATGAAGCTGCTCTGTTGAAAAGCTGTAAACTAATTTTGTGGGATGAGGCAACCATGTCCCGTAAAGGCTCTCTTCAAGCACTCGATGCCACAATGAAAGATCTTAGATCTAATGACAATATATTTGGAGGAGCCACTCTTCTTCTCGCAGGTGACTTCAGACAGACACTTCCCGTGGTACCAAATGGATCACCTGCTGATGAAGTGGACGCCTGCTTAAAAAAGTCCTCATTTTAGGAGTTTGTTGAGGTACAAAAACTAACAACATGCGATCGCTATTACAAACTGGTCGTCCGTCTAGACCATTTTCCACTATATTCCTCCAAATCGGTGATGGTCAACTTGAGTCCGACAACAATGGATACATTGACACTTCTACCATTGGCTGCTCAGCCTCAACGCCGGATGACTTATGTTCTTCAGTTTATCCAAATCTTTCAACTGAATTCATGAATCCTGATTGGCTTTGTGAGAGGGCTATTCTTGCACCCACAAATGCTGCTGTTAAGCTGATCAATCACAAAATAGTTGGTCAGTTGCCCTCTATTCAACGCTGTTACAAGTCAGTTAACACTGTTACAGACTTTGATCAAGTGACCAACTTCCCAGCAGAGTTTCTTAACTCTCAGGATCCTCCAGAACTACCTCCTCACGAGTTGTATCTAAAAGTTGGAGCTCCTGTTATCCTGCTACATAATTTACCCCCCCCCCCCCCCCCTTCTTTGTAATGGAACAAGACTGGTGGTAAAGCAACTGATGAACCTTGTAATTGAGGCAGAAATAATCACAGGACCCGGGCGAAATTAATCTGTTTTTATTCCCAAAATTCCTTTTACCCTTTCTGATTGTCCATTTCCCATGAAAAGGTTACAATTCCCAGTCAAGCTTAGTTTTGCAATGACCATAAACAAATCTCAAGGCCAATCTCTTAAAGTTGTTGGTCTGGATCTTCGAACCCATTGCTTTTCACATGGTCAGTTTTACGTTGGCTGTTCTCGAGTTGGTAATCCTGACACCCTATTTATTTATGCTCCTGACGGGAAAACCAAAAATGTTGTGTATAAATCTGCTCTTCAATAATCCAAAAGACGAGTGCTCCCACCCAACATCCACCTCTTTTTATAACGATTTTCTCATCCATCAGTTCTCCCCTGTTATGTCCAATCTGTATTGTTATTCCAACCTATGTACATAATAGTGTCTATTATTCCCTTCACTTCTCTTTCATGATGCGCTTTTACCGTTGTCAAATAATTTATACCTAGACTGGATTTCTGTTGTTACATGGGATAACGGATGCCACCGAGCTCGCATATTAATTATTTCGCTGGAATAGTGTCTAAGGTTTGCATGTTTAGATAAAGTACGTTTTTCTTCTATGTATTCAAATTTACTTTGTTTAATTTAATGAGCTACATCGAAAGCTACTTGAACCGTCCAAAGGACGAGTACTTTAGCTAGTATATATATATATATATATATATATATATATCATCATCGTTTAACGTCCATATTCCACGCTTATATATATATATATATATATATATATATATATATATATATTTACGAGTGGATCATTTCCAATAATGGGATTCACATACTAACATCGTGAAACTTAAGTATTCTATGAAAATATATGCTTAATTACCTTGTATTAAATAATATATTACCTCTATGTTTACATATTGAGGACTCATTCTTTCATTATCAAGAATTCAATCTTAGCTAACAGTATATGTGTGTGTGGAGTCTGCAGACATGCACCTATTCATTTGATTGCGTGTCTGCTGCACAAGTCTATTAGTGTTGGCAGTGTTATGCGTCTATGATATTCAACAGACTGTGCCCTCCTCCTCTGCCTTCTACTACTATATGTTTCCAACAGAATATATGCCCCCACCCCCTCTTCCTTCTATCAGCACCACTATTGCCTCCACCACCTAAAAACATCAACATCATTGACTGTATCTGCATCCAAAAAGTAGTGTTTACATACATTATTTAAACGGAGGCAGCCAAGGCTACCTTGACCCTGACCTCTCAATCAATACTTATTATACTAAGTCAATAGAGCAGTCCACTGACAGACAGACAAACTCACACACACAGACATGTACGCACACCCACACATGCAGGCAGACACACACACCAGCACACTTATGAATGCATATACAACTGTCGATAATTTACATGCAGAAATTGCAGTACACTCAAACACACACGTGTGTGTGTGTGCAGTTATATAAGACAACCATAACTGGTTCTTATGCTAACACAGACATAATATACGCACATATTTACTCATAGTAAACACACATATTTACACGAGCTAACAAAGAAGAGTATGTGGTCACTGGACTTGTTAGAAATAGCAGCCAAATCTCCCTCATATACACTACCATCTTCAAAAGTATGAAAGAACACATTGGATAAGGTATTTCTAGATACACATAAATGGAATGGCTTTGCATCATAAGGACTTACCCCAAACTAAACAAAAATCAACACCACATACATACATTATGCAAAGCATGTTGTCCGACACTCTACTGATTCTGCCAATCTACCGCCCTAGTGCTTACAAATACTAAACATACATTATAGGCATACTATACACATGTATACAGACATTACACACATACACACATACCCAGGCAATTATGTATACAAACTGCTCCATACTCACACTTGTGTACACACAAATCCATTGTTACAGAGATACTCCGAACAGGAAATGCACTGCACACACGTACCAACAGATACATGCTCATGCATACAATCTTATGCAAATTGATGCAAATCATATGCATGTAAATAAGTACATACATATATACCACAACGCACAAACACACACACAGTCTTAGTATACATATATACCACAACATGCATGGTCACACACTGACGTAGTCCTACTATATTCACATATATACACAACACATAATCCTATTGCACACATACACACACACAAACACATGTACACAAACAATCCTACTACTCACATATATACCACAATATACACACACACAGTCCTACTATACTCATATATATATATATATATCATCATCGTTTAACGTCCATCTTCTTCGCTAATATAAATATATATATATACACACACACACAACATGGAAACGCATGTACACAAACAATTCTACTACACTCACATATATATATATATATATATATATATACCACAATATACACACTTGTAGCCCTTCTACACACACACACAACATGCATGCATACATACATACATACACACAGCACATGGTTTTACTACACTCACATATAGGCCTCCTGCATGTGTAAGTGCCCACTCGAGCCATGTGTACATTACATTGCAGAGAAATTGGAGAATAAATAGTAAGACAGAAGAGAAGAGGGAGAAATGTAGTGAGAGATAAGAGCATGTGATTCTGCATGCATGCATGCAAATCTGCTTATGAATTATCATGCATATGCATATGCTTGTATGCATACATGTCACAACAAGTGAATGTAACATATAATAATAAAAAAAATGGAGTGATGGAAGGAAAAAGATGCTAGACATACAGCAGCGTGCGTCCACTGTATGCATGCCAAATTAACTGAGCAATATGCATGTCACGAGGAACAACAATAGCGCAGCAACAGCTGCAGTGGCTAATACAACAACAAGCATTACCACAAGTGCAGTCACTGTAATTATAATCTGATTTTGATCTCTAAAATTAATTTTTAATCCTTTAGCATAACATTACTCTATATATACTATTGTGTTTTTACAGTAAAGGCTTTTTCTCACATAATATCCCATATAATATCGAATCTGAAATTTTGATATTATATATGTTGAGAACAATACCTTAACATCAATATGAGTAACTAGTTATGGCTGGTTTGAACAGAAAGAGATGAGAGAATTCTGGCTGGATATGTCCGGTTTAAATGCTAAAGGGTTAATGTTTTTCCACTATTCTGGCTCTTAAGATTTTTAAATCCTGCTAAGGTCAAAGTTGCCTTTCATTCTTCCAAGTTTAATCAAATAAAGTACCAGTCAAGTATGGTGTTGATTTAATCAACTTACCCCATCCCCTTATTGCTGGCCTTATTCCTAAATTAGAAATAAATATTACTACTGAATCATTGCTATCACCTCATCCACAACATCTTTAGTGGCTGTGTATATCTGGGTTAGAATAGGTACATTGAATATCTGCTTGTCATGATGCAGCTAAAACAATTGACACCAAGAACATCCCACTGTAAAACTTTGCCTTAAAAAAGACCCTATAAATACGGTGTGTATCCAGTTTAGAATAGGTACGCCATATCCCTGCATCTCATTAAGGTGTCTAAAAGGCATTCAGACATAAAATATTGCTTCTAAAGCGACCCCCATAATTAGTATGAAATCTATGTTCGGGCTCAGCAAGACTAACATTAAAAAAGGGGTTAAATGTGTTCCAAACACCAGATAAAAAATTTGAAGAAAAAAACGAAAGTTTATTAAATCGCTCCAGATTCGTGATTACATTCAAATTTATTTTCAAATATTAGATAATGTATTTTATAAGAAATACAGTAACAAAAGAGTTTGAAAGCATAATTTAAATAAGTTTGGTTGCTATTTCTAGCAGGTAAAGTAAACCCCTAAAGCTCTGCCCACTTCATTGACTTGACTTACTAGCATTTTACATTTACATAACATGTGATACAACAGATCACTTCATTATGTACTGTGATAATTGAAATGTATGTTTTTCATTGTCTTTCTTTTTTTGTGGGTAGAGGGAGCCATTAAACATTGCAACTACAAAAATATAATTATTTTGAACTTAGGGCTCCCAAACTTACCTCCTCCACTCTTTGGTCTGGTGTGGATTTCAACACCAGGCCTAAGAGTAGAAGAGGTAAATTTGGGTGTCCCCCAAGTTCAAAATAATTGCATTGTGAACTTAAGCAGTGCATCAGATTTTTTGTAGATATTATTTAAGAACAGGGTTTCCCAAATTTTTCAAACGTGGACCCTTTTTGGTTCAGAAACTTTTCGGGGGAACCCCAAAGTGTAATACGGTTATATGGTTGTAATATAAATATACTCCTCTACCTATTTTCATGGAACCCCAGACACTCATTTGCGGAATCCAGTTTGGAAACCACTTTTGGGAACCACAGCTCTAGAGAGCAACAAATGACCATAACTGCAGCATTGTGAGTATACTAGAGGGATGAGCAAAAAGAGGGAAACCGAAGAAGACATGGTGCAATGTTTTCAAATAAAACAATTTAACATCATCTGTGAAGAGGCAGGTGACCAAGCACTAAACATGGAATAATTGGTAGTATCTTACAGACTATATGTGCACTAGCAGCCGAAATATATGATAAAGTTATATCTGCATATATACAGTGTGTGTAACCAAGACTGTACCAGTATATATAAATATATATACACATATCTAATTTGTAGGTAGTAAATACGAATTTCCCGATAAATTGAAAAAAATAGAATGTTCAATTTACATGGAAATTTACTTTTTCTTGCATATTTATATGCCTACAAATTAGATATGTGTTTATATATTTATACACATTGGTGCAGTCTCGATTACACACTTAGTATTTATGCAGGCTAATATGCAGAATGGCTATGAAAGGATTCATTTTTGGTGTGCTCTTACCACTAACTGCTCATGTGCATCTGTTACATACAAAGTCTACTTCTCTCTCTCCCTCCCTGTAATGCCATTGTATTTCTGGTGCATCACAGTACACCAATTTTGCAGGCTTCTTTTCTGTATATTGAGCATAGCCACCTCTCTGATAGTAGTAGTATCTTATCTTCTTTCCAGCCAATTAAAATATTTGCTTTTCTAGGTTTACATTGAGGCCTCTTGATTTTAGACATTACTTCCATGTTTGGAATTTATTTTCTAATTTTTCAACAGATTCTGTTATGAGAACAATGTCTTCAACATAAAGGAATTCCCACAAACAGCCAGTCTTAAACTTCTAGATAGATTATAATAAACAGAAGAGGGCTCAGAACTGAGACCTGATAGGCTAGCATACTAAATTCTTCATTGCTAAATCTAACCTTCATGACGGTATCTTCTGTACATGTCTTGCACAGCTCTCACAAGCTATTCATCCCCATCTAGGTTACTGTGTTACCACCAGTATACAGAGTGATAAAAGCTAGGTGGAATGAATTAATCTTAAGACCTTCTGATGGTGTCTCACTAGGAAAAGGATATTGCTGGTAGTTTATTTTGACACAAACCCAAACTGTATCTCATCTAAGGTAATTTTATTCCTAATTCTATTCCTAATCTATAACCTGGCCCTTCAATTTAATGCCTCTATAGTTGCTTCTTTCTAGAACATTTTCTTGCAGTCATTGGTGAAGCTATACCAGTCATTGAGTTTAGCATTTCCTGTACTATCTGATTGACAGTTTGAGTGACTAGAATATATACTAGTTCATCAAAAATGTTCAGTGTCTCGGGGACTATTCTGCTTTCACATCATTAATCACTTTTTGACAGTATACCTATAAATTTCATTAGCTGGTCCCTTTGTTGGTAGACCCCCTTCTCTTCCTTCTCTGAAACATGATTCTGATGCATATGTCTGTGTGTATAGGTATGTATATGATGATGATGATATAATCATTGGCAGCGCAATCATGGGAGACCATGTTTATTACGCCTCAAGTTATGACTAGTCTCTGGCATCATCTGCTGTGACTGTGTAGATTGATGCATGAGTGACAGTCTTTGTTTCTATGTTTGCGATGCGCATTTCTCGGTCCCTATTTACTACTGCAAGTTGACCTCTTTTCGCATCTACATCTGCCATACTTTTTCGGACTGTCTGACACCAGATATTGTGGTCTCTAGCATGCATCCCTGAAATGGAGCCATGGGCGACCCACTCCCCTGGTGCCAGTGGCCAGCAACCCATACAGTGTGTCTGTTGGCAACCTCCTATCCTCCATATGCTGAATATTTCCTAGGCAATGAAGACACACTACATATACACTTACACCTGTAAGGTGGGCATATAGGTGTCATGACAAAAAGCACGCAGCACACACTGTAAATGTGGTTGGTGTTAGGAAGGGTATCCAGCTGTAGAAATCAAGCCAGAATCAGTTCCCATATGAGCAAGACAAGGTCAGCCGACCGACCTGACACTGCCCACAACAGGACAACCCGTCTAACCCATGCTAGCGTGGAAGAACGGACGTAAAACGATGATGATATATATATATATAGACATACATACACACATGTGCACGCACAGAATTATATGCTTGTGTTGACACATGTACAACTAAATCATTGACAGGTTTTATGTGTAGGCATATTTTTATGTATTTTTAGGGGGTGGGGAGAGGGAGGGTATTATGACATCTTTATCAAGACAAGCCAAAAGATTCCTCTGTTGTGACAAAACACTACCACCATAGATGAGGTGGGCTGGGGAGCAGGAGGACAGTTAATATGTCAGAAAGAGATACATGCAATGAGGTTTGTGTTGGTGGAATTGACATGCATCATGAAATATTTTTCATGTTTCACACTTGGCATATATGTGTGTGTGTTTGTGCATATATATATATATGTACATATATATATGTGTATGTACATTCCCAAGCAATTGTTAGAAACAAGTTTTTTTATGTTCAAATGGAAGCTTGAATTAATTTGAGAACCTGTGATTCTGTTGCAATATCTATTTGCATATATTTTCACGTTTCCTCATTCTTATATACAAAACCTTACACATGCACTGGCGTATAACATCACCATCCTCATTATTATTTAGATTCAATTTTCCATGCTGGCATGAGCTTCAATTGGATGGTTTGAGACATTGTTTTACAACCGGATACCCTTCCTGACACTAATATATATATATATACTAATGCTGTATTATATAATTGTTTCTACTTTAGGCACAAGGCCAGCAATTACCCAGTACATTACTGGTACTTTATTTTATCGACCCCGTAAGGATGAAAGGCAAAGTTAACCTCGGTTGGATTTGAACTCAGACTGTAAAGGGATGTAACTATGCTAGAAAGCATGGTGTCGACCCTCTACCGATACTGCCAATGCTGTATTATATAATGGTATAAGGGCGGTGGATTGGCAGTATCGGTAGAGAGTCGGACACCATGCTTTGAAGCATAGAGTTACGTCCCTTTATGATCTGAGTTCAAATCCCGCCGAGGTTAACTTTGCCTTTCATCCTTACGGGGTCGATAAAATAAAGTACCAGTAATGTACTGGATAATTGCTGGCCTTGTGCCTAAAATAGAAACAATTATATAATGGTATATATATTGAACATTCTCTGATATAGAGCTTTATCAAAGTATAGTCACATTGTTATTCATATATTCTATTTTGGGCATGATTTTTGATAGACTTCCTAAAGCCAACTGCTTTAAGTAGATTGGGTGCATTTTATCATAGCACCTGCACTACAATGAATGACATGTCCCAAAAAGAACCAAAAGGTCCTCCTGGCCCTATTATATCTGTTTGTTTGCTAAGAACTATACAGTATGTTTTGGGTGCATTTTATAGTAGCCCTATCACTAGTGAGGTTGTCTTAAATCTTTGAGGACTAATGGATACTCACTACTTGGTATTGTTTTCACTAATCCAAAGCAAAGTGAAAGATCAATGACAGAAGAAGGAAGGAAGGGTGGGAGAGCAAAAATACAAAGGAGAGGAAGAGAGAGTACCTGGAGTAAGGAAAGAGAATAAAGGGGGAAGGCAGCAAGAGTATGATTGAAGAAACTGAGGGATGTGGAAGAGATAGAGTACTGGAGGGATTGATGGTAACTACTTGTTTGCTGATTATGTGAGAAGGTGGATAGCATTGATGAAAGAAAGTATTGTATGTCAATAAGAAGTGACCTTGGAAAAGGGTAGAGGTGCACATAAAGTGGTGATGGTAGGATATATCAGGCAGTGATGGAAGGGAGAAGTAGATTGATGAGGTCAATGCCTAAAGACATCCTTCGTCATGAGGACATGATGCAGTGAGTTGCAAAGAGAGCGAGAGAAGCAAGTGTTGACAATGCTTAGTGAGTGGAATTCTGTTGACTGAAATTTTTACAAGGCTTGTGTGTGTGTATCGAGGAGGTGCATGGCCTAGTGGTAAGGGTAGTGGACTTATTAATCATAACGTTGTGGGTTTGGTTCCTGGGCTGGGCTGGGTTGTGTTGTGTTCTGGTCTTGAGCCAAACACTTCATTTCATGCTGCTCCAGTATACTCAGCTGAAAATGAGTACCGGCAATAGCTGGGGGTTTAAACTTGCAATGCATTAGAGCCCTGTCTAGTGGGGAGTCTTGTACTCTCAGTTGCTTCACGCCATGGAAACTGGGATACGTGTCAGCCTAATGAGCCACTGGGCTCAAAACAGACTTTAACTTTTAATTTAACTATATATATATATCATTTAACATCTGTTTTCCTTACTAGCTATATATAGTTTTACAATATATTATAATGGGCATCTGAAAAGTTTTGGATTTTCTCAGTTTCCCTCACAGGGTATCAGTCTACTTAAGGTTCTAGTAGAAACTTGACACTCCCTCTCCCTTCCCAAAGTACCAGGCAAGGGAATCAAACGTAGAGCCACACAGTTACAATGCAGATTTGCAAAGCAATCTTTTTAACCATGTTGTATGAGTGTGTGTACACATTTTAATATTTTAAACAAAACTTGAACTCACAACTTAAGTTTATGTCAAAGCTAGAGGTCGAAAAGGTCAACAACACATCTGGTTATAATAAAAATAAAAAACAAAGAAAGGAATCAAGGACAATTGAAGGAAAGACTAAAGAAAGGGAGATAGAGAGTAGGGAGAGAGGACTGAGATAAAAAAGAAAGGTCATGATTAAGCGTGGTGGTGGTGGTGGTAATAATGGAGTTTTGTGGCAATGGTGTTTGTGGTGTTGAATAGTTGATAGGCTGTCAATGTTTATGAAGTGTGACAGTAACAGTCAGTCCCCAAAACTCCTACATTAAATGAACACAGGTCTTTCATTCCTTTCATACACCCCCATGCTCTCTTCCAGATTTCTCCCTTAACCATCTCACCCTATAATGATGCTGCTCCCTTGCCTTCCTCCGTGGGGGGGGGGGGGGATGCCTTCTCCATTCTGTTTGCTGGGGCTGTGGGTGGGCCCCATTGCATTGTAGTTGTTGTAGAAGAAACAGGAAGACAACTGGTGGCCTGATATTCTGCTTCCTTCATCTGTGTCATAGATCAGTACAGTACAGTTATTGCAGTCACCCACCACTCTGTGTTGACAGTATGATGTAGTTTGGTAAAGAATATCTAATGTTGGAAGAGCATTCAAATTGTGGAAAGAGTTTGTAGAGATTTATTACACTGACTAATCAAGGAATTCTGTCCAATTGTTTCACTACAATTCTGTCAGAGATCTTTCACTGAGACTAGATTTTAGTTTCTCAGCCTATTTTGATGCCATTTTCTAATGACTGAAGTTCTTTTTTCCCTTCAAATGTGAAAGAGCTCCAAGATAGATAAAGAAAGAATAAGAAGTAGAGAGGGTGATGTAAATATAAAAAAGTTAGGTATAGGCCCTCAACTTCTGATAGTTGTACAGGCACCAATGTTTTTAATCTGGCAGAGCCTATCACTCTCTAGGTCTGAATAGAGCCATTTTGTTTTCCAGAGGGAAAGTGAGAATGACAGAGAAAGAAGAATCAACCCCAGTACTGGATAGGTACTTTATTTTTATCACACCCATAATGATGAAAAATAAAGTTGATTTTGGCAGGATTTGAACTCAGAGTGCAAAGAATTGACATTCTATCCTACATGCTAACAACTCTGCCCACAACATATTAACATCCCACTCAATCCTTTATCTTATTTATGGGGCCCCAAGATCTTTGCCAACTCTTCCCATATTTTCTTTCTATTTCTCTGTCATTGTCAACACATGGCAGTTTTTCACCTAGTAGGAGGTCTGTCTTTTGCACTACATGTCTGAACCAGTACAATCAACTCTCACTGCCACATCAGCAGATGACTTTAATACGCGGCTGATACCTCAACCTGCTGTGCTCAACCTTTCATCTAAGAACATAACATTTCTGCATAATGTTACATCATATCTTTAGTTTATTTATTTATATGTCTGAGCTGGGGCGGCAATATCTTATTGCATTTTCAAGCTCCTCTGAAACTGTTATGTTGATGTGAAATAATTAGAGCTGAAAACAAGGGCTGGGAAACTGGTATCGAGAAAGATGGAATTCTGGCAAGGAAAAGTTAGACAATGTGTTAAATACCGATTCTGAAACAATGGAATGAGAAAAAAAAATGTGGATGTTATGAGAAATAGACGCATCAATTAATTTCAAGTGGCAGTTTTATAAAGTGGTTACAAAATTGGATTTGCAATCATGAGGTTGCAAGTTCGATTCCTTGAACGTCTGATGCGTTACGTCCTTGAGCAAGACACTTTATTTCATTTTGCTCTTTCCGCTAGGAGTTGCGACTGGTAAATAGTATCAGTAACAAAAAGACTAATAGAAGCATTGTTTCCTTGGTCTGATTGGACAAGTTCTCCACACTCAGTAAGAGAATGAGGTCTGGGATCTTGTCAATCGTAAAAAAAAAATAGTTAAAAACAAAGACCACTACAGTAGTGATGGTAATAAAAGAAGGACTGAATAAATGCAGACATGTCTGAATGGTTAGCACTTTAGCATTTAAACTGACCGTATCCAGCCAGAATTCTCTCATGTCTTTCTGTTCAAACTGGCCGCTCATATTGATGTTAAATTATTGTTCTTAAAATGAATATCAAAATCTCATAGATTTGATATTATGTGAGATAATTATGTGAATTAAAGCCTTTACCGTGAAAATATAATAGTAAATATCAAGTAATGTAAATGCTAAAGAGTTAAAGAATTTTACTTTGCAATCATGAGATTCCAGAATCTGGAAGCAAACAAAATTTGTTATGTTTAATACATATTTGCATACCTGTGGGACTGTTGAACGAAGAAATCATGATTGCAGGTTGATGACAGTCTATCTCATATTACATCTATTTTCAGGAGCTATGTCAATGCTCTGTTGGTAGACTTACTTCCCTGTAGGTATATTTTCCCACCCATGAAAACACTCTGGTATCATCAGAATAATATATAAGTGCAGGATTAATCAATCAATAATTATTTATCTCAGATAATTGTGATAATTAAAGTCAATTGCTATACTTTTGCTAATTGGATAGAGCCATCAATGGATTATTAAATAGCTGCATTAACTTCAGAAGAATGTCTGACTTTCCTCAGCACTATAAGTCAACAAAATGTTATACAATGCTCCCTCCTACTCCATTCTGTAGTGAGTTGTACTTCCCATAACTTACTTTATTCATAGCTAGATGGACTGGACCTAAATAAGTTATAAGATATGGACTACGAACCCTTCTTCACTTACTTAGCTATCTATATCTAACTATGGTATGGTATGGTCCTGTAACTCCTAATGGAGTCTTAGGTGCTCCATAGTGGCATACTGTATTTCTTGGGCATTTTTAAAGCCTGGCAGAGCTCATCCCTCTTCATGTCTGAACATGACAGATTTCTTCCAAAGAAGGAGAGAAACTGAGAGAGATCTCGAAGAAGAATCGACTTCAGTACTGGACTGGTCCTTTTTTTATTGACCTCAAAATGATGAAAGGCAAAGTTGACCTCAGTTGGATTTGAAATCAGAGAGCCAGAACGAATACTGCAAAGCACTCTATCCAAAATTGTAACGACTCTGCCAATTTGCTGCCTACAAGAACTAACTATATGATGGTCTTAATAATATTCAACTCTACAAATATGTTTTCTTGGTTTTGATAATCAAGGCAAATATTGCACATGTACAACACCCCAGAACACTGAAAAATAGTCAAGTGAATATTTGGAAATCAATTTTATGTCATGGGATGCTTCTGCTGCCTATTCTTTCAGTAATCGATCAACAATATTGTCAGGCCCACTTGCCTGGTGTGTTTCTGAGTTACCAAAGACAAGATGCTATTAAGAATAGCTACAGCAGACAGTTACAAATATTGATTACCTACACAGACGTATGGCATAAGTTGTCATCAGATCTGTATGGAGAATTGAATTGAAATGAAATGTTGTGATATTCATGCTTCTCTCATTAGTGATGGGTGACTAATAATAACCAAAAGTGGATTACAGTCCTAAAGCCATTTAACTCTCCTCTGCAGTCAGATAGTGCTTGAACAGAAACAAAGACAGATCTTCCAGCTATTCATTAAAGATGTAGCCAAACATTATTGGAGACAGTAAGCAGTGAAGAGCAACAATGGATGTTTTACACCAGCCATACCTAGCCAGAATTCTCTCACCTCCTTCTGTTCAAACTGGCTGTAACTGGCTGCTCATATTTATGTTATGGTGGTGTTCTCAAAATAAATATCAAAATTGCATAGATTCAGTATTATGTGAAATAAAGTGTTTACCATGAAAGTGCAATAGTAAATATAGTAAATGTAAATGCTAAAGGGTTAACAATGTGATAGATTAAGTTTGCAAACTACCTATTAATAAGTAAAATCCCTCCAATGGGCTTCTACACTATTTCTGCCAACCCAATTTCGTTTACAAGGCTATCATGAACACGAAAAGGCAGTCCAGAACAGATATTGCATATATCTGATTATACAATAAAAAAAACTGTTTTAAAATGTGCATATTTATCTAAAAACTTTCCATCATAATTTTATAAGAATATTTTTTAAATTATGCCCCAAACACCAGCTAAATAATAAAAAAAGATTATATTATTAAATCTCTAGATTGACAGTATTGTTAGTGTCAGACAAGTTTTGCAGTATTTAGTTATGGTCCTTTACATTCTAAGTTCAAATCCTCTTTGCCTTTCATCCTTCTGGGTCGATAAAATATAATCAACTTTTCCCTCCTCCCTAATTGCTGGTTTTGTACCAATGTTAGAAATGATTATTAAATCTCTTCAAATTCTTGATTATTTTCAAAATCAGTAGTGTCTTATTAGAAATATGGTAACAAAAGAATTAATATAATTTACGATCCAAATTGGCTAGGGGTTCGGTTTATCAGTTTAGGGACAAGATGAACTGTAGTTTGTCGGAAATTTTTGGCACTAATGGTCGAGCATCTGACAACATGCTTTATAGCATAGGATTACGGTCTGAGTTCAAATCCTGCCACGGTTAACTTTGCCTTTCATCCTTATAGTGGTCGATAAAATGAAGTACCAGTTGTGCATTGGGTCGAGCTGATCGACTTTCCCTTCCCAGAAGTTGTTGGCCTTGTGCCTAAATCAGAAACCAATATTTTAGCTCACTGTCCAAAACGAATTGAACTGTCAAGTATTGTTTTGGAAATGTTTCTATTTTAAATCGTAATGTCTGGGATACTACAAATACGGCAGAACCCATGGTACCACACAGTCAGATTGGTACATGTGATTGTGAATTTTTTCATTTTTTTTTTTATTTCATGGAATTGACAAAATGATTATAACAAGATTATAATTAACAAAGTCATTTAATTTCAAGTAAAGGCATTAGTGGTATCCAATGACAAAATGTATAATTTATTAAACTAGAATTTTTTTCAACACGCTGACGCGCATGTGTGTGCAAAGGCATACATTTGTATGTATGAATATATAAATATAAACGCACAAACACACACTTACAAAAATACAGTCATATATACATACATTCACATAAACGCACACAATCTCACACACAGCGTAGCAAATGGAACGCCAGCCGCTGTTTTGCTATAGTTTTTTCACCATCCCCTTCCTTCGTGTTTGACGGACGGAAGTCATTCAAATTTATATATGGATGTTTTCAGGAATCATTTGACGTAATAATAAATTCTTCTAAATGGTGCAGGTTTGGCCAGTGGTTAAGGAGTTTGCTTCGCAATCACGAGGTTTCAGGTTCGGTCAGTCCTACTGCGTAACATCATGGGCAAGTATCTTCTGCTATAGCCTCAAGTTGACCAATACTTTGTGAATGAAATATGGTAGACAGAAACTGTGGCAAAACCTGACGTATGTGTGTATCGATGTCTGTGTTTATGTTGCGTAACGTAGAGGTTCGACAAAAAGAGAATGATAAAATAAGTACTAGATTTAAAGAAAAGAAAAGAAAAAAACCGACTACGGTCGATATAATCGATTAAATCGCTTCAAGGTGATGTCACAGCATGGCCGCAGTCTAATGACTGAAATCAATAAAAGAATGATAACGTTCTTTCCAAATAACCTTCTAGATTTTGTTTCGTTTTATGCTTGGTATCTATTGTATTCAGCTAGCGGATTATGCCTAAATAATTTATGGCCGACATTGTTTTTAAAAAACAAAATGACACACCGAGACATAAATTAATATTTTCCGACTGAGTAACATGAAACCAGTCTAGTACTGGGATCGATTCTTCCTTTATATCCTTTTCTCACTTCCTCTTTATCTCTCTCTCTGGAAAGCCCCGCCAGGTTTTCAAAAGGCCCTAGACACATCGCATGTCACTGCGACACCACTAAGACTCCACCAGAAAAGCATACACACACATATACGCACAAACAACATAAATATCATTTCAGAAAATAAGCGGTTAGAATCCACTTGTCTTTCGGGACTGACTGCCATGAGACAAACCTCATGGTTGCTGAGTAACGTGTTCAGTTACTAGTTGGATATAGAACGAGAGAAATAGTAAAGTTTTCTTTACATCATACATTCCTTTTGAAATAGGACATCATGGTCACGGCTCGGGGCATGTCTGCTCAGTAAAATATGAGCTGGAAATAAAAATAGAATATGTCTGAGTAGTAAGCCTTCTTTCAAACGGGCGATTGGAATAGCGTGTAGCAACTCAACCTACTAGAAATAACAGCCAACTAACCTTTAAATCACATCCTTAGTCTATAAAAAAAAAAAAAAAAGAACAAATGTCTGGAAACGTTTAGAAAATTTTTTGATCAGTGGTTTTTTTCGATCGGAGCTGATTTCGGGCTAAACAACAATTAATGCCAAGGAGTATACGGTTAAATAAATGTGTATGTGCATTTTAAGAGATAATGTCGGTTGTAAAGTTTTGTGATCGATATATTTTTTTTATCTTCCTAAACATACGCATACACACACGTGCGTGCACTTAGAACGAGTCATGTGGTTCACTGCGATCACAATTTTTCTTTGTATCGATAAAAGGAAATATGAGACAAACATCCGCCAATCATTCAGTCTGTCTAATACCCTGCCTTTCTATTTCAGAGTATCAGAATACAGTAATGTCAGACGAGTAAGTTTCGTACGTTATAGACGGGTGGGTATTCGTGGTCGAATAATGATGACGGTGTCGATAGTTTGTGGCAACGCTGGTGGCGGAAAAGTCATGGGCGACGTTCGTAGTAGTAGTAGTAGTCAACAGCGTCGTCATAATAGTAGTAATTACACAAACTGCTGTCATGACGACGGTAGCGGCTCTTGCAACATCCATTTTGATTCATAGAAGTCTCACACGTGCTTCAGTTACTTGGACTTTCATTTTGTTTGGACGGGGAGAAAAGAGCGGGAAAAAACAAACCAACAAACAACTACATTGTTTTTGTGTTGTTGCTTTTTGACGGTTTATTATTTTTTTAGTTGGGTAGAGAACAGTGGATTAACATAATCGCTAGAGAGTCGGAAAAAATGCTTTGCGGCATTCAATTACATCTCTCTATGTTCTATGTTCAAATCTCACGTACTGAAAAAGATAAAGTTCCCCCTCCTCTACACACACACACAAATTATTGGCCTTGTGCCTAAATTAGAAATCATTAATTGTTAGGTTGATTTGCAATATCGGTAGAGCGTCAGACACCATGTTTCGCGGCATAGTCAAGTCTCTTTACGTTCTGAGTTCAAATCCCTCCGAGATTACGAGATTAGCTTTGTCTTTTATCCTTACGGGGTCGATAAAATAAAGCACTAATAACACACTGGGGTCAATTTAATGGACATTCCCCCTCCTCCAAAATTGTTGGCCTTGTGCCTAAAACAGAAACCATTATTTGTTCGGGCTTTTGGCAGTATGGAGCGTCACACCATGCTTTGCAGCATAGTTATGGCCTTTTACGTCCTGAGTTCAAATCCCGCCGATGTTAACTTTGCCATTCCATCCTTACGGGGTCGATAAAATAAAGCACCAGTAATGCACTGGGTAATTACTGGCCTTCTGCCAAAAGTAGAAACAATTATTTGTTAGAGTGAGGACAGTTGATTGGCAGAATCATTAGAACGTCGGATAACTTTCGTTCTGAGTTCAAATTTCGTCGAGGTTTATGAAGTGAAGTTCTAGAGAAGTACACAATCAACTTTCCTCTCTCCCCACAACCTAAAAAAAATTTAGAGTATGGTGCCTGTTAGAAACGATTACATTGCTGGAGCTGTTTCGCTTTAGGTATATATAAAATGGTAGACAGAATGAAAAGTACCTGCTTTATCATTGCTAATCTTCGTGGTTTGATTTTTTTTTTTATTTAATCAATAAACTGACAGATTTATTTGTGAAAACTATTCCCTTCTCACAAGGGACTGTTTAATCATTTGTTACCCATCTCTAAATTATTTCGACAGGGCTTTATTTAGTTTTGTCATGGGTTTTTTTTCCGCTTTAATTCATTTTATTTTTATTGTCAATTGTTTTATATACCTAAAATGAAATGTCTTAATTTATTGATTTTTATTTCTTTAATAAATATAAATCAACTGTGTGTTTTAGAAATAAATTCCCAGTGAATTGTTGCTGTGGCATTCTTCGGTACCCTTTATTACCATTCTTGCTTGTATCTTGAGGCATTTGCTTTCCTTCGCCCTCTAGATCTTAGCTATTCTACAGAATCCAACCAAGGATGTGTGTTGTCGGAGAAAAAGTCGCATTTAAATACCGTATAAATAATTTGTTTAAAATTTGTCTCTAAAGATAGAGTGAAAGAAAACACTTAAAATCTGATTTAAATTTGTACTTTATTTATCGACCCACGAAGGATGAAGAGCAAAGTTCACTTCAGCGGAATTTGAACATTTAAGTGAAAAAGACCACAAAGCATTGTGATAAATGTCCGACGCTCTACAGATTCAGACAATCCACCGCCTTTCATCGTCCTAAATCATAATTTCTTTCTAATATAAACACAAGACCACAAAATCGCTTACCTTCTCTGGTGATTATTCTATAGTAAAGAAGAGTTTCTAATGACTACAAAAACCTTATAGACCCCTGCGAGCCAAGGGAGGTCATTTTCTGTATCCCAGACCTGTCAACTCTCGCCGTCTGACGTGGTGATCTCCTACCCACTTCGGGATGGGTGAGAGATGTCTTCTCATATGAAAATGGGTATAGTTTTCATTATGTAAAATTTTTGCCACATTTCTCCCCGTTTTGGGGCACTTTTTCATGGCACTCCACGTTTAGGTTTTTAGAGGTTTGCTGGTCTGGTATCCTCCTTTTAAGCTAGATCGTATAAAGATTAAGGCAGTGCGGTTGTGTGGAAGATTCACTAGATTAATTTCAGTTCGAGTACATGAAACAAATGTGGTAACTAATGAGAAACGGCAAACAAATCGCTCGGAAGATGTTAATGATTGCAAAGTCCTAGCTTAGCCACAACTTATAGCTGAAGCATCAAAATTATCATTATTATTTTACATCAGTGGTGAATTAGCAGAATCGTTTCAACGCCGGACCAAATGCTTCGTAGTATTTGATTACCCCTCTTTACTTTTCATTGAACCGGACTCAATTTAATCGGTCTTTCCTCAAAACTATTGACATGCATTGAACAGATTGTCATGAGCCGACAGGTTAAAAGAGACCTCATACTGCTCATACGCACTTTATTTGGTTTGGTTTCTACAATTCCAACAACCATACAAATGTACAAAATGAATAAAAGAAGGCAATGTCTCATGCAATAGAGACCTAGATCGATATGTCATACTTTAATGTTAGTCTCTAACCGAGTTATTTCGACGGTCGTTCTAAGTAGCATCGTACCGAGCTTAAAAACTAATGTTAAGGGGTACTCTTTTACTTGTTTCAGTTGTTATATGACCTTCATGGAATTTTAGTCGATCGTATAGAGATCCGACTATTTTTTCTAGATCTGGTACTTATTTTTACTGGTCTCTTTTTGTTGAACCACTATATTAAGGGATAAAAACAAACAGTAAACAAAAATACACACGCCCTATATATATATATATATATTTACACAAGATCTATGAGAGGGGGTCCAGCCGGTACTTTATTCCGGGGCCCAAGAGCTAACCTTTCGATTGCAAGCCCGATGATCTAACCACTAAGCTATGCGCCTTATATATGGCAGTATCGGTAGAAAGTCGGACGCCATGCTTTGCAGCATAGTTACGCCCCTTTATGGTCTGAGTTCAAATCCCGCCGAGGCTAACTTTGCCTTTCATCCTTACGGGGTCGATAAAATAAAGTACTAGTAATACACTGGGATAATTGCTGGCCTTGTACCAAAAGTAGAAACAATTATTAGGGCTAGATAGTGGGTCTTGTTACTCTGTAGTTTATCACATTGTCATCTTGTCTGGTGATTCTGTGATAAACAGGCGAAACTCCAGAGTAACAAGACTCATTATTTAGCCTTAATAAAATGATTAATACTCAACTTCGGTAATGAGTACTCCTTCAAAAGATATTTTATGATAAACTTATGATAGAAAAATGTGGCATTACCTTTTGCGGGAAACGAACCACGCACCTGCAGTTTTCGGGCAACAGCAGAGAACGACTATACTAATACGACCCTACAGGTTTTAACAATATCTGGCGCACACATATATATATATATATATATATATATATATATATATATATATGTGTGTGTGTGTATGTATACACACACACAGTTGTAGAGTATGTAGCAATACACAGACAGGCACCGAGTCAATACAGTATGTCAAAATAACATTTTTTTTTAAATTTATATTAAACGCCACGTGGTGCAATAATGGTCTCCAGTGAACGTATGTATGGTTACAGCACCAAGCTGCACAATATACGCAATACGACAAATGTGCTAACATGATGGTGTAGGAGAGAAAAATACAAGAAGCGAAAATACTATACCGAAAAAACATTAATACATATTAAAACTTCGAAAAAGAAACTTTTCTTTTTCTCTCTTGAGAAATATACACTCACACACATATACACAGTGAAATTCCGTTATAACGAAATTCACGGGGTATAAAATATTCATTGTAACGAAAAATTCTTTATAACGAGATCGACCTAACACATCGAGCGTATGGCCAGGGATTTTAAAAAATGTTATACTGAAAAACTCGTTATAACGGAATTTTACCTGTGTGTATATATATATATATATATATACGCATACACATACTGGTGTTGTTTAGCCAGAGATTAGCTATATCAGGACTGACCCATTAACGCCAACCGCAACCATCCTATGTTTTTGTAAATTTATTACTACTCTATCCAATGTGCCTTTCATTTTTTTTTTAATGAATGTAGAGTGGGTTATGAGGAAATGTTGCTGCTGTTTCTAACAGGTGCATCGACCATGTAGAGGTTTCTTTGTTTACCTCGTATATATATATTGTGTATTTATGTATAATGTAACATATAATCGTTTTATGGCCGTTTTCCATGCAGGCATGGGTTCGGCGGGTCGTCACGGGACTGGTCAGATAAGTATTTTGGTTCCCACATTCTATATCTTGACATGGTTTAAACTACTGAATGCCCTTCCTAACACCAACCTATACAGTTTAGTGGGTGCATTCCATTGATGTTATCCTGCTCAGTGCAGGCTACAAGGGATCTGTCCATTCTATCTAGTTACCGTTCTCTCACATTTACTTTTAGAGTCGCCAGTCATCACGATCTCCTTATATTGTGTTCGTTATATTAAAAAAACACGACTGTGTTCAAATGTATCTTCATGTTTCTTGCTGTTGACGAAACAGCTATGACGACAGCTATTGTGTATTTGTACGTATAAATGAATGTTTATTACAAAACTCAAAATTAATTGTTATTGTCTATCGTTTATGAAATTGTTATTATCTATGATGATAATGCTGATGATATTCACTGTATGTATCTGTGTAGGTATGCATGTATGTGCGTACACAATGAAAATAAATGCTGCTATTGTGTTCGTTCGTGGTTGTTTTAAAGTAATGTCTAGTCTTGGACAGACGATACATCCCACGCACACTGACAGTCGCCCAGTCACCCACGCGCCTATTCACACAAACGGCCAGACAAACCCCCTATACACCCACATATTCTCTCTTTCGTTCTCCTCTCTCTCTCTCACACACGCGCATAACTGCAATCGTATATAAAATAAAAATACGCAAACAAGCAAATACGCCTATATAATAAAGCTACCACGTAAACAATTTTCTTTAAATTGTGCTGATAATATATTTTGCCTTTCCCTCTTAAATACTAATCAAAATTCAATAAAATAACAATCAAGAACCCCGTAATACTCTAATTTAAACCGACTCATGTCATTTACACTACTACTTCTGAATTTCATAACATAAACCTAAGTTCATGCCTTTCTCAAATCATGAAGTGAATTAAGTTTTAACCTGGGATCGAAACTGGCCTTACACGAGCCTGAAAGGTCTTGTGACTAATAAATAGAAATCGATAGATTTACACATGACTATGCGTCCATACACTCACGAACAAACACACGAACACAGTTTGTAGTAAGTTACACGTTAAACCAAGAATGAGTACACGCGTTCTCATACGTATGTAGCATGATGCAATAGCTGAGTATAAATAACAAAAATAATAACTAAGTATCGCTAACAACTAGTGATTCATTGGCTGTCACTCCTAAACTCACAAGAATGGACGAATGAAGTATATTGTGGTGATGGAGGGGAGTTAGTTTAGGTGGCATATCGTGGATATTGTTAGGGAGATGGTGGAGAGAAAGTACCCACCCAGTATATGAAACAAGATCTGAATCCAAAGGGTGCGAGAGCATTGTTTAACAGGGCGCATCTATAATCAAAAGTGACCACCTGCGTCTTGTCTATCTAGGACTACATTCTCAAATTATAAGGTGATTTAATGGAAATGTGGTTGCTATTTTATTCAGGTCGATCGACCGTGTGAAGACGATGTTTGGTCGAGGAGTGAACTTGTTTTTATGGTGGCGGCTCATAAAATGCATCTTAGAAGTAAATTTTGGTACAATAGCGTAGTGAAAAGAAAATTTGGCTAGACAAGAACTTCAATAAAAGTACGTCTTCTTCTCGATCGTTTGACCTGCTAGAAATAGCAGTCAAATCATCCTTAAACACACCATACCATTTTTAATAAACATTGAATCATGTATGCAAAAAGATGGCTAAAGCAGTCCATCGGGTCTAAACACGAACTGAAAGTACTATACAACACTGAACCAAACAAACATGTTATGTAGCTTCAGTTGTTTAGTCAGGTAAGCTCTGATCAAACAGATTTTGTGTCAAAGCTTATTCCAACTGTAAACATGCCGTCGTTTTTTTGTTTTTTTTTTAAATCTCGAAACTATCTACATTATCCAATGGGTCCTTCCAAATTTAAGACGGCATAAGGCGTGCGTGATTTGAGGAAATATTTTAGCTGCTATTTTTTAACATGCCGAGCAACCACATAAGATGTTCCTTACTTTCCATTTTGAGGTAGAAATCCGAACAAAACTAAAGGCGTGTACATCTGCCCCACATTTCTAAACAAACCTTTTCTTTTCACCGCTAAATCTGTCTAATACCTTCTATCTATCAAACTTACTCTTTCTTTATCCACCCCATAACTCTGTAAACACATAATATATCTTTATTTCATCTAATCTTTTATCTTTTTCTCGCGTATATATGTAACACAAATATGTGTATGTGTGTGTGTGTATATATATATATATATATATATTATTTACGGATATTCTATAGGTATCGTACAAGTATATGTTGCTGTTTAATCACAACACAAATCCTGATCAGAATTCCAGTCGTTATGATTATTCTTTTTTTTTTTCAAGGTGGTATGTGAGGATGATTTGGCTACTACTTCTAGCAAGTCGAACCATCACGCAGACTCCCTCGTTAACTCATGCGCACGCATTAATGATTTGTGTAGGTAGTATAATATATACAACAGACGTGTTAATGTTATACACACGTGTATAAACTATTATATATAAAATTTTTGTCAACTTCAGTAAGAAAGATTTTATTGTTTTCACCCCCCACACACGCGTGTCTAAATATATATAATTTTATATTATATATTTTTTATACCAAACATGTTTTTACATTGTGGGTGGGTATATATATATATATCATTTATATATATATATATATATTACACACACAAAGACGTTGAATTACACAATCCCCGAAACAGCACACGTGCATGCCTATAGTAAACGAATCGTTTCTCGCATGTAACCATGAGAAAGTGGTAGTCGTGATTATGGTGGTGCTGGTGGGTTAAGCTGTATAGACTATGTATATATAAGGCAATGATGTGTATGCATCATGCATACTCAGAGAGTATAAGCAGCAGATGTAGTAGTAGTAGTAGTGGTGCTGGTATAAATAATTTTTCTTTTACAAAAGGGCAGATACCTTGTATATATATATATATATATATATATATATATATATATAATATATAAGATCAAAAGGTGGTTAAAAGAGTTCCATGTATTTTATTAAATTATGTATACTCCAGTCCTACAAACTGTAGAGTGCTTCTTATCCGATATCTGCATTGCTTTATTGTACTACAATAAAACTCACCTCCTACACACACACACACATATATATATATATATATATATATATATATATATATATTACACTCATACAAACTATTCAAATATACAAGGATGTCATTTAGCCCCGGGTCAGCCCTAGTTGAGCAGACCTATGATCAAAGGCGTTACAGCCATGGCCATGTGGGATTACATTATATATGTGTTCTTTTCTATTGTTAAGACCATAGTGTCATTTGAGGGATTTCGATGTTATTTCGTGCAAATCAAATGTCCACGCAGAGGATCTCGACTCCTCCCGTAAGATTGTTTAACCTAACACGAGATCAGTTCTAAGTGGACTTATGATCCTGATCCATCTCGCATTTTTTAGGTGTAACTTATTTAAGGGTCGAGCTCATTCGATATAATGTTCAGTCCCAGGTCAGTATGGATCGAGTAGGTCTAGCTAGGATCAAAGGCGAAAAATCTAACCATCCCATCTCTTTGTAATTTTTAAAACTGGAATTTGACCAAAGCGATTTCTTGAGCGAGTGTGTAGAGATTCGTTCGCGCGTCGAGAGAAAGTGACTAGGGTGACTGGGGTTGCAGGCGAGGAAATGAATGAATTGCTATTAAATGTTGCCGTCAGTGGAGGGAGGTAGACAAAAAAGGTTATCGGTAACAAGAGCTGACATGAGTTCAACGAGTGGTTAACAGTGTGTGTGTGTGTAATCGCAGTTGTGTATAAAGATATACGCAATGACCACCATGTGAGTCAGAACGCCTTTACAACTACCTATTATTATATTACAAGAAATCGTCAATTCATTGTCGTGTCAACGTCGTCATTGGATCAATACCTGCTAGAAATAGCAACTAAATCCTATTCTATGGTCTTTAAGACAAAGGAATAAGGAAAGACACGTTAAATAATGTAGTCCGAGTACACTGCTTTAAAATAAAAACATTTAATGCATCGCTAGAAATAGCAGCTAAATTTCATTCTACCATCGGAAATAAATAATGAACACATTGGATTATATAGTCCAAGATAAGTGCTTCATAAAAAAAAAAGGGCGGGACGGTCATGATCTGAAAACTTTGAGCTGACCTTGGGCTAAACAAATTAACAATAGGAACCAGTCTATGTGGTTGTTTAACTTGCTAGAAAAAGCAGCTAAATATCCTACCTCAGAAAATAAAGAAGTAAACATTGGATGTAATAGTCCGGTTAGAGTATGCTTGGTTTGCCAGAAATAGCAGCCAAATCTCCTTCAAATCACACATTCCCGTCTTAAATAAGGATGGGTGAAAAGGTAGTTTCAGATATACCACGTCTGGAAATTTGACAG
>OZ024742.1:315621709-315646709 GCA_964016885.1 Eledone cirrhosa
AGTGTGTCAGAGAGAATTGTGATGTCATTGGAGAGAAGTGTATCCGGAATGATAAAGGTGAGCTTGCCCTTACAAGCGCTGAGAGGAAAGATGCATGGAAGAGTCATTATGATAGATTACTAAATGAGGAGAATGCATGGGAAGAAGAGACCCTACCCAAGTAGACTCTATAGAGGGACCAGCATTACAAGTCAGCGGCAGCGTAGTAAGTAAGGCAATCAAAGATATGAAGATGGGGAAGGCAACCGGTCCATCGGGTATAGCTGCCGAGATGCTGAAGGCATCTGGGTCTGTAGGTCACACTATAACCACACGTATCGTTAACCAGGTAATACTAGTAATACTAAAAGGTGCCATACCAAAAGATTGGTGCAGTAGCATCATTGTCAACTGCTACAAAGGTAAAGGCGATGCACTAGATAGAGGAAACTATAGAGGTATAAAGTTGATGGACCAGGTCATGAAAGTAACAGAAAGAGTTATAGCACAGCTGATTAGGGATCAGGTGAAAATAGACGAGATGCAATTTGGGTTTGTACCAGGAAGAGGCACCACTGATGCCCTCTTCCTTGTGAGGCAATTACAGGAAAAGTACCTAGCTAAAAGTAAGCCACTCTACTTGGCATTTGTCGACCTTGAGAAAGCCTTTGACAGAGTTCCACGTGCTGTAATCTGGTGGGCTCTTAGAAAACTAGGAGTAGATGAATGGCTTGTGAAAGCGGTACAAGCCATGTATAGGGGAGCAGTCAGCAAAGTTAGGATTAGAAATGAGTATAGCGAGGAATTTAGCGTACAGGTTGGGGTCCACCAGGGCTCTGTTCTTAACCCCCTCCTGTTCATCATAGTCCTGCAGGCAATAACGGAGGAGTTTAAGACCGGATGCCCATGGGAACTCCTGTATGCTGATGACCTCGCACTCATAGCTGAATCTATGGTAGAACTAGAGAATAAATTCCAAACTTGGAAGCAGGGACTAGAAAGAAGGGGTCTCAAAGTCAACATGACAAAGACTAAGCTCCTTGTAAGTAGACGAGAAAACAGAACCCAGATCCCCTCAGGGAAATGGCCTTGCTCATTATGTAGGAAAGGTGTAGGTAGGAACTCCATTCTCTGCCCCAAATGCAAACAATGGGTACACAAGAGATGTAGCGGGATCTCAGGAAGCTTAATTAAGAATGTAGGATTCACATGCACCAGCTGTGCTGAGACAGCAAGCAGCAAACAGCCACAGGAAACAAATACCACCAATCTCTGGGAGGGCCCTGTAGAAACAGTAGACAGCTTCTGCTACCTAGGTGACCGAATTAGCAGCGGAGGTGGGTGTTCAGAAAGTACAATAACTAGGGTAAGAACGGGATGGAAGAAGTTTAGGGAACTACTACCACTGCTAGCTGCAAAAGGCTTCTCCCTCAGAATGAAAGGCAGACTGTATGATGCGTGTATCCGAACAGCAATGTTACATGGTAGTGAGACCTGGGCGCTGAAGGTGGAAGGCTTACGTAGATTAGAGAGAAACGAAGCCTGCATGCTCCGATGGATGTGTAACAGTAATATACGTGAACGACAAAGCATAAATGAATTGAGAGAGAGACTGAGCATAAGAGGAATCAAATACTGTATGCAGGAGAGGCGGTTGCGCTGGTATGGACATGTGATGCGTATGAAGGATGACAGCTGCATAAAAAGGTGCAGAGCACTAGAAGTTGATGGAAACCGCGGAGTGGGGAGACCCAAGATGACCTGGGATGAGGTGATAAAAGCCGACCTTACCCAATTACACCTCTCAAAGACAATGACACACGACCGCGACTTCTGGCGTCGCGCAGTAATACAGAGTACCCGACCTCCCATGGGTACAAGCTGAAGCATATAGACAATATGCCCCCACACCCCGCACCGCAAGGTGGTTGTGGAGGTGCCACGGCAAAAAAGCACCCAGCCCACACTGTAAAGTGAACGTGTAGGCGCCACGAAAAAGCACCCAGCACTCACTGTAAATGAGGTTGGTGTTAGGAAGGGCATCCAGCTGTAGAAATCAAGCCAGATCAGTTCCTGTATGAGCAAGGCATGGTCAGCCGACCAGACACTGCCCACAACAGGACAACCCGTCTAACCCATGCTAGCGTGGAAGAACGGACGTAAAACGGTGATGATGATGTATATATATATATGTATATACATATATGTATATATATATATGTATCTATATATATATATATGTATCTATATATATGTATCTATATATATATATATGTATCTATATATATGTATCTATATATATATATGTTTATATATATGTATCTATATATATATATATATGTATATATATATGTATCTATATGTATATATATATATATGTATCTATATATATATGTATATATATATGTATCTATATATATATGTATATATATATGTATCTATATATATATATGTATATATGTATCTATATATATATATGTATCTATATATATATATATGTATATATATATGTATCTATATACATATGTATCTATATATACGTATATATGTATCTATATATACGTATATATGTATCTATATATACGTATATATGTATCTATATATATATATATATATATATATATATGTATCTATCTATATATATATATATATATGTATCTATATATATATATGTATCTATATATATATATATATATATGTATCTATATATATATATATATATGTATCTATATGTATCTATATATATATATATATATATATATATATGTATCTATATATATATATATATATGTATCTATATATATATATATGTATCTATATATATCATCATCATCATCATCAGGTTTAGCGTCCGTGTTCCACGCTTGCATGGGTTTGGACGGGGGTTTTCCCACTTGAGGCAAGAGTGGTTGTCTTGCTCGCATAGGACTGTCTGGCGGGTTTTCTACAGTTGGATGCCCTTCCTAACACCAACCACATTTACAGTGTGGGGCTGGGAGGTTTTTACCGTGTTGCCTACACGGCCACATTACAGCGTGGACTGTCTGGCGGGTTTTCTACAGCTGGATGCCCTTCCTAACACCAACCACATTTACAGTGTGGGGCTGGGAGGTTTTTACCGTGTTGCCTACACGGCCACATTTACAGCGTGGACTGTGTGTTTTTTGTCGTGACACCTACACGATCTCATTTGTTTCGGCCTGGATGTTGTGGGACCAACATAACTTTACATTGAAAGGGGCGGTGTGGAGGGACGGGGGTGTGTTTTGATAGAGGTGCCTACTGACTGTAGTAGGTTTTTACTTTGTATTTTGGTAAGGCGGGTCTTCTCTATTACTGAGTACCGCCAAACGTCTCGGTCCAGTGACATTGTCTTGGAGAGGTGTAAGCGTGTGAGGTCGGAATTTATCAGCTCGTCCCATGTTTTTCTGGGTCTGCCTACTCCGTGGCTACCGTCTATCTTTATTGCCCTGCACTTTGTTATACAGCTGTCGTCTTTCATGCGCATCATGTGACCGTACCAACGTAGCCTTCTCTCGAGTAAACAACATCTGATCCCTCTTATTTCTAATTTTTTCCTTAGTTCGTTTATGCTTTGCCGTTCACGTATATTACTATTGCACATCCAGCGGAGCATGCAAGCTTCGTTCCTCTCTAGTCTGCGTATATCCTCTGCACACAATGCCCAGGTCTCACTGCCATGCAGCATTGCTGTTCGTATGCAGGCATCGTATAACCTGCCTTTCATTTTTAGGGAGAACCTTCTAGCGGCTAATAGTGGTATAAGCATATATATATATATATGTATCTATATATATATATATGTATCTATATATATATATATATATATATATATATATGTATCTATATATATGTATCTATATATATATATATATATATATATATATGTATCTATATATATAAGGTAGCTTGGAAGTGTCCACTATGAAAGGCTACTAAATGAGGAGAATAATTGGGAGAAAGGCAGTCTCACCCATATCGACCCAATAGAGGGACCAGCAGTGTTAGTCGAGGGGAGTATAATAAGTAAGGCAATCAAGGATATGAAGACGGGTAAGGCGGCTGGGCCTTCGGAAATAGTTGCTGAGATGCTGAAGGCATCTGGCACGGTGGGACACACCATGGTCACCCGCATATTTAACCAAGTCGTACAGAATGGGGTTGTTCCGAAGGACTGGCATAGCAGCATCATCGTTAACTGTTATAAGGGTAAAGGAGACGCCCTAGATAGGAGTAACTATAGAGGCATTAAATTAATCGACCAGGTCATGAAGGTCACGGAAAAAGTAATAGCGCAACTAATCAGAGAGAGAATTGACCTAGATGAAATGCAGTTCGGGTTTGTGTCAGGCAAAAGTACCACAGACGCTCTTTTCATAGTACGACAACTACAGGAGAAGTACCTAGCTAAAGGTAAACCCCTCTACTTAGCTTTTGTCGACTTGGAGAAAGCCTTCGACAGAGTCCCCCGCTCCATTATCTGGTGGGCTCTTAGAAAACTAGGCGTTGACGAATGGCTTGTGAGGGCTATACAAGCCATGTATAAAGAAACAGTCAGCAAGGTTAGAATTAACAACGAATATAGTGAAGAGTTTAGCGTAAAAGTTGGCGTCCATCAGGGCTCTGTTCTCAGCCCACTACTATTTATTATTGCCCTTCAGGCTATAACAGAGGAGTTCAAGACAGGCTGCCCATGGGAACTCCTATACGCAGACGACCTGACACTCATAGCGGAATCAATGGCCGAGCTAGAGAAGAAATTCCAAACATGGAAGCACGGCCTAGAATCAAAAGGCCTTAAAATTAACCTGGCTAAGACTAAAGTTCTAGTTTGTAGGAAAGAAAACAAGGCGGCGGTCCCTTCTGGGAAATGGTCGTGCTCGGTGTGTAGGAAAGGCGTAGGTAGAAACTCCATTTTATGTCCTAAATGCAAAGTATGGGTGCATAAAAGATGTAGTGGGATCACAGGTAAGCTAACTAAGAACATAGATTTTACATGTGGCCGGTGCTCTGGTGCAATAAGTAGCAGCAAGTGCCCACAAACTACTAGCTCTTTCAATTGCGCAGAGGGTTCTATAGAAATAGTGGACAGCTTCCGTTACCTGGGCGATAAAATCAGCAGTGGGGGAGGGTGCTCTGAAAGTACTGTAGCTAGAGTCAGAACTGGTTGGAAAAAGTTCAGAGAGCTTATACCACTATTAGCTGCTAAAGGGTTCTCACTAAAAATGAAAGGCAGGTTGTACGATGCCTGCATACGAACAGCAATGCTGCATGGCAGTGAGACCTGGGCATTGTGTGCAGAGGATATACGCAGACTAGAGAGGAACGAAGCTTGCATGCTCCGCTGGATGTGTAACAGTAATATACGTGAACGGCAAAGCATAAACGAACTAAGGAAAAAATTAGAGATAAGAGGGATCAGATGTTGTTTGCTCGAGAGAAGGCTACGTTGGTATGGACACGTGATGCGCATGAAAGTCGATAGCTGTATAACAAAGTGCAGGGCAATAAAGATAGACGGTAGTCACGGAATAGGCAGACCTAGAAAAACCTGGGACGAGCTGATAAACTCCGACATCACACACTTACACCTCTCCAAGACAATGTCACTGGACCGAGACCTTTGGCGGTACTCAGTAACAGAGAAGACCCGCCTTACCTAAATATATAGTAAAACCTACTCCAGCCAGTAGGCATCTCTAACAAAATACACCCCGTCCCACCACCCCCGCCCCCACCCCATCCACACCACCCCGTTCTATGTAAAGTTATGTTGGTGCCGCGCCATCGAGGCCGAAACAAATGAGATCGTGTAGGTGTCACGACAAAAAAACACACAGTCCACGCTGTAATGTGGCCGTGTAGGCAACACGGTAAAAACCTCCCAGACCCACACTGTAAATGTGGTTGGTGTTAGGAAGGGCATCCAACTGTAGAAAACCTGCCAGACAGTCCTATGCGAGCAAGACAATCACTCTTGCCTCAAGTGGGACTACCCCCGTCCAAACCCATGCAAGCGTGGAACACGGACGTTAAACGTTGATGATGATGATGATGATGATGTATCTATATATATATATATATATGTATCTATATATATGTATCTATATATATGTATCTATATATATGTATCTATATATATGTATCTATATATATGTATCTATATATATGTATCTATATATATATATATATATATATTTATCTATATATATATATATATATGTATCTATATATATATATATATATATATATGTATCTATATATATATATATATATATATATATATGTATCTATATATATATATATAAAGCAGCAAAGTTGACATGGCCCTGAGAATGTGTTCCTGGATCCTCAGAACCTTCCAGTCGAGAGATTCCCACACCATTATCCTTCTCTTCTCTACTTTTGCCCGACCACACCTTGAATACTGTTGTCCACTGTGGTCTCCCCACACGAAACAAAGTATCATGAAACTTGAAGCTCCTCAAAGGGCAATCACGAAAAAGATAGATGGCATGTCAGACCTTGACTACTGGGGTCGATTAGAAAACCTGAAACTTTACTCACTCCAACGTCGCCGTGAGCGTTATATTATCTGCATGATGTGGAAAATGTTCCATCATCACTGCACAAATGATGTTGGCATCGCCTTAAAAGATACACCCAAGGCTTGGGCCCCGTGCTATCCGTCCCATTCAAAAATCTAAATCGCAACTCATAACAACAATACGGCACAATTATTTCACCTCAATCGGCCCTGCTCTCTTCAACATCACACCAGGACACGTCAAAACAGAAACTGACCACACAAAATTCAAGAAGTCTTTGGACAAATTCCTCCAAGTAATCCCGGACAAACCACCCACACCCGGATATGTCTCCGCAAACAGTAATTCTCTTCTCGAATGGGCCATGGTGCCCAAATCCTGAATTGAAAGACTTCGCCAGGTGGTGCTATTAAGTTAGACATGGCCTGGGCCAATACTGGCCAAAACATTTCAAAGTTATTCAAAGTTATATATGTATCTATATATATATATATATGTATCTATATATATATATATATATATATATATATATATGTATCTATATATATGTAGCTATATATATGTATCTATATATATATATATGTATCTATATATATATATATGTATCTATATATATATATGTATCTCTATATATATATATATGTATATATATATATATATATATATGTATCTATATATATATATATATGTATCTAAAATAAAGTTAAATAAAAGTCAAATGATTAAAATTTAGCTTCGTTTATTACTGCTATATATATTTCAGTGACAGCCATCTTTGGCTGTGACCTCTTCAGGCAGTTTGAATTAGTATGGTATAGACAAGTACATATGTTGTTTAGGTGTATGATATTGTCAATACTCTGATATGCCCAGTTCCTTGTTGGGTTGTTAATTCACTGGGGAACTGGAGTCATATGAATTCAAACAAACGAATTTTAGTGTCACAGGTCCCCTTCTCCTCTCATTGGTCAGTTATTAGTGTTGTCATTGTTGGAGTTAGCTTAAAAATTGATAAAATGGTAGAAGGGACAAGGTGTTGAAGGAACAAAATATCAAAAAATGTGTCAAACTTCCCATTGTTCAGTTCTGAGAGCATTCCTCCGTCAGAAGTCTATAGAATTCTTTCTGGGGTGAGGCTCCCTGTAGTGTTTATGCCTGCTATTGTTCAGTACATTTGACCTCGACCATTATTTTGGTACTGTTGTTGTTGTAGTGGTCAGCTTATATCTTGCTGTTGCTAACAGTTTAGAAGTATTCAGTTTGTGTTTTCTCTTCATCCCACCCGCCACCATCGTAGTGGTGGTGGCGGGGGGGGGGGGGTTATTTCATGTATATGAAGAAATATAAGGCAATAAATGAAGAAAACAGAAGATAAATAAATAATATAATAAAATAAAATAATTAATATAATTTGTGTAATTTGAAAATAAATAAATAAATAGAGAATAAAGAATAAAGAGTAAATGAGAGATTGGTGAAAAAGTAATGATAATGTATATGGAGAAGTGAGAAATAATGTAGGATAAAGTGTGTGTGTGTGTGTGCTATAACCAATCTCAAGGTCAGAATATGTTGGATAGATTGGTATGATACAAGATGTTAAGATGAGATATTCAATGTGTTTGTGTTATAATCTATCTCAACTTAAAATAAATATAAATATAAGGTTATACAGTGAAGAGGGCAGAAAACAAATAACAAATTAATATAGAGAAATCAAGATTTAAGATTGGAACTTTAAAGTCAGAAATCTGGTAAATTAAAAGTGTTTGTGTTATAGATGTTGGCCAGATTATTATGGCTGTGTCCGATTCTGTCTCTAGGCTATCATGGTGTCTGCTCCGCCTGGGTTGTTCCCTATGGCTTGAGGGGAGTTCACAACCTAGGGTGTTGTAATTGTCCATATAGCTTGAGGGAGGTCTGGCCGAGAGGTGTTTTCATGTTCTGTAGAAGTCCCTATAGCTTGAGGGGAGTTCACATCTTCTTGTGTTGCTACTGTCCATATATTTTGAGAAAGGTCCCGGCTCTAAGGTGTCTGCATGTCCCGAAGAAGTCGGTTCTGAGGTTTATCAGGCCGCTTCCACCTCTTAGTATCTCGAGGGTCTCGTTCAGGCATAGTTTGCATATGCAAGATCCCCCTTTATCGGGTGGTACTTTCCTGATTATGTACCAGGCCAGAGAGTATGGGGTCCTGTCCAGCTTAAGCTTCCAGATCAGGTCGGAGAGAGCTGTGCTTTTCCTTTTGGCCTCCTTCTTGAATGAATGGCGATGGTTGTACCAGCGGTCCTTAAAGCTCGTTGATGTGGCTCCTATGTAGAGGTGTTCGGAGTTGGGGGTTTTAACCCTACAACCGTACACTATGTTCTTCTTGAGACATTCATTACCAAGGGGGCATGATTCGGGGTTTCTACAGTTGCAGAGGGTGGGCGGCCTCTGCGTGCTTAGATTAGGGTTCTCATTATGTGTTACATGTGGTCTTCCCCCATGCTCGGTGGGGGGTCCTTGGGTCTGTTTGTGTTTCTTGGGTGGGCTCTGGGTCCCCCCTTTCCTCCTTTCACATGGTTCTGCTGAGTGTTTGTATTGCCATCTTCTGGTTGTGTGTGGTTTTTAAGCCTCCTTCTGTTGATGCTAGCTATGTGTTGGGCCAAATTTCTCGTGGTGGAATACGAGAGCTTCACAGTGTGTCTGTTGAAGATCCTGTGGTATCCGTGGTCCCTCGGGAAGCATTTGTCAAGTGCTCCAAAGAACAATTGGGCCAAGCTTTTCTTTAGGGCCGCTGAGTAGGGTGGGTTGTACCACGTGATTTGTCGGTGTCTCCTATATGTGTGGGTTGGGGGCTTCGTGATTTGTTGGAGATTTGTTGGTTTGCTGGTGGTTTCCGCACTGTTGCTTCCCTTTTGGGCTCTATACTTTCTGTTATCTTCACGGTCCGGATTTGTGGGGTGGTTGTTGTCTGCCCCGGGAGATCCATCGTGGGGTGGACGCCCGTTTCCTCCCCCCCCACGTGTCCTGCGGTTGGGGTTGTCCGTCCTGGGGTAGTTAGCATCACGCCTGAGACTGCTACTCATATTGTGCTCCATCTCGTGGTCAAGCGCACTAGTCCCCGCCGCCCGTGTGGTGGTGTCTGGTACATGGTGCTTATTTGATTTTGCTCTGCCTGTATTGTTAGGATTCGCCCTCCCCCTCTGGTAACGCGGTTGTGGGTGTCTGTTGGGCTATCCACCTCCCGGCTTTTCGGACTATATGTTATATTTTGTCCATGTGCCGCCTTCTTTAGAGCTGCGTTGTAATATTCCGCGTGGTTGTTGAATATTTCCTTACTTGCGGACAGGCTGGAGATCCTGTCCGAGACACTCTTCACCACTGCCTTGGTTATGGATCTAGGGTGGTTTGATTTGGCGTTAACATATACTAGTTTCTCGTTGGGCTTGTGGTTGGGGTAGTATTGCTCGGTGTTCAGGTTTAGGGTGGTATCTAGGAAGTTAACTACCTTCCTATTTGGGTCTATTTCTATGCTGAGCCCCTGGTTCTTAAAGAAATGGCGAATACGCCTCCTCATACCCTCCAACATATTGGTGCTGTGGTCATGTACTGTGAATAGAGCATCGTCACGATATAATCCGCCGCCCAGGCAGGGGATTTCATCTTTTATCTGCTTCAGCAGGTAGAGCCCAACCAGGTCCGTTACCTGCGCTGAGTCGCTGGAGCCCATCGTGATGTCAAAGTTATTTGGCCAATCACTCCTGGTCCACAGGTCTCCATCGAAGCGGATTAAGGTCTTTCTTGCGGCGTGGATGATGCTCACCTCCTCTCGGGTTAGGTCCGTATTGGACATCGCTAAAAATAGGGCCTTATTAAGTACTATGGGTGAGATTGAGGAGTAGTAGCTTGCGATGTCCAGTTGTATAAAGCTGGTCCTACTTTTCTCCTGCAGTATTTTGAACCATTCTATTACTTCTCTCGTGCATGACCATTGCTGTAATTTGGTTTTTTTCCGAAGCTTGGGCAAAATCCTATCCAGTATTCTTTTACTGACGATCCCTAGGTCAGATCTGGAGGGGGCTATTAGTCTGACAGGGAGGTCGGACTCAAAGTTTGACTTGTGGTCTTTAAGGGTAATCCGCGGCTCCCTTGGTTGGTATGGGGCCGTCCTGTCCTCTATGCCGATTCTGGATATAATCCTGTAAGCTGTGGCATTGATCTCATCCAGGGTAAATCCAGGTGTTTTTTTGTAGCACTTCCTCAGTTCCCTGAGGAAGTGCTACATATATATATATATATGTAACACATAATGATATATATATATATGTAACACATAATGCTACATATATATATATATATATATGTATCTCTATATATATATATATGTAACACATAATGAGAACCCTAATCTAAGCACGCAGAGGCCGCCCACCCTCTGCAACTGTAGAAACCCCGAATCATGCCCCCTTGGTAATGAATGTCTCAAGAAGAACATAGTGTACGGTTGTAGGGTTAAAACCCCCAACTCCGAACACCTCTACATAGGAGCCACATCAACAAGCTTTAAGGACCGCTGGTACAACCATCGCCATTCATTCAAGAAGGAGGCCAAAAGGAAAAGCACAGCTCTCTCCGACCTGATCTGGAAGCTTAAGCTGGACAGGACCCCATACTCTCTGGCCTGGTACATAATCAGGAAAGTACCACCCGATAAAGGGGGATCTTGCATATGCAAACTATGCCTGAACGAGACCCTCGAGATACTAAGAGGTGGAAGCGGCCTGATAAACCTCAGAACCGACTTCTTCGGGACATGCAGACACCTTAGAGCCGGGACCTTTCTCAAAATATATGGACAGTAGCAACACAAGAAGATGTGAACTCCCCTCAAGCTATAGGGACTTCTACAGAACATGAAAACACCTCTCGGCCAGACCTCCCTCAAGCTATATGGACAATTACAACACCCTAGGTTGTGAACTCCCCTCAAGCCATAGGGAACAACCCAGGCGGAGCAGACACCATGATAGCCTAGAGACAGAATCGGACACAGCCATAATAATCTGGCCAACATCTATAACACAAACACTTTTAATTTACCAGATTTCTGACTTTAAAGTTCCAATCTTAAATCTTGATTTCTCTATATTAATTTGTTATTTGTTTTCTGCCCTCTTCACTGTATAACCTTATATTTATATTTATTTTAAGTTGAGATAGATTATAACACAAACACATTGAATATCTCATCTTAACATCTTGTATCATACCAATCTATCCAACATATTCTGACCTTGAGATTGGTTATAGCACACACACACACACACTTTATCCTACATTATTTCTCACTTCTCTATGGCCAGTGGATTGGCAGTATCGGTAGAGGGTCGGACGCCATGCTTTGACGCATAGAGTTACGGGCCTTGCCATTCTGAGTTCAAATCCCGCCGAGGTTAACTTTGCCTTTCATCCTTATGGGGTCGATAAAATAAAGTACCAGTAATACACTGGGTAATTGCTGGCCTTGTGCCAAAAGTAGAAACAATTATTTCTCACTTCTCCATATACATTATCATTACTTTTTCACCAATCTCTCATTTACTCTTTATTCTTTATTCTCTATTTATTTATTTATTTTCAAATTACACAAATTATATTAATTATTTTATTTTATTATATTATTTATTTATCTTCTGTTTTCTTCATTTATTGCCTTATATTTCTTCATATACATGAAATAACCCCCCCCCCCCCGCCACCACCACTACGATGGTGGCGGGTGGGATGAAGAGAAAACACAAACTGAATACTTCTAAACTGTTAGCAGCAGCAAGATATAAGCTGACCACTACAACAACAACAGTACCAAAATAATGGTCGAGGTCAAATGTACTGAACAATAGCAGGCATAAACACTACAGGGAGCCTCACCCCAGAAAGAATTCTATAGACTTCTGAAGGAGGAATGCTCTCAGAACTGAACAATGGGAAGTTTGACACATTTTTTGATATTTTGTTCCTTCAACACCTTGTCCCTTCTACCATTTTATCAATTTTTAAGCTAACTCCAACAATGACAACACTAATAACTGACCAATGAGAGGAGAAGGGGACCTGTGACACTAAAATTCGTTTGTTTGAATTCATATGACTCCAGTTCCCCAGTGAATTAACAACCCAACAAGGAACTGGGCATATCAGAGTATTGACAATATCATACACCTAAACAACATATGTACTTGTCTATACCATACTAATTCAAACTGCCTGAAGAGGTCACAGCCAAAGATGGCTGTCACTGAAATATATATAGCAGTAATAAACGAAGCTAAATTTTAATCATTTGACTTTTATTTAACTTTATTTTACACTACTCCGGAGTAACCAAACCAACCTGCGCACTTCGTCGAGTGCTCCAGCCTGCATACTGAGGTGTTGGTATACAACCAACATAAACTCAAAATCTATATATGTATCTATATATATGTATCTATATATATATATGTATCTATATATATATATATATGTATCTATATATATATATATATGTATCTATATATATGTATCTATATATATATATATATGTATCTATATATATATATATATGTATCTATATATATATATATGTATCTATATATATATATATATGTATCTATATATATGTATATGTATCTATATATATATATATGTATCTATATATATATATATGTATCTATATATATATATATGTATCTATATATATATATGTATCTCTATATATATATATATGTATATATATATATATATATATATATGTATCTCTATATATATGTATATATATATATATATATGTATCTCTATATATACGTATATATATATATATATATATATGTATCTCTATATATATATATATGTATATATATATATATATATATATATGTATCTCTATATATATATATATGTATATATATATATATATATATGTATATATATATATGTATCTATATATATATATATGTATATATATATATATATATATGTATCTATATATATATATATATATGTATCTATATATACGTATATATGTATCTATATATACATATGTATCTGTATATACGTATATATGTATCTATATATACGTATATATGTATCTATATATATATATATATGTATCTATATGTATATGATGGACTCCCCTGTAGTGTATCAATATATGAGGGTTCAACAGTTTCTCAGTTCAATTTTTTAGGTTTATGCCTTGAATGGCACTTCAGTCCAGCTGCTGATCTACACATCAAGCTGTCTTTGGTGCAGATGACATGATCCTGAGCATAGTATAATGGCATATTTGATCAAATCTTGCTGTTAGATCTTAAATCATGAAAATGGACCAGGTGAGATTTTTTTTATTGTTCTTTATACTTTTATGGCAGACAGCTTTCAATTTTCCAATAAGAAAATCTATGAAGCATCATGCTACACCCCCTCCCCCTCACAGCACAAACACGAAACCTCAAAATGTGCTGTTATTCACTACACCAGAGGGTCTGCACATACAGTGACTGCATCTTCCAGCATCTACCTGGGACAAGACACATAATTTATATAAACAGTATCAGCGAAAATCAAAGCACACATCCCACAGTAGCATCAACACCAAATACTAAATCAAATGCGGAATCTGAAAATCTTCCACTGTTCCCATCATGAGAGATTATGTCTGCAGCATGACTGACCCTTCACTTATCTTCCAGGGACTCGACACACTAACAGAAATGGAGCTCTATGCCAACATCTAACCCACAGTAAAATCACTCCCTGGGGCTGTAATGCTGGTGGTCCACACTTTTCATGAAGGTACAAAAATACAACCAAAAGTGGCAACTATAACCTTATCCAACAGTGCAACCACAGCTCCAGTCAGAAACTGCTCCCTAAACAAGGGAACTCTTTTTTAGTCATGATGAACCTGGCAAAAGAGATACAAAAAAACCTAACTAGCGCACAATGTCAACCTCTGCTATTACCCCAGTGCACCATCTCCCCCCCATTGCTGTCACTAGTAAGCAAACACAAAACAAGCCCTCTGAAACAGTCAACGTCAGTCACTACTCTATCCTCAACATTTCTACTCAATGTACAAGATGGAAGATGCAATTCATTGAGGATTGGGTTGACAACCATCCACACCACATCCCTTTTTCCCCCTAACTGAGACTCATCTCGAAAACTCCCAACTGGAAGTCAAAGTGGAAGTGAAGAATTTCACAAACATCTGCGTGAATTGTGTAGGCTGAAGGAAGGGAGGAACTGCATGATTCCTGTATGACAGATGTAAATATATTCTCCAACAGTTACTGTGAATCAGTCACTGAGCACAACAAAGCCAATGGGTTGACAGTAGTTGGGCTCTATAGGCCACTCTAAACACCCATACTGTGATTCAAAGAATGCTTCAGCAGCATTGTGTTTTATACAACAGTGCCATTCTGGTAACATACTTATGATGGGAGACTTCAATCTACTCTGTGTTGATTGATCTACAAACCGTTTGAAACCAGGTACTTCCACCTCAATCACTGACAAAGCAGCAGTAGCGTTGTTCTTGACTTTGTGTGAGTTTTCCTGCACCAACAAGATATCAGAAAAACATGTTGGACCTATTGTTTAGTAACCACACTAACACTATTCACAATATTACAGTGGAAAAAAACTCTTCTCTCAGACCACTACATGATTCTCTGTAACCTGAGATTCCACCAGCCGAAAGCTGAACCTAATAACCTCTATCCAGCCCACCCATTTGATGACACGGATCTTCATAATGCAAACTAGGATGCAATCAATAACGATCTATCACATCTTGACTTGTCTTTCATACACACACACATCTCTCCCAATATCAAAACATCCTGGCAGATATTTTGTGACACTGTTACAAACATATGTGCAAAACATACTCCATCAAGATCTATGAACAAAACTAAGTGCAGAATCCCCCAAAACAGAAAAACTATTATCAGAAGAAATTTTAAGAACAAAGAAAATTACTACCAACAGCAATACACACATTCAACTTCTGTTGCACTGTTCGAATAAAAAAAACTATAATCTTCAACAATGCATAATGACCATCATCAATAACCAAAGAACAGCTGAAGAGGAATGGGCCATTAAGAAAATCAAATTCAATCCCGAAGTGTTCTTTTCATTTGCGAAAAACACAAGGTCACTGTCTCTGCTGTTGGCCCTTTGATTGATAAAAATGGCACTCTCCAAGACAATACTAAGACTATGGGTGAGATACTGCAGAAACAATACTGCTGTTTTCAGCAATCCTGATATGGCTGATCTGGGCTGTATCAGTGATGCTAATCCCCAACATTTTATATCAAACATAACGTTTGGTGCCCCTGATGTAATAGCGGCAATAAACAGAACTAAACACAACTCAGCAGTAGGCCTCCATAGGTTCCCTGTTAGTATCCTAAATGTGTGTCAATACTAACTTGCAATTTCTTCTAACTAATCTAGAGGAACTCACTGGACGCTGGCTATATACCTGAAAACTTTGTCCCAGTTTTCAAAAAGGGAAACGAGTCCCTTGCAGTGAATTACCATCAAGATATTTGAGAGGGTGGTGAGATCATGTATAACTCACTTTCTTGCAACAATCTGCTGATCTCCAACTAACATGGGTTCTGTTAAGGAAAGGACTGCCTAATGCAGCTCCTGCATCACTTCGATGACATTTTAAGAGCTTTGGCAAAGGGCTCCAATACTGATGTCATATACCTTGATATCAGTAAGGCTTTTGACAGGGTTGATCACAACATTCTACCGAAAAAACTATCCAACATTGGTGTCTAGAAAGTTACTGCAATGACTCAAGTGTTTCCTGACAAACAGATCCCGACATGCTGTAGTTGAAGGAGTACAATCAAGCCGAACCAAATTTAGTGGCATCCCACAAGGCACTGTGTTGGGCCCACTTCTTTTCATTATCTATATCAATAACATTATTGATATCATCAAACACAACAACATAAGAATCTTTGCAAATGATTCCAAGTTCCAGAAGGTCATCAATGGAGTGAGAGGCTGCACATGCCTTCAATCAGATCTACTCAATGTTATACAATGGGTGAAAAAAAAACAACAATATGCTACTGAACGAGGATAAATTCTAACTAATCCACTTTGGAAAAGAGGATGCACTGAAACTATCATATTCTCTTCCCTCTCGTAAAAACCTCATGGCATCCAACAACATCAGAGACCTGGGAGTAATTGTTGATAACAACATAAGCTGTGCTACTCATATAAACAAAATTGACATGGTTCACAGGATGTGTTCCTGGATTCTCATAACATTCCAGTCAAGAGTTATCCACACCATTATTCTTCTCTTCTCTACTTTTGCCCAGCCCTGTCTACTGTGGTTTCCACACATGAAACAAAGAATTATAAAAATTGAAGCACCACAAAGGTCAATCACAAAAATGATAGACATCATGACAGGCCTTGCTTATTTAATCGACTAGAAAAGCTCAAACTCTGCTCTCTCCAACACTGCCATGAGCATTACATTATTTGCATGATGTGGAAAATATTCCAACAGCATTGCCCAAATGATGTTGGCATCATCTTTAAAATACACTTAAGGCCTTGTGCTATCATCAACCCACAACAAAAGTCAAACTGACATCTCATAATATTACAGCACAATTATTTCACCTCAATTGGTCCTGCTCGCTTTAACATTACACAAAAACACACAGAAACAGATTCCATAAAGTTTATACATATATATACATACATATTTATATATATATTTACATATATATCATCATCATCGTCGTTTAACGTCTATCTTCCACGCTAGCATGGGTTTAGACAGGAATTGTCCCACTTGAGGCAAGATTGGTTGTCTCGCTTGTATCGGACTGTCTGGCAGGTTTTCTATGGCTGGATGCCCTTCCTAACACCAACCACGTTTACAGTGTGGACTGGGAGGTTTTTACCGTGTTACCTACACGTCCACATTACAGCATGGACTGTGTTTTTTTGTCGTGACACCTACACGATCTCATTTATTTAGGACTGGATGTTGTGGTACCAACATAACTTTACAGAGAAAGAGGTGGGGGAGTTGGGGTAGTGCCTAGTGACTGTAGGTTTTGCTTTGTACTTAGACAAGGCGGGTTTTCTGTATTACTGCATGGCGCCAAAGATCTCGGTTCAGTGACATTGTCTTAGAGAAGTGTAAGTGTGTCAGGTCGGAATTTATCAAATCGTCCCAGGTTTTTCAGGGTCTGCCTACTCCGTCACATCCGTCAATTTTGATCGCCCTGCACTTTTTTATACAGCTGTTGTCTTACATGCGCATCACGTGACCATACCAACATAGTCTTCTCTCGAGTAAACAGCATCTGATCGCTCTCATACCTAATTTCTCACTTAGTTCATTTATACTTTGTTATTCACGTATATTACTATTGCACATACAGCGGAGCATGCAAGCTTCGTTCCTCTCCAGTCTGCGCAGATCCTCTGCACACAAAGCCCATGTCTCACTGCCATGTAACATAACTGTTCATATGCAGGCATCATACAGCCTGCCTTTCATTTTTAGAGAGAAACTTTAGCGGCCAATAGTGGTATAAGCTCTTTGAACTTTTACCATCCCATTCTGACTCTGGCTACTGTACTTTCTGAGCACCCTCCACCATTGCTGATTTTGTCACCCAGGTAACGGAAGGAGTCCACTATTTCTATAGAGCAATCTGGGCAATAGAAGGAGCTAGTATCCTGTGGGCGCTTGCTACTTATTGCACCTGAGCACCGACCACATATAAAATCTACGTTCTTAGATAGCTTACCTGTGATCCCACTATATCTTTTATGCACCCATACTTTGCATTTGGGACATAAAATGGAATTTCTGCCTACTCCTTTCCTACACACTGAGCATGGCCATTTCCCAGAGGTGACTTGTGCCCTATATTCCTTCCTACATACTAGAACTTTAGTCTTAGACAAGTTAACTTTAAGGCCTTTTGATTCTAGGCTATGCTTCCATGCTTGGAATTTCTTCTCTAGTTCAGCCATCGATTCAGCTATGAGCATTAGATCATCTGCATATGGAAGTTCTCATGGGCAGCTGGTCTTGAACTCCTCTGTTATGGCCTGAAGGGCAATAATAAATAGGAGGGGGCTAAGGACAGAGCCCTGATGGACACCAACTTTTATGCTAAATTCTTCACTATATTCGTTGTTAATTCTAACCTTATGGACTGTTTCTTTATACATGGCTTGTATAGCTCTCACAAACCATCTTCAACCCCGAGTTTTCTAAGGGCCCACCAGATATACATATAAATATATATATATATATGTATATATATATATATATACATATATATTTAAATATATATATATATATGTATATATATATATATATGTATATGTATATATATATGTATATATATATATATATGTATATGTATATATATATGTATATATATATATATATGTATATGTATATATATATGTATATATATATATATATGTATATATATATATATATGTATATATATATATATATATATATATATATATAAATAAATACAAAGTAAAAACCTACTACAGTCAGTAGGCATCTCTATCAAAACACACCCCCGTCCCTCCACCCCACCCACACCGCCCCTTTCAAATGTAAAGTTATGTTGGTCCCACAACATCCAGGCCGAAACAAATGAGATCGTGTAGGTGTCACGACAAAAAACACACAGTCCACGCTGTAAATGTGGCCGTGTAGGCTACACGGTAAAAACCTCCCAGCCCCACACTGTAAATGTGGTTGGTGTTAGGAAGGGCATCCAGCTGTAGAAAACCCGCCAGACAGTCCACGCTGTAATGTGGCCGTGTAGGCAACACGGTAAAAACCTCCCAGCCCCACACTGTAAATGTGGTTGGTGTTAGGAAGGGCATCCAACTGTAGAAAACCCGCCAGACAGTCCTATGCGAGCAAGACAACCACTCTTGCCTCAAGTGGGAAAACCTCCGTCCAAACCCATGCAAGCGTGGAACACGGACGCTAAACCTGATGATGATGATGATGATATATGTATATATATATATATATATATATATATGTATGTATATATATATATACATATATATATATATATATATATATATATATATATATATATATATATGTTGCATGGCAGTGAGACCTGGGCATTGTGTGCAGAGGATATACGCAGACTAGAGAGGAACGAAGCTTACATGCTCCACTGGATGTGTAATAGTAATATACGCGAACGGAAAAGCATAAACGAACTAAGGGAAAAATTAGAAATAAGAGGGATCACATGTTGTTTAGTCGAGAGAAGGCTACGTTGGTATGGTCACGTGATGCGCATGAAAGACGACAGCTGTATAAATAAGTGCAGGGCAATAAAGATAGACGGTAGCCACGGAGTAGGCAGACCCAGAAAAACCTGGGACGACCTGATAAACTCCGACCTCACACACTTACACCTCTCCAAGACAATGTGACTGGACCGAGATCTTTGGCGGCACTCGGTAATAGAGAAGACCCGCCTTACCTAAATACAAAGTAAAACCTACTACAGTCAGTAGGCATCTCTAACAAAATACACCCCGTCCCACCACCCCCACCCCATCCACACCACCCCTTTCAATGTAAAGTTATGTTGGTGCCACAACATCCAGGCCGAAACAAATGAGATCGTGTAGGTGTCACGACCAAAAAACACACAATCCACGCTGTAATGTGGCCATGTAGGCAACACGGTAAAAACCTCCCAGTCCCACACTGTAAATGTGGTTGGTGTTAGGAAGGGAATCCAACTGTAGAAAACCCGCCAGACAGACCTATGCGAGCAAGACAACCACTCTTGCCTCAAATGGGAAAACTCCCGTCCAAACCCATGCAAGCATGGAACATGGACGTTAAACGATGATGATATATACATATATATTTATATATAAATATATATATATATATATATATACATATATATATATATATATATATATATATATATATATATATATACATATATATATATATATATATATATATATATATATATATATATACATATATATATATATATATATATATATATATATATATACATATATATATATACATATATATATATACATATATATATACACATATACATATATATATATATATATATATATATATATATATACATATATATATATATATATACATATATATATATATATATACATATATATATATATATATACATATATATTTAAATATATATACATATATATTTAAATATATATATAGGAACGAGTAGGACCCCGACGGCTAATTCTTAGTCCAGAATTAGCCGTCGAAACGGCTTGAGCTCAGCCGTCGGGGTCCTACTCGTTCCTATTACCCTCTCTACTACCCTCAGTATTGAGTACTTTGGTGTGTTATGGTCCATCTGGTTCCTTACCACATTCCTTCGTTATATATATATATATATATATATATCATCATCATCATCATCAACGTTTAACGTCCGTGTTCCACGCTTGCATAGGACTGTCTGGCAGGTTTTCTACAGTTGGATGCCCTTCCTAACACCAACCACATTTACAGTGTGGGTCTGGGAGGTTTTTACCGTGTTGCCTACACGGCCACATTACAGCGTGGACTGTGTGTTTTTTTGTCGTGACACCTACACGATCTCATTTGTTTCGGCCTGGATGGTGTGGTACCAACATAACTTTACATAGAACGGGGTGGTGTGGATGGGGTGGGGGTGGTGGTGGTGGGACGGGGGGTATTTTGTTAGAGATGCCTACTGGCTGTAGTACGTTTTACTATGTATTTAGGTAAGGCGGGTCTTCTCTGTTACTGAGTACCGCCAAAGGTCTCGGTCCAGTGACATTGTCTTGGAGAGGTGTAAGTGTGTGAGGTCGGAGTTTATCAGCTCGTCCCAGGTTTTTCTAGGTCTGCCTATTCCGTGGCTACCGTCTATCTTTATTGCCCTGCACTTTGTTACACAGCTATCGACTTTCATGCGCATCACGTGTCCATACCAACGTAGCCTTCTCTCGAGTAAACAACATCTGATCCCTCTTATTTCTAATTTTTTCCTTAGTTCGTTTATGCTTTGCCGTTCACGTATATTACTGTTACACATCCAGCGGAGCATGCAAGCTTCGTTCCTCTCTAGTCTGCGTATATCCTCTGCACACAATGCCCAGGTCTCACTGCCATGCAACATTGCTGTTCGTATGCAGGCATCGTACAACCTACCTTTCATTTTTAGGGAGAACCCTTTAGCAGCTAATAGTGGTATAAGCTCTCTGAACTTTTTCCAACCAGTTCTGACTCTAACTACTGTACTTTCAGAGCACCCTCCCCCACTGCTGATTTTATCACCCAGGTAACGGAAGCTGTCCACTATTTCTATAGAACCCTCTGCGCAATTGAAAGAGCTAGTATTTTGTGGGCACTTGCTGCTACTTATTGCACCAGAGCACCGGCCACATGTAAAATCTATGTTCTTAGTTAGCTTACCTGTGATCCCACTACATCTTTTATGCACCCATACTTTGCATTTAGGACATAAAATGGAGTTTCTACCTACGCCTTTCCTACACACCGAGCACGACCATTTCCCAGAAGGGACCGCCGCCTTATTTTCTTTCCTACAAACTAGAACTTTAGTCTTAGCCAGGTTAATTTTAAGTCCTTTTGATTCTAGGCCGTGCTTCCATGTTTGGAATTTCTTCTCTAGCTCGGCCATTGATTCCGCTATGAGTGTCAGGTTGTCTGCGTATAGGAGTTCCCATGGGCAGCCGGTCTTGAACTCCTCTGTTATAGCCTGAAGGGCAATAATAAATAGTAGGGGGCTGAGAACAGAGCCCTGATGGACGCCAACTTTTACGCTAAACTCTTCACTATATTCGTTGTTAATTCTAACCTTGCTGACTGTTTCTTTATACATGGCTTGTATATATACACATATATATATATATATATACACATATATATTTATATATATATATTGTTATGCTTTGGGAGGGTCATGTTGCCAATAACAAAACTCACGCACCAGTTGCTTTCACTCCAATTTATTATACGTTAAATTTTTAAATTTAAGAATTTATAAATTCCGGTTGGTTGGTTCCACAACCGGACGGTTGTTCATATATTGTCAAAGTTCTTTCGTCACACATTCTGTGACCTCTTCAGTGACTGGGGATTCTTTTCTTTGTTTTTGTGCCTTTCCTTTGTTCTGTCCTACGCCATCTTGTTTTTGTGTGTGTTGTGTGCTTAGTTTGCGCATGTGTTACATCCGGGTGTCTGTGTGTGTTTTTATTTGTTTATTTACATGTTACTGGTTGGTTGTTTGTTCTATGTGTGTGTGTGTGTTTTCATTTTGTCCTTAATTGTAAGTTGTGATGTTGCTATTCCATTTATGTTTATTGCCTCTGTGATTTGTCTAAACATTGCGTCTTTTCTGTGTGTAGATTCTATTTTTATTTCTATGTTCTCTAATTTACCCTTATGTTCTATTTTAGCATGTTGGTGGAGTACAGATGATTCTTTTCTATCTTGAAGCTCTAGCCAGTGTTCATTTATCCGTTCTCCTATACTACGAGCTGTCTCACCTATGTACACTATATTCTTATCTCTACATTGTCCTTCAGTACATCTTATGCTATATACTACATTTCTAGTTTTACAGTTAATATGGGGGCTTAGTTTACAGATTATACATTTATTATACAGGGACATCTTTGAAAAGGTCTTTGCTAATAAGTGTTTTTATGGAGGTACTTGGTCTTTCTACTATCTTAATTTTGAGTTTATGTTTATCTAGGGCCCTTCTAAATTTGTAAGCTAATTCACCTCTAGGGGTTGTGTTGATGAACAGTTACACTCTGGTATTTATTGCTATCATACCATGAGTTTATTCTATTAACCTTATTCCTAGTTCTTTCTATTCTATTCCAAAATTTGCTCCTATACAAGGGCAGGTTCCATTTGTATCATTATTTATCATTTTTTCCCATTTGGTTCTGGCTCCTCTATATACTTTGATTTTATCTCTCTGATTGTAACCAGAGAACTGCATACGGTGGATGAAGTGTTGTATGTGTCTCTCTAGTTCTTTGGGGTTGCACATGCGGGACACGTTTCTCATCACCCGTACCAAATCCACAATCAGTATGTTGATTTTGGTGTGATCCGAAACAGCTGAGGTTCGGTGGATCAGATATTTGGAAGTCATGGGCTTGGCATAATGGGAATGGAGGATTTGTTTTTTGTTATTAATGGTTTCTAACCAGAGCTCTGTGTCTAGTACAGGTAATCAATGGTTGGGGTGTTTGCTTAGGTAGTCTATAGTAACTCTAATACTCTCGTGGATGGAGTTAGCTATTTGCTGGATGCTTTTCCATGGTGTTTTTTTCTCTATGTATATATATATACATATACATATATATATATACATATACATATATATATATATATATATATATATATACATATACATATATATATATATATATATATACATATACATATATATACATATATATATATACATATACATATATATATACATATATATATACATATATAGGAGGGAAGCTAGGAGACAAGTGTACTTAGCAAGAAGGGAAGCTGAGGAAAGAAAGTTCAAGCATGTTCTACAACGCGATGACCAAAAACGTGAGGTGTTCAGGATTGCTAGGCAATGCGTCAAGGAAAACCGTGATATTGTCGGGGAGAAGTGTGTACTAAACGACGATGGCACACTTGCCATCACCGACGCTGATAAGAAGGTAGCTTGGAAGTGTCACTATGAAAGGCTACTAAATGAGGAGAATAAATGGGAGAAAGACAGTCTCCCCCATATCGACCCAATAGAGGGACCAGCAGTGTTAGTCGAGGGGAGTATGATAAGTAAGGCAATCAAGGATATGAAGACGGGTAAGGCGGCTGGGCCTTCGGAAATAGTTGCTGAGATGCTGAAGGCATCTGGCACGGTGGGACACACTATGGTCACCCGCATAGTTAACCAAGTCGTACAGAATGGGGTTGTTCCGAAGGACTGGCATAGCAGCATCATCGTTAACTGTTATAAGGGTAAAGGAGACGCCCTAGATAGGAGTAACTATAGAGGCATTAAATTAATCGACCAGGTCATGAAGGTCACGGAAAAAGTAATAGCGCAACTAATCAGAGAGAGAATTGACCTAGATGAAATGCAGTTCGGGTTTGTGTCAGGCAAAAGTACCACAGACGCTCTTTTCATTGTACGACAACTACAGGAGAAGTACCTAGCTAAAGGTAAACCCCTCTACTTAGCTTTTGTCGACTTGGAGAAAGCCTTCGACAGAGTCCCCCGCTCCATTATCTGGTGGGCTCTTAGAAAACTAGGCGTTGACGAATGGCTTGTGAGAGCTAT
>OZ024742.1:315651709-315674209 GCA_964016885.1 Eledone cirrhosa
TATTTTCACCATTATATATCATATCTTTTCTCTAAAAATCATACTTCCCCTATCACCGCATTTTCTCTATCGTAATTTCTTAAACAAAACAAATCTTGTATTTTCGTTTATTGTTAAATCATGCCCAAAATACGGCGATCTTATCTTAAACCTTACATTCTCGCTAACAACCCATCATCCCTCCCTCCCGCCCCCACGCACCACCATTATTACGTGGACCAATCATAAGTCAGGCCCATACTATCGCTTAACTGGTTGCTTTTCGATATGATGGATGGACTACGGAATTCTGGAGAGTTGAAGAGAGAAAAATGTGGACGCTCAGCGACAATGCCAAAGATAAAGCCAAATTCACCTCGTGGACGAGAATGCAAGCACTCCTCCTTGTTTCGGCCCAGGATGGCTAACATAACCCCCCCCCCGCGCCCCACCGCTCCCACCCTCCAAACGCAATCCAAAACTTCAGAGTTGGTACCATGAATGTAGGCACCTTAAAGGGTCGCTCTAACGAGGTTGTAGAAATGCTTGAACGTAAGGAGGTCGATGTTTGTTGTATTCAAGAGACCAGGTGGAGGGGAGGGTCGGCTAGATTCATCGTGGGTAAAGAGCGATGCTATAAGCTTTTCTGGGTGGGAAATGACAATGGGTTGGGTGGGGTAGGAATCATGGTAGCAGAAAAGTGGGCAGATAAGATAATAGACGTAAATAGAGTGAACGACAGAATAATTAAAATAAGACTTGTCCTCAATAAAACTACAGTGACAGTAATATCTGCGTACGCACCCCAATCCGGACAGCCCCGCGCTATAAAAGACAGATTCTACGAGACACTGATGCTCGCTACCTCCCAAATAACCGACAGTGACTATATAGTTATTGCAGGCGACCTAAATGGTCACGTTGGACAACATTGTGACGGCTATGACGGAATCCATGGAGGCTATGGGTTCGGTACTAGAAATGAGGAAGGCTCCAGAATCCTGGAATTCTGCGACGCAAATAACTTAACTATCTGTAACACTAACTTCAAAAAACGAGACAATCACTTGATCACCTATAGATCGGGGGAACACACAAGCCAGGTAGATTATATCCTTACCAGAAGACGTGACAGAGTGTCTGTTGTTAACACTAAATCCCACCCCCATGAAGAATTCACCTCCCAACATAGACTGATAATTAGCGACCTCATAGTCAGGACGAGACGTACTAGACAGCGAAAGAGGACTATCCTCAGGAGAAAAATATGGAAGCTAAAGGACCCCATAGCCAGAAATAAATTTCAAAGCAAATTACTTGACGCTTTCGACAGTAAGGAAGAGCAATTAGAGTCGTATAATATAGAGGAACAGTGGGAATTCCTGAGAGCAAACCTGCTGACGGCGGCAGACGAAGTCTGTGGCTGGAGCAGGCCTGTAGGTAGGAGGAGAGTAACATGGTGGTGGAACAGTAAGGTGGAGGAGTCAATTAAGGCCAAAAAGCAGGCTTGGAAAGTATGGCGGGATGGGGGAAGTAGAGAAGACTATCAAGTGGCCAGGAGGGAAGCTAGGAGACAAGTGTACTTCGCAAGAAGGGAAGCAGAGGAAAGAAAGTTCAAGCATGTTCTACAACGTGAGGACCAAAAACGTGAGGTGTTCAGGATTGCCAGGCAATGTGTCAAGGAAAACCGTGATATTGTCGGGGAGAAGTGTGTACTTAACGATGATGGCATACTTGCCATCACCGACGCTGATAAGAAGGTAGCTTGGAAGTGTCACTACGAAAGGCTTCTAAATGAGGAGAACAAATGGGAGAAAGACAGTCTCCCCCAGATCGATCCAATAGAGGGACCAGCAGTGTTAGTTGAAGGTAGTATAATAAGTAAGGCAATCAAAGATATGAAGACGGGTAAGGCGGCTGGGCCTTCGGAAATAGTTGCTGAGATGCTGAAGGCATCTGGTTCGGTGGGACACACCATGGTCACCCGGATAGTTAACCAAGTCGTACAGAATGGGGTTGTTCCGAAGGAATGGCGTAGCAGCATCATCGTTAACTGCTATAAGGGAAAAGGAGATGCCCTAGATAGGAGTAACTATAGAGGCATTAAATTAATCGACCAGGTCATGAAGGTCACGGAAAAAGTAATAGCGCAACTAATCAGAGAGAGAATTGATCTAGATGAAATGCAGTTCGGGTTTGTGTCAGGCAAAAGTACCACAGACGCTCTTTTCATTGTACGACAACTACAGGAGAAGTACCTAGCTAAAAGTAAACCCCTATACTTAGCTTTTGTCGACTTGGAGAAAGCCTTCGACAGAGTCCCCCGTTCCATTATCTGGTGGTCTCTTAGAAAACTAGGTGTTGACGAATGGCTTGTGAGAGCTATACAAGCCATGTATAAAGAAACAGTCAGTAAGGTTAGAATTAACAACGAATATAGTGAAGAGTTTAGCGTAAAAGTTGGTGTCCATCAGGGCTCTGTACTTAGCCCCCTACTATTTATTATTGCCCTTCAGGCTATAACAGAGGAGTTCAAGACCGGCTGCCCATGGGAACTCCTATACGCAGATGATCTAACGCTCATAGCTGAATCAATGACCGAACTAGAGAAGAAATTCCAAACGTGGAAGCACGGCCTAGAATCAAAAGGCCTTAAAATTAACCTGGCTAAGACTAAAGTTCTAGTTTGTAGGAAAGAAAATAAGGCGGCGGTCCCATCGGGGAAATGGCCATGCTCAGTGTGTAGGAAAGGCGTAGGTAGAAACTCCATTTTATGTCCCAAATGCAAAGTATGGGTGCATAAAAGATGTAGTGGGATCACAGGTAAGCTAACTAAGAACATAGATTTTACATGTGGCCGGTGCTCTGGTGCAATAAGTAGCAGCAAGTGCCCACAAAATACTAGCTCCTTCAACTGCGCAGAGGGTTCTATAGAAATAGTGGACAGCTTCCGTTATCTGGGTGACAAAATCAGCAGTGGGGGAGGGTGCTCTGAAAGTACAGTAGCTAGAGTCAGAACTGGATGGAAAAAGTTCAGAGAGCTTATACCACTATTAGCCGCTAGAGGGTTCTCCCTAAAAATGAAAGGCAGGTTATACGATACCTGCATACGAACAGCAATGCTGCATGGCAGTGAGACCTGGGCATTGTGTGCAGAGGATATACGCAGACTAGAGAGGAACGAAGCTTGCATGCTCCGCTGGATGTGCAATAGTAATATACGTGAACGGCAAAGCATAAACGAACTAAGGAAAAAATTAGAAATAAGAGGGATCAGATGTTGTTTACTCGAGAGAAGGCTACGTTGGTACGGTCACGTGATGCGCATGAAAGTCGATAGCTGTATAACAAAGTGCAGGGCAATAAAGATAGACGGTAGCCACGGAGTAGGCAGACCCAGAAAAACATGGGACGAGCTGATAAATTCCGACCTCACACGCTTACACCTCTCCAAGACAATGTCACTGGACCGAGACCTTTGGCGGTACTCAGTAATAGAGAAGACCCGCCTTACCTAAATACAAAGTAAAAACCTACTACAGTCAGTAGGCACCTCTATCAAAACACACCCCCGTCCCTCCACACCGCCCCTTTCAATGTAAAGTTATGTTGGTCCCACAACATCCAGGCCGAAACAAATGAGATCGTGTAGGTGTCACGACAAAAAACACACAGTCCACGCTGTAAATGTGGCCGTGTAGGCAACACGGTAAAAACCTCCCAGCCCCACACTGTAAATGTGGTTGGTGTTAGGAAGGGCATCCAGCTGTAGAAAACCCGCCAGACAGTCCACGCTGTAATGTGGCCGTGTAGGCAACACGGTAAAAACCTCCCAGCCCCACACTGTAAATGTGGTTGGTGTTAGGAAGGGCATCCAACTGTAGAAAACCCGCCAGACAGTCCTATGCGAGCAAGACAACCACTCTTGCCTCAAGTGGGAAAACCCCCGTCCAAACCCATGCAAGCGTGGAACACGGACGCTAAACCTGATGATGATGATGATGATGATATACATATACATATATATTTATATATATATATACATATACATTCATATATATATACATATACATATATATTTATATATACATATATATATATATGCTTGTGGGGGTGAGAGCTCTCAACTACCAATCAAATATGTGGGTGTCTCCTTTCAAAAAGACCATGAAAATGAGGCTAGTGAAGGCAATGTTAGTCATGGACATTAACAAAAAACTCACACAAAGAGGATTAATAGCTCATTCATGCAGATGCTGAGAATGATCCAGAACATATCGTTGAGAATACGCGTAGTGGATAAATCATGCTATGTCTCTCACATTCACCTTTCTGATATCATATGGTGTAGGAGGCTCGTATTAGTCATACATGTGAAATGTGCCAATGAATCTGCTAGCAGAGTTCTTTTCTGGAAACTTGATTTGTACAGACAAGTAGAGAGATCAACCACCACACTCACTAATGTTCTTGAAGATGACACCAGGTTGGAGGCAGTGCAAATTTAGATGGTAATGCTAGACAGGGTGAGCTGGAAGAAGAACTTCAGGTCACCTGCAATAGATGTACAGAAGTAAGAAGAATGTATGTATATATTTTTTTGTAGAACGAGAGACTTCTAGTCTTCATTAAGACATCTCTAGGAGAAGGTCACTCTGATATAAAACCTGCGACTTCGTTTGCATCCAATGATGTAGACCAGTTCTACTTTTTGGGTAAATGCATTTGATGTTCAGAGAGTGGGATTGGCCTCGTGCAAAGCCTTTCCTCACTTAAAAAAGCTACCAGCACAGACAACGCTTGATATGTGACATTTTTTGCGATACATGACATGGCAGGCTATAGACAAGTCTCTGGCATGATTAAAAAGCCAAGTCCATGATGCTTATGTTTATCCCTTTAGCATTTAAACTGGCGATATCCGAGCAGAATTCTCTCACCTCTTTCTGTTCAAAGCCATAACCTGCCACTCATACTGATGTTAAGGTATTGTTCTCAAAATAAATAATATCAATATTTCATAGATTCAATATTATGTGAGGTAAAGCCTTTACCGTGGAAATATAATAGTAATTATAGAGTAATGTAAATGCTAAATTATCAAGCGATGGCATTACTCGAAATTGAATTGCAGCCATTATGTATGTGTCTGTCTTCCCTACCTTGCTCCTCACATCTTCGTTGCTATATCTCCTTTTTGTCTAAATCTCTTACTCTTATTGCTTCATCTCTTTTTTTCTCATACTCATTAGTTTGTTTTCTGCTTTCCTCAGTGTTTCAGTATGAAATAACACCTTCTCTGTCTCTCTGTCACCTCAACCCACCTTTACACTATCATCTCCTCCCCCTCTTTCTCTTACCTTCTCCCTACATTCTTTCTATCTCCTTCCATTTCTTTCTCTTTCACTTCCATTTGGTTTCCTTCATTTTACCCTTAATGACCCTTCTATATCACTTTTAACCCCATGTAAATCACACATATTCATTCTCTCTTTTTCTTTCTGTGTCACCCCCCCCCCCCCTCACATTTGTATATATATACATATATGCATCATTATTCTTAATTTTTCTGTTTCGGAGACAATAATTTTATATTCAGTCACCTCTCTATACCTATAAGTTACAAGAAACTCTATCTATGATTAGAATTCATAAGAAAATAGTAAAATATATATTCACGGTGAATGTTTACAATAAAATAAATGGAGGTGATAGAATTTTATTTATTTAGGTCCCGCTAAAAGCCAGCAAATCATAAAACAATAACCATCTGTTAAGCCAACCTACCACATCTGAACATGCCTTTCTGATCTGGCTATTAATGTAACTGCTATGAAGACTCAATCTCTGGTGTCGGTTCCTTCATAACTTGTTTTAGTATTGTTTCTTTGAAGATGACTATGTGCATTGTAAAAAAAAAAGATGTTTCTTCTTTCATTTGTACAAATGTTATATTGCACCTACTTTCTATGCCTTCCAAACGCATATTTTTGGATTATGAAGATCTCAACATTAAATAGGCTAAATTTCCCAATCGTTTGTTTAAGCAAGCAGGCATGCATGTATTTCAAATTGATAATGTTATTAGAGCATTCGTTTAAATGCTTCAGTATTTGTTCCAGCTCTTGCTGGATTTGCATTCAAATCTCAACAAAGTCAAGTTTGCTTTTCATTTTTTCAGACCAATAAATAAAATACCAGTCCATATGTGTGGCTGCAAGACCACAGAACATGACCATCATACAAGCCTATATGCCAACATTTGAATATAACGATGATGTCGTCGAAGGGTTTTTATGAAGATCTAGAGAAGATCATCAGGAAGGACAGCTCCTGAAAAAGACATTCTCATTAACTCAAGAGACTGGAATGTCTAAGTAATCCCGGATGAATATGACTAATGAACAGGGAGAGTGGAACGATTTGAGTTTAGTCAGAGAAATCAACGATCATGGACTCCGACTCCTAGAACTTAGTAGCACCCACAAGCTGTCCCTAGCCAACATACAGTTCTCACGCAAGACTTTGTAAAGAACAACATGACAAGCAACCCCCTATGATGAGACTTATAATTAAATTGATTTTATTCTTGCCTCTCAGAGGTTAAAAGCCTAGACTAAGACCTTCCTTGGTGTGGATGTCAGCAGTGATCATGATTGGGTTCTGATGTCACAGGCTCAAAAGGATCCGCATGTATTAGGATTGCTGTAAACAAGCTAAAAGATCCCAAGGTTGAAGCATTGCTGTAAACCAGCTAAAAGATCCCAAGGTTCGAGGCCAGTGAACGGCTGGTTTGCAGAATATACATACTCCTTGACCGACATGATAGAAGCACCTCATGAAACAACTCTAGAAATTATGTGGAGAAGAGGGAAAAAGAAATCATGGTTCCCTAATGACATCTTGGACATATGTGATTTTTTATGAGACCTAAAGAATCCCAAATCAACTGGTCAGGAGGCAAGGCAGCAAATTGATGCCATGAATAGGAAGGTTAGGAAGCCAAAGATGAGTGCAAAAACATTGAAATTGGGATAAGAAAGGATAACAACTAGTCTACTTATGAAAGCCTTAACATTCTAACACAAACAAAGCAACACATCACCACAGTCATTGAAACTGCTGTCATCAGAAGATAGTCTAAGTTTTATGAAGACCTTTATAACCACACAGTCATTCATGATAACCTCAGCATCCTGGATATTTCCACCACAAAGAATAATGAACTTGGGGATATTCCAATTCCTCAGGAAGAATTTGAAGAAGTGATGTGCATACTCAAATTTGGAAATCCTCAAAGTGGATGACATCTCATTAGAGCTCCCAAAACACTGAGGGCCAAAACTTATCAAAGCACTGACAGTTTCCTGTCAGAAGATATGGGAAACAATACAGTGGCCAAAGGAATAGTCCCAATCATCGATGGTACCTAATCTCAAGAAAGATAACTTTAGATTCTTCCAGAATTACAGAACAATCTGTCTAACTCGGTGAAGTAGTGCTAAAGAGACTTAAAGGGATGACAGAAGATCAGACAGGATTGTAACCAAAAGGAGTACAATGGAGTAGATATTTAACATCAGACTACTAACTGAAAAAACATCTGCAACACCTATCTGACTTCATCGACATGGATATTTTTAATGAAGATTTGTGGTACTGAGTCTATGAGAGATAACGTGCTAGCGTGGAAGATAGACGTTAAACGACGTTGATGATGATGATGATGATCGGATAATTTCAAATTTAGATTATTTATGTTGCTAGAGTTATCAACCAAAAATACCAATTCACATAAATAGTTTTTATCCTTAATTTCTATAAAGTGAAAGCCTTTAATATCTATGAAAAGTTCCATTTCATCTTTCAGCTCATTTGAGAATACAGCCTTTCTTTATCAAGCCAATCTCACCATGGTACAAGGAATAACCATGTTTTAGTTCGAGGTCTTTTAAAATGTATTTACATTCTCCGTTGTTCAATTCCTTATTGTTTGGGAAGTTAATATATATTGTTTCCACTTTTATTACATAGTTCGTTCTCAGAGGATGTTCGCATAATATTTGTTGGTGAAAACAATAACTGCATGCTATTTAATTATTAAAATCCAGTTAATGTTTTTTTTTTGTTTTTTTACTATGTCTTAATTAAAAAAAACAATGTTTTTAAACATCTTCCATCGTGATGTCCTCAACACGTTGCTAATATTTCCATGAAATTGAATCGCTTATTACTAATTTGATCTCAGAAAAAACATCTTCGTTTCTTTAACCTGACTCATACAAGACCGTTTATTTTTAAATGTTTATATCTATCTAAAAACATTCCAACGTAATTTTATATAAGAACATTTGTTAAATTATGTTCCAAACACCAGATTAATAATTGTTTCTACTTTTGGCACAAGGCCAGCAATCACCCCAGTGCATTACTGCTGCTTTATTTTATCGACCCTGTAAGGATGAACGGCAAAGCTAACCTCGGTGAGATTTGAACCCAGAACGTAAAGGGCCATAAGTCTATGCTGCAAAGCATGATGCCTGACGCTCTAACGATACTGCCACCGCAATAATGACAAAGCTAGTATTATTAATAAATCCTTCCAAAATTGATTCATTATTTTTCAAATTATTCAAAATTATTTTCAAAATTATAGGCAATATTTTTCCTTAAAAATGTTCTTATATCGTAAGGTTTCTCGTTATTTTACCTCAAACACAGCCGTATTTACTACATCTGTTGTCTCGTTTATAAGCTGGAACGGAACTCAAGGTCTCCTTCTGTGCTAGACCTGTCAAGAATGAACCACACCCCAAATATCTTGGCGTAATATTGGATCGCAGCCTGCAAGTGGCTAAGTATTCGATAGACTTTTGCGCCCTTTCACGTGAATCGTGGGGATAATCAGCATGACAGTATGTGACAAAGCCGACTTTGCAAATTACAGCTTTATATATCATTATTCTCTGTTGTGCTATTGTTTAACCTCAAGTCAGCCCTGATTTACTAAACCTATAATCAGAGGGCTTCTAGCCGTGACTAACTGTCATGTTGTTTAGCCATTAGTATATTATATTAACTCATACGTCCTTTCTAAGACGATATAGGGTAATTTAATTAACGGTGATTTGACTGTTATTTCCAACAACGTAGAGCCTCCTGTGTGTGTTTAAATGGCTGTAAAGGGGAGGATTCTACATATGCATGTCATCTGGTCGAGTTTGCTCGGATTATAATCTTTTGACAGCTTAATGAAATCTTTGGTTAACAGCTCTATAGATTTTATGATAGCAGTATTTATTTACCGTAACCTCGAGGTTACGGTAAATAACATTTGCCTAAGATACGACGCATAGGATCGAAACCAAGGCCTAATGATTCCGAAATAAATTTCATAACCATCCGGCCATGCTGCGCCCACATAGCTATCTAGATATAAAGATTAAGTTAATAATCTTAAATATCAATTTATAATATAATAATGTAGGTTTAGAATATTGTCATCAACTTTATAGATAAAATCTTCTCTAATAGTTTCCCAACGTATAATGGTAAATTTAAACCGGTTCTGATTAACATACACGCAAAACAAACTAGAAATAGTTCTCAGCTATTTTTATAAGAAACAACTCCCAAAAGAGAAAAAAGCAATTAAAGAGAAAACAACTTGAGCTTTTTGTCGTTTTGTTGTGATCCAACAGGAGGCGTGGCTCGAACATTGCGTCTTCCCAGTGTACTTGCTCTTCCGTCTTATTTCTTAAAGCGTAGTTGTCCGGTGAGAAGGATTATAATCTAATTGCCGATGACAGAGAGAGAGAAGGGGTAGGAGACAGATCGTTATGACATCCCCACGAAGGATATTTAGGCTGTATGAGAGTTAAAAATCATAGTTTTACATCCGGTTTTCCTTACTTGGGCTGGGCTAGTGATTCTCAAACGGGAGGCATTTGGCTTCTAGAAGAGGAATTGAGGAGGCATGTTTGGGGATGTATCCAACCTAGGAAATAATAGTGTACATTGTGTATATATCAAAAGAAATACCAATATACCCAGCTAAAAGGGTGATCACGAATTAGTTCTTCACAAAAATCTAATATGGAAATTTGCTTTACAAATATATTTTTTTAAATAATTAACACTGTTAATGTATAATGAGACACTACCCCTTATCTGCCGCAGACACTACCCCATTATCTGCCGCAGAGCCAACCTTTAGTTGACGCTGACACTAATTTACTGCTGAGTGACATAGAGCAGCATGAAATGGAGTGCCATGCTCATGGACACAACACCTCACTAGGTCTGGGAATCGAACCATCTGCCTTCTAAGCAGATGTATAACAAATTGTCCCCCTGTATTCGCGGTGGTTACGGTCCTAGAGCACCCGCGAAGAGTGAAAAATCGCGAATATCGGACGCGGTCCATAAAATGCCTATAAATGTCAAAACATAACGTAAAATATAGGGCGGCAAATACGGTATATTGTATACGGTATAATTTAACGTTAAAAAGCGTGAAAAAATATATATTTCCATGAAAAAAGCCATTTAAAAAATCTCGGAATCGTAAACATCTTCCGCGATTTGTTCTATGGCCTTTTTCGTGGCAATATATATTTTTTAACGCTAAATTATACGGTGGTTTCTACGAACAATTATTAGTTGGGTTCTAAGGAAAATTCCGCGAATGCCGGTGGTATACTATATATATATAAGTAGAAGATAAGGTTTTATTTCACCGCATTTAAATTTATGAAAAAGCTGTTATGCGTATTTCAATGGAATTTGCGTGTTGTTACGTCATTGTAAACTAGATGTAATTCGTGCAGATGCGATTTTGTCAGACAACATCCGATTGTATAAATGTTCATGATATATCGACCTGTTGGTTTTCGGTGTTAGTTCTTCCCTAGCCGGTCGATATCTCTATATTATTAGTTTCCGTCTTTCTTATAAACTAGTGGACATGCGCCGTCAATAATAATTTCTTTATTAGGCACACAGCCAATAATGACGGCAATAACGTTGAATATATTTCATTTCGATGCCATATATACCATGATTACTGGATATATGAACACTCATACACAGCAAGACATTTGTAGTTTGATGAATTAATGCTTTGCATAAGAGAAACCCTATAGTTCATGGGGGGGGGGGGGAGGGGGGAGAAATGAAGAAAGATAAGAACCAAAAATCAGAAATTATTCCTAGAACAGCACAATGCTAAAAACATACATTAATGAACATTAGAATGATAAGGTTTAACTCTAACAACAGTAATGGTTGCACCAATCACACTAGTCCTCTTTACTATGAAATTACACTAACCTACCACAGACCAACATCACTTTCATCGAGAAAGTGAGACAGTGAAGGTCCAGAAATATTGTTGATGGAGTTTAGAAATATTACTGCTGCTCCAAACTGGAAAGAACTATTTCAAACGTCAAAGAATATTAATAAAAATGTATACCAAGAACATAGTTCTGTTTTCAATACAATGTCTAAACCGAAAGAGGTTCTCCACATATGCAACTCTCTCTCTCTCTATCTCTCTCTCTCTCACAGTGGGTGTGCTTATATGTGTTTCTGTCCTCATGCTCATTTTAATATACATACAAATATATACATATTCAATTATTTTTTAAAGACCAAAGCATGTCGAATTGGATTATATATGAATATATTAAAATGTTATACACACACATGTATAAACACAGAGAGAAGAGAGAGAATGACACACATACATATATGCATGAATGTCTAATGTCTATATGCATGAATATCTAATGTCTATGTCCTGCACTTACATTGTAACAGCTTGTTTGTATTGTGGTAGAAATTACTTAACAAATGAGTGACTATAGGAACAATGACATTCAGCGCAAGGTCAGAACAGTCTTAGGTCGTATGTAGAGTGTATTGCAGGCGATGAATTGGCAAAGTCGTTAGAACGCCCCCCCCCCTCTCAGTTCAATTTTTGCCTTTCATCTATTTAAAGTCTATAAAATAAGTACCAGTCTAGTACTATGGTCGATTCTTCCTCTATAATTCTTTCTCACCTCACTCCTCTCTCTCTCTATCCTTTTCTGGCATAAATCTGCTGTATTCAGACCTGGAGAGGAGATGGGCTCCGCTAGGTTTAGAACTGCCCAAGAAACGCCGTATGTCAATATGGTGCCTCCACCGACTTCCCCCAGGAGTTACGGGACCATACACGCATACATACATGCATGCATGCATGCATTGCGTTGCAGAAGGAAAATACCCCACAGACGTGTGTAATATATCTGAATATGATTGGTGTGTGTGTAGAGCCTATGAGAGAGGGGTTCCAGCCTGTACTTTGTTCCGGGGCCCAAGAGCTAAGAAAGCCCCACAGCAATCACGCAACATACATTTTGAGAAAATCCTTTGCCTGTTACGGGCCACAAAGGGGTCTTGTACCGCCTTGCAAAATTTTTCTTAGAGGCCGTGAGTGTGTGTCTCACGTTTAACCCTATGCAGAGTGTATTGCGAAGAGAAAATACATCAGTGAAATATTGTGTAATATATACAGTATATGTAAATATTTTTAGAGTGTTGTCTTACGTTTGTAATATAGTGAACTGAATTAAGGGCAGTATCGGTAGAGCGTCAGACAGCATCCTTTGCGGCTGTTTACATTTTGAGTTCAAATCCCACCGAGGTTAGCCATGCCTTTCATCTTTACGTGTTTGATAAAATAAAATACTAGTAACGCACTAGGTTCAAATTGCTGACCTTGAGCCAAATGTAAAATCAATAGAGTGAACTAAATAACATCAACAAAATGAGATTATGCAAGCAATTAACAACCAAATATTTCCTCTAAGAAGTGTGTTTAACCATTTTGATCCGAAACAGCCCCTGGTTCTATCACTTAAAAAAAAAAAGTGTTTCTTTTAAATTAGTTACGTATATTTATCCAGAGACCTTCAGTCATAATTTTTGTAAGTTCCACTAACACCAACTTAAGAACGTTTTCTAATTTAGGCAAAATGCCAGTAATTCATACATACACACATGCGCGGAAGCACACACACATACAGGGGCCTCGTTTACCTTTAAAATGTGAGGGGGACAAACCAACATTTGTTGATTCTTAAAGGACCATAAATTGCTTATGGCGCCTTTCCCGGACCCTATCACATAAGGAAAATTTTACGCTAATTAAATTTTATATATTGAAATGAAGTTCAGATATAAAAGAATAAGCTTAAAAAGAATTTATTATATCAAATAAACCAACAATAAAATAGACGTTTGAAAAAGCAAGGCCCTTGCACACATACATAGCATTTGGATAGCACCTATTGTGGTATCGACAGTAATAACAATAATCGATGAAAATGATAATTAGTATAACGATTATATACGCTGTCTTTATTCTCTTTCATCATAAGCTACATGATACAATGAATCCCATATCATGTTTTTTTTTTCTTCCCAAATGTTGACTTTGTTGTAGTTCTTGTTATAGCTATTGTTATAACCCTTTGGCAAAATTCTTTGAACTCCTGACGAAATGACTTGCAGTATTTGTTTCAAATCCCGCTGAAGTCAACTTTACTTTTCATCCTTCAGGTGTCGATAAAATAGAACCAATCAAGTACTGGGAAAGGTTGAATCTATATAAAAATTTGAGCGACTTCCGTCCGTCCGTCACACATTATGTGTGTGTATTTGTGTGAATGTATGTATGTGTAAAAGGAAGGAAGGTGGTGGTTAGAAAACTATAGCAAAACAGTAGCTGGCGTTTCATTTGCTACGATGTGTTTGTGTGAATGTATGTCTGTGAGTGTATTTTTGTAAGTGTGTTTGCACGTTTATATTTATATACTCATACATGTAAATGTATGCACACACACACACATATACACATACGCGTCATCGTGTTGAGAAATATTCTAGTCTAATAAACTCTCAAGCCTATGCTAGAAATACTTTAAAGTCGGTGATATGGCAGAATAGTTACTATGTCGGACGAAATGCTTTGCAACAGAAAAAAAACTAGGGTCGGTTTAACGGACTAATCCTGCTTTCGAAATTCCCTTCCTTCTAACTATACGAGGGTCACTGAAAAGTTCATAGGCTGACCAAGATACTCTCATGGAATTACCAAATGAGGTTTATTTTTCAAAATAGTCCCTGGAAAGAAATTATGTAGTTATTAACAAGAAGAGTTGAAATTCATGCATGTAAGATTTCCTTCATATTCAGCTTATGGACCTTTCAACCGACCCTCGTATTAGAAATAACGAGGAGGGTCATTTAAACCCAATCGCAAGAGTGTCAGACATAATGTCTTGCGGTTGTCAAATCATGGACTCAATTTAATCGGCTAACGTTTCTTTTTAAATGGCTGGATTTGTGGTTATGTTACAAGCAATTATTATCGTTGTTGTTGTCAGCCATCCTCATCTACAACTGCTAAATCTCTGCCTATTCAATTGTTAGTAAATACTCCTATCCTTTCTGATATCTCAAGCATCGTGAGTAGCCTCCCATGGCATCCTCGTAGTACAGCGTATCCAATTCTGAAATAGTGGGACAAGAAAGAAAGCTCAACTTCAGTAACTCACTAGTACTTTATTTATCGATCCTGATAAGATTGAACGACAAAGTTGATCGTGATGTGATTTAGACTCGGTGACCAGAGAGCCGGATCAATTGCCACAAAGTTTTTTTTTAGCTGACATTCCAAAGACTGCCATTGTCAATACATTAAGTTATTTATTTTCTTATATCTATCAGCTAAACTCACTTCTTCGTTATTCATGTGTGGCCGTGTGTATATATGCGTGAAAGTATCTACTCGTGGGTTTGGTCAAGGAGATTTTTTATTCGATAGGCGCATGTATACATATACTAATATCATAGAGTACATATGTTGTTTTATTTCTTCTCTACTGAGTATGCGTAATAAATTGATGTTTTTCTTCCTAATATATATTTACATAGTTTGTTACTGTGTATGTCTGTTTCTCCTCCCCTTCATTCATTTTTATGTAACAGTCTTTTACCACCTCCCTCTTAACCTTTAACTCGACAAAATACTTCAGCAATGCCGGTACCTTATAAATATAATGCACAAAAATATATCAATGTGTAAATATGAAAATACACTCTTGATAGGTGCAATGTGTTTGAACACGGAAGAGCCGAACTCCCACCGTCATCGCCCCTATCTCTCTCTATAGTGAGCAAATGAGGTCCCACGTGTTGGCCGCCCCAGAGCCCCGGCGGACAGAATGGAGAAGGCGTTTCCCCGGAGGATGGTAAGGGAGATGCGCTTGAAGAGCCACCCGCTTGCTGCCATATTTCAGACTTTGCGCTTTTACCTCTTTCCCCACTTCTCATTCCCTTTCACTATCTCATCATCTCTCTCTCTCTCTCTCCTCTCTCTCTTGCTATTTGTTCTTTTTCATAAGACGCTCCGCCGGGGTGTCATAACGAATGCTCTCTCTTTCTATAGCTATGTATTTCTTTCTCTTTCTATCTCCTACCCCACTCACTCAATACTCCGGAATATAGTTCGTAATTGTCATTTAAACAATATAACAGGAGCCTCTTCCACATCAGTTGTATATCAGAAGAAACCGTCACCGAATCATCATTTTTCTTACCTGTTGTACAAACCTGGCTGGACACAGAACACTGCACAAACATTCGAAACGTTCTATAGAGTTATGAAATAATACATATGAATAAGCCATAGATGACTAACATCATTAAGTAATGTCAGTTTCATGAGGAGATAAAACGTCTCCATCCTTTTGAAGAAAAAAAAAAAAGAAAAATGAGTCTATAAATCCTGGAAAACTAGAAGTCCAGTATTGGGAAAAAAAAAAAACAAAAAAACACAAGGGATTGACATTCCAAATTCACTATTCTCCTTTTACTTTGCTCCATTTTTCAAATTAAATGACACGACGGTTCAGTTATATTCAAATATTGTAAGCGCGTCCATTGAGAATATCGTTACGATGTATGCGAAAATGTAAAACAAATATTGATATCCCAGACAGAAATGTTAACCTTTATTTCTATATACTTTTTTTTATATAATTGTCTGCTGGTGGGTTTTGTATTTCGCTCTATATCTTTTTTGCGTGACCAGGTAAACGCCAAGCTTATCATTGGTGATGTCTCGGCCGCAGTCAGAGTTGTTGCCTCAGAGGACACTGTCCTCCAACCCACCGAGGAGGTATGGCTGCTCTGCGACTCAAACACCCTGAGCCACCCACTGATCTCAGACCCTTACCCCCACCCGACCCTCCCTTGCTCCTTGTGGCTTCTGATGCAGACATCATGTCCGCCATCAGGTCCTTCCCAGCTAGCAGCTGCGGAGTAGTCCAGGTCAACTCGGCCAAGTCGGAGGTGGTGAATGTCAGCCTCGATGCTGCGAGCTTTGCGTCATGGACGTGCGGTTTATTCTCTACCAGGTTCAGGTGACGTCCAAAGAGGATGTCCTCATCCTCGGGTCACCGATCCATCCGCTCCACCATCAGGTCCAGGCTTCAACAACTCCAGACTCTCACGAGCCGACTGGGCTTGATTGACGGCCACCCAGCTCTATACCCTCCGCAGCGCTCCGTGCTACACCCAGACATCTCTCCTAGCTGACCTCGATACTTGTATCCGAGCAGCAGCCGAGGAGATATGCAACGTCAAGTTTGACAACATAGGATGGCAACAGGTCACTTTACCTGTCAGGTATGGCGGCCATGGCCTCCGGTCCCCCCATCTCACTAGCTTTGCTGGCGTATCTTTCGTCGGTAACCTCGTGCCGCGTCCTCGTCAGCAGGGTTCTTCAAAACACAACAGAACCCTCTGTGTTCAGAGAACGTGAGGCCGCCTGTGAGACGTGGGACTTAGCCCAGTGGACGTCCCTCCTCCTCCCCCTGTTGACGTCAACCCAACCCCCCCCCCCGACGCAGTTGGGATGTCATCCAGTGCAGCCTGGCCTCAGACAGGCTCACGCGCCACCTCGACCACCACTACCTTGCTTGTTTTCGTGCGGCCTCCAAACACCACAGTGGTGCCTGGCTCCATGCCCTGCCCTCCTTCTCAACTGGCACGCAGCTAGGCAACCATAGCCTGCGCATCGACGTTTCCCTGAGGCTCGGCCTCCGGATCTGCCAGCCACACCAATGTCGCTGCGGTTCCACCGGTAACTCTCTCGGCCTCCACCCGCTTTCCTGTCGCCACAGTGCCGGCCGCATTCAACGCCATACTGCCCTCAACGAGGTCATTAAGCATGGCTTGGATGCTGCAGGATTCCCTTCCCAGCTCGAGCCGGTGGGGCTGGATCGAGGGGACGGCAAAAGGCCAGATGGCATGACCATCTTCTCGTTCAGCGGTGGCAAATCCCTCGTCTGGGATGCCACTAGCACCGATACTTTCTGCAGACGCAACCCGATGCAGTCTGCGACTGACCCAGGTTCTGCTGCACGTCGGGCTGAGGAGGCCAAATTCCTCAAATACCGGTCGCTCTCCGACAGGTTTGCGGTCGTACCCCTGGCAGTGGAGACTTCTGGTGTCCTCGGCCCCAGGGCTACCTCTTTACTCACCACCATAGGCGCTGAGCTGGCCAGCCGCAGGTGTGAGCCCCGCGAGTTGGAGTGGCTTTTCCAGTGCGTCTCACTTGTCGTCCTCCGGAGAAACGCCTTCTCCATTCTGTCCGCCGGAGCTGTGGGAGGGCCCCATCGCGTATCAGGCCGATAAATAAAGTACCAATCCGATTCTCCACCCACCTTTTCTCTCTATCCCCACACACACATCTTTCTGGCAGTTACTGATAGAAAATATCCTTTTAATTGTATCTGTCTACTCATTAATCGTATACAGTAAAATTATAAATAGTACGTTTTTCAAAACTAAAAAAAAAACCAAAAAACCCAAAGTTGTTTCATTAAAAACAAGACATATATATGTACGTACATACGTATGTAAATACTATCAGTGGTACCCGGCGTTGCACGAGATAAGGTATTTTGGAACGCGGGCCGCCAACAGACCTAATCGTGGAAAAACTGCATGCCTGGACAATATGTAAAGAAAATAAACCGAATACTCTGATGGCTGGATAATCTAAGATTTTCCGCGATGAAGCAGGAAAAACAGGTTTTCACCTAATGATCCTAGGGGATCAAGAAAATGAATTTTTTTATGTGCCAAATATGCCTTGAAATTTTGGGAAAATCGGTTAGACGTAACGCCTCAAAAGAGTCGTGAAAAGCTGAAAAAAATGAAGTTTTTCACCTAATGCGGGCCCTAGGCCATAAAAAAGTTGGATTTCTTTGCTCGCGGTATGAAGAAGAGACTGACTAATACATAGTTACAATTTCAAGGAAATCGGTCTGACGTAACGCCTCAAAAAACCCCTAAAAAGCTGGATCCTAGGGGATCAAAAAGTTAAATTGTTTTTATGTGCATAACACTCTCTGAAATAAAAGTAATTCACATGTAAAGTTTGAAAACGATCGGTTGGGTACTTCTCGGGTTTCACAGACACACACATACATACATACATCCTTCCTCAGTTTTATATAAATATATAGATTAAAGTAACAGTTTATCAAAGTTAAAATAACAGTTAATAAAGTTTAAGCAAAGAATCGTTGCTTTCACCCTTAACGGGATCTTCTGAAACTAAAAACATCAATCTGTGAACGCAGAAGTAAATATTTCGAAAAACGTTGCAACCGAAGGAAAACAGGAAGACGATACTTTGGTTCGTGAAGACGTTCCCTGGCAATGAACGGATAGTAGCGAACATAATACGTCATCAATGTTCGTCAGAATGTCGTAATGCAGACAGCCAGATATACAGACAGATATTATAAGAGCGCGATGGAGATGGATAACCGGCGCCTAACACTCCTTTAACAACAGAAAATTGAAAAATAAAAGCTGCAGTTAACATCTTTAGACGGCAAGGAATATATAAATGCAAGGTTGAAATCAATCGGAGTAGAAATGTCGATTTGTATAGACTTTGCAAAAATGAGGGCACGCACGCACGCACACGCACACAACATCAGTTTCATATATATAGATGTATGTTTGGGCTGAGGGAATACACATGTAATATCAAACATTCTCTCTCACACACCACACACACACACTCTCTCTCACACACAACACACACACACACACTCTCTCTCTCTCTCTCTCTCTCTCTCTCTCTCTCTCTCTCTCTCTCTCTCTCTCTCTCTCTCTCTCTCTCTCACACACACATACACACATTATTTTTAATTCTCTTTCAATTAAGGATTTTTGAGTAATTTTTCTTTTGCTAGGTCTGGAGGAAGGGACTATACCTCTGAATTGTGCAAGCTCTTCGATATCGATAAGCTGGATGCTGTTGATGTTATTGTTGTTGGGGTGGTAGCGGTATGGGGTGTTGCAGCGATGGTGGATTATTATTATTATTATTGACTTTGCCTTTCATCCTTACGGGGTCGATTAAATAAAGTACCAGTAATGAACTGGGTAATTGCTGGCCTTGTGCCTAAAGTAGAAACAATTATTATTATTAAGATAAAAAAAAAGTTACGGCCCTTTATGATCTGAGTTCAAATCCCGCCGAGGTTAACTTTGCCTTTCATCCTTACGAGGTCGATACAATAAAGTACCAGTCACGCACTGGGGACGATTTAATCGACTTTCCCCTCTCCCAAAATTGCTGGCCTTGAGGTGGATTGGCAGTATCGGTGGAGGGTCGGACGCCATGCTTATGTCCTTTTACGATCTGAGTTCAAATCCCGCCGAGGTTGACTTTGCCTTTCATCCTTGCGGGGTCGATAAAATAAAGTACCAGTAATGCACTGGGTAATTGCTGGCCTTGTGCCTAAAGAAGAAACAATTATTATTATTGTTCTTTGAGTCACAGTCATTGATGTTATTGAACTGGAAAGTTTGTTGAAATGAATATCAAGCCACTACCTGCAGCCTCAGACATTCAGGACGTATCGGAGGGTTCTTGCTGTTCCCAGCAAGCATGCCTTTTGAAGTGTTCCAAAAAACGGGGCTGGACTAATCTTCTTTAACCATCCTTGGAAACATTTTGAGATAGTACCTAGTGCGCTTATGACAATCGGGAAGACCTTGATCTCATGGCAGTTTCTATTATTATTATTATTATTAAAGTACCACTGGGATAATTGCTGGCCTTGTGCCAAAAGTAGAAACAATTATTATTATTATTATTTTTATTATTTTTATTATAAGGGTGGTTTGACAGTATCAGTAGAGCATCAGACATCGTTTTTCAGCATAGAGTTATGGCCCTTTACGGTCTGAGTTCAAATTCCGCTGAGGTTAACTTTTCCTATCATCCTTACGGGGTCGATAAAATAAAGCACCAGTAATGTACTGGGATAATTGCTGGCCTTGTGCCAAAAGTAGAAACAATTATTTGCTAGGTCTGGAAGAAAGGGCTGTCCTCATGGCCAGCTTCCCTGAGATCATATATTTTGAAGCTGTTAAGTTCAGTTTACATTGTTGTAGGTCAACTTCTGAATGAAAGACATCCACAGAGAAAGAATTCAAGAGGGATGGTATTTTGTGGGAAGAAGGACTGGGCGGCATTGTGGTTATTGCAAGGTCTGAGGAGTTGGACACAATATGTATGGTGGAAGGAGAAGAGGAATGCCTGAATGAAGGTAGCATGAAATCAGCCAGATCCGAGAAGGGCCAGTCTGTTAAATGCAATTCTAGATATGTTTAGAATGTACGTTCGTTATAAGAGATCGAACACCAGGGCACTTCTAATTGCGTGCTGCTCATGTTTAATGGTGGTAAGGTGAAGTAATGTTTCATACACATAGAATCAGTGCCGGATTTACAGTTGTGCTTAGGCGTGCTTAAGTACAGGATCCTATTGGCCAGGGAAGAAGGGGCATCTTCCTGCCCAAAAATTTGTTTACGATGAATTACCTCCTTTGGGGCCCAAGTAAGGGCCCTCATAACCTAACTAGCACAGTGCCGCACTTGCCCTAAATCCAACACTGCAAACAATCAACAAAGTAAACGAGATAAAAATGAATTAGTCTTGTCACTGATTCGGTCATTGAGGGACAACGTCTTTCAGTAATTATATCGACGCCAGCACTTATTTCAATCTATTACTTATTATCGATCTCTATTTGCCGATTTACCACGTTACTGGACAAAAGCAAGAACGAACAAACGAACGCGCGCACGCACACACACGCCGAATAAGAGCCTATTTCAAATGACAGTTTTTGCAGATTTGCAATTATTTTCCAAGAAATTGTCCACTGAATGAGTTAATTCTTTCCCGGGCAACGTCGCGTACTTTTGCTAGTATATATATATATATATGCACCACTTTATATTCCTTTTGAAAAGGGGGGTTTTAACACCGAAACTTCATGAAAGAGAAAGTAATAGTGTAAACTGTTGTATTGTTTTGTCTTACTTTATTTTCGTTTTCACTCCTTTATGTCTAAGTTGCATTGTACTGCCCCATCCAAAGTAATCGCCCCCACCGCCACACACACACACCATATATATATGTGTGTGTGTGTATGATATACATGTATGATATACATGTCTTCTGATGAGGATTCAATAAAATCGAAAAATTGATTAAAGATGTTTATCCTTTCATCTATTCACAGGTAAATTCGTTTTTTCGGGCATGTTTATATACCTATAAATTGATGCAGTCTCGGTTAAACATTCGGTATTTATACGGAATACATATATATATATATATATATATATATATATATATATATATATATATATATACGTATGTGTGTGTGTGTGTGTGTGTGTATGTGTATATAATTAAAATATAAAAAAAACAAAGAAATAAGTAATACCAGAAAGTAAAACAAACAAAAAAATGATAAAAGAAACGCTGTAAGGTAAAAATATAAAGGTAGACAGGAATAAGCCCTTCCTTTGTCTATAATTTTAAGGTGATAATATAATGTCTCTTATTAGAAATATGCTAACGAAAGTTTTCAGCGACTGAGAACTAAAGGCCGTTACAGCTACCATTTTCAGTTTAGTGAACTAGAGCAGGTATGTCAAACATGCAGCCCTTTGCAAGCACACTTGCAGCCTGCGCATGGGTTTTTACAGCGCGAGCATGTTTTATCTTTGTAATATAAAATAAAATAAAAATTAGTTGTATTGTGTGCAATTAGTTGTCGTGTGTGGCCCTCAGACAACACATATGTGACCCATGTGGCCCTGGGGGGACCTTCAGTTTGACATGTTTTAACTTGAGAAATGGCAAGTGAAATGTCTTGCTTAAAGATATAACGAGCCACCTGGTGTGACCCTCGGGGGACCTTTAGTTTGACATGTTTTAACTTGAGAAATGGCAAGTGTAATATCTTGCTTTAAAGATATAACGAGCCACCTGGTGTGGCCCTCAGGGGACCTTTAGTTTGACATGTTTTAACTTGAGAAATGGCAAGTGAAATGTCTTGCTTAAAGATATAACGAGCCACC
>OZ024742.1:315679209-315694209 GCA_964016885.1 Eledone cirrhosa
TGAAAACGGAAAAGGAAGGGAAAGGCTAGGGTTCTAAGGTAGCAGAAAATGGAGAGAGGGAAGGGGGATGGTGATGGGCTCTAAGCCTAGGGAACGGCGGTACTCAATATTTAGTCAATATAAAGAAAAAAAGTAGCATTGCAAAAGACAACAAATGAAAGAAAAGAGAGGGAAAGAGCAAGGAGTATTAAGCAACGAAAGAAAGGAAGGAAGAGGGGGCGAGGGGGACAAACTCTGCACCTAAGTCAGAGTGGTGTTTAGGCTGCACTCCGCGGACTAATGGCAAAGGTATTGCCGCGTACAATGGCCAGCGACACCCTAATTTAGACACAAGACCATCAGTTTAGAGGGTAGAGAAAATCGATGAAATTGATGCCAGTATTGAGTTTGTACTTTATTTTAACGATCCTAGAAGAATGAGACGGAAAGTTGATGTTGGTGGGATTTGAACTCAGATTGTAAAGAGCAGGGGCAAATATAAGCAAATACCAGTTTAATAATGAAAGAGGGCATTAATCGACAACCACTATCTGGTCTTCTTCTTCTTCTTCTTCTTCTTCGCCGCCCACTTATTTTTGAGAGGGTCGTGGGGGAAGAGTCCTAAAACACTCCTTCCTGTCAGAAGCAACCGTCACCAATTGATCCAGCTGGATCCCCAAGCGAGACCAGCCAAGCTCATGGATGTTATCGAACCATTCTGCACGCGGTCTACCCCTGGGTCTTCTACCGATTGGTTTGGCCCGTAAAATCTGTCCAGCGATTCTTTCCTGAAGCATTCTAATCACATGCCCATAGTACTGGAGCTGTGATATCTGAGATCTCATTGTGCCTATGTTAGAAACAATTATTGCTGTTGTTATTATTGTTCATGTTATTCAAATCCCGCCGAGGTTAACTTTGCCTTTCATCTACCGATACTACCAATTCACCGCCCATTACTAAATGGTGAATGACATATATACATACATAAATATCTAATGATATAAATGTACAATAGGACATATCAAACTTTAACAAGAGACAATCTGTATAAAGTGTAAGAATACATATTGTATAAAGTGTAAGAATACATAGTTCGTTATAGTATCATATTAAAATTTAACAAAAGTGTTGTCTCTTCATAAAGTTTAACATGCCCTATTGTACATTTATATATATATATATGTGTGTGTGTGTGTGTGTGTCATTCACTATTTTGTAGTGATTAAATGCTCAGATTTATTCCTTGAATTTTTTCTTTGAGCTTATTTTGGGAGACAAGACACATGTTCGAGATAATCTCAGATATGACATCTATAACTTTGAATGTAATATATAATATATTTATGCTCCTACTTAATTGAGCTGTTAATGAGAGCTTAAGCTGCTATTTCTAGTTGGCGTGAACCCTTTCATGTCACTGCAGACAATGACCGCGTCCGTTGATTTTTTGATAATACCATGTGCTTCTCTCATTGTCTGCAATTCTGTATGTTAACGGGTGTCAGTTTAGATAGATCAATACCCTCACTGAAGAGCCAGATCGATCATCCAACTGTACCGATATTTGGTGAAATATATTCATGATTTCTGAAGGATATGAGGGAAATATATATGATTTTTATCAGGTATCTATATTTTAAACTTTTGTTAAATTTTAATATGATACTGTATTCTTACATTCTATACAGATTGTCTCTTATGTCCTATATGTCCTATTTGATATGTCCATTTATATCATTAGATATTTATGGATGTTTATATGTAATTCACTATTTTGGATTTATTCTTTGAATTTTTTCTTTGAGCTTATTTTGGGAGACAAGACACATGTTCGATATTATCTCAAACATGACATCTATAACTTTGAATGTAATATATAATATATGTTTCTCTTACATAATTTTTATTATGTCAACTATATTTTACAAAAAGAAGTTATAGTGTTGTTGCTGTTGTTGTTATTGTCGTTTTTAATGTTATTTTAATTTTTATTGTTGCTGTTATTGTTATTGTTGTTGCTGGCGTTGTTGTTGTTATTGATGCTGTTATTGCCGCTGTTGTTATTGTTGCTGTTGTTGTTGTTGCTGGTGTTGTTGTCATTGTTATTGCTGTTGTTGTTTCTACTTTGTTATTAGTGTTGTTGCTATTGTTGTTATTGTTATTGCTACTGTTGTCATTGTTATTGTTACTGATGTTGCTGTTATTGTTGTTGCTGTTATCGTGATTAACTTTTGATTGCTATTCTGCTCAGCTCAGAATACCTTCTTTACAGACAGCATACTTTTGAAACCTCCTCTCCCTTCCTACCATTGTTCTCTCATACTCTCTTTCTCCCTCTCTCTTAGCCGACCCTCTCTCTCTCTCTGCTTCTCGCTCTCTCTGCTGCTGTCTCTCTCTCTGCTTCTCGCTCTCTATTTTTGTTTTACTCTTTAATCACCCCTCTCTATCATAGTAGCGCCAAAATACCCCTCCCTCTATCACAATACCACTGTACCCCCCCCATTCCTCCCTCTCTCTCTATCATGTTACCACCGTAACCCCCCTTCACTCTCTCTATCATGGTATCACTGTAACACCCCTTCTCTCTATATATATCCTGGTACCACCGTTACCCCTTCCTCTCTCTCTCTCATGATACCACCGCTACCCCCTCCCCTCTCTCTATCATGGTACCACCGTTACCCCCTCTCTCTCTATCATGGTACCACCGTAACCCCCTCTCTCTCTATCATGGTACCACCGTAACCCCCCTCCTTTCTCACTATCATAGTACCCCCGTAATCCCCTCTCTCCTCTCTCACTATCATAGTAGTGCCACACACACCAGCTTTCTTACACATTCCACAAACAAACATCACACATGGTTCTTGTTCTGTTCTTAATAAGTCAGCATTGCTTACTGGGCCTGAGTCTAGCGTTTATATACAATATATACACACACACACACGCATATATATATATATATATATATATATATATATATACACAGGGTGTCCCAAAAAATATATATATACTTCAACACCATTCTGATAAATATTTCCTGTACAGGTAATCAAAGTGTGTATACATTTTTTGGGGGACACCATATATATTTAACTGGGGGACACTATATATATTTAACAGGCATATTTAACTGGATTAAGCAAGAAAGGTTACTTTTACTGTACTAATGTTTTTGGTTTATTTCCATTGTTGATAGAGATGTAGATCTACTTGTTATTTGTTTTTGGTGTAGATGTAGTAACAACAGTAGTAGCAGTTGTTGTTATGAATGTTGTTATAAATATACGTAGCCGATCTATCGGACTTTTACGAAACGCCGAGGAATAAAGTTAATATAAAGAGTGGTATGCTCATGCGCGAAGATGCTCTAACATAGCTTATAAAAGAAGCTGAAGATCTTTAAAGACGGAAAAGGAAGCTGCCATCGGCCCGGTTGTTATAAATGTTCTATCATCTCTCCTCTTCTTCGCCCACTTAGTTCTGAGTGGGTCGTGGGGGAGCAGAGCCCTCAAACACTCCTTCAAAACGGGTCCTATCAGAAGCACCCGTGTCCGACTGATTCGGCTGGGTTTCCAAGCGAAACACACCAAGCTCAGGGATGTTATCCAACCATCTTGCTCGGGGTCAACTGAGCAAGATGGTTGGTTTGGCCCGTAAAATCTGTCCAGAGATTCTTTCCTGAGACATTCTAACCACATAACCATATTATTGGTACTGTGATCTCTCAATTCTTAGAAGTAGCGGCCCTACCTGGAGTGCTTCTCTGATCTCTGAGCTACGCACTTTACCGAGTAACGTTACTCCAAAGACCCTTCGGAGTACGTTACTCCAAAGACCCTTCGGAGTAACCCCATTTCGGCTGCTTGTATTCGCCATTGTATTCTGTCGCACTTTACCCAAGTTCTATGACCATACATAAGGGTTGGTACGAATACCGAATTGTTATAAAAATTGTTTGTTGTAATTGTTTAAGTTGTATTGGATGTTGTAGTTGTAGCTGCTTTGTTTCATTTAGATATTCTCTTTAATGTTACTCTCTTTCGAGTACAGAAGTATATGGTGTGTAAGAGGACCACTATCAGGGGCGGTGGAAGCATTTCTGAATGGTGGGGGCAAATTAGGTCAATTCAGTTGTAGTAATTAGTTAAGCTCTTTGCAATCATTAATGGTCAGAAAGAAAACTTCGATATGCGATAAACATAACATGTACATAAATTGTAGCGCATATACAAATAGATGTGTGTTTTGGTAGTTTTGGGAGAGAAATATAATTATTTGAGGGTGGGGCATGGCACCTCCCTGGTCCCCCAGTTCCACCGCCCTTGTTTGATGTTCAGAATGCATCGGATACAATGCTGATGAAACATTGCCAACTGTTTCATATGATACCTGTAAGTTGTCCACGTTTGCATCCGTATAGCAGGGCTGTAAGAACACAGACCTCATACACAGAGAGCTTTGTGTTTCTTGTGATACCCGAATCTGACTAGGCACGCTTTTCAAGCTTCCTGGAGGCAAAACTCGCTTTCGCAATCCTGTGATTTATTTCAGCATCAAGGATACCACCTTTAGTAAGTGTACTTCCGAGATACACAAAGCTGTCCACCATTTCAATTTTTTTCCCACCTACAAGAATGTCTGGCTCCTCATACACTTCCCCAGCTGGTGGAGTGTACATGACCTTTGTCATTTTTTTGCTAATATTTAGCCCAAATGCAATACATACATTGTAGAAAGTGTCCAATATCAACTACATGTCCTCTATTGTGTGACCCTCAAAATCTGCATCATCAGCATAAAGGAATTCCCTGACAAGAGTGCCAAATGTTTTGAACTTGGTGTTAAAACGTCTTAGATTAAAGACTTTACCAGAGGTTCTAAATTGCGAGTATACACTGATTTCAAAGTCTTGGACGGCATATGTCAGCAGCACGGCGAAGAATATGGAGAACAGTGGGTGCAGGTAACACACACGCACGCACGCACGCACGCACGCACGCACGCACGCACGCACACGCACACACACACACACACACACACACACACACACTAAATTAACGGGGAAACCCGTTTTCAAGAAAATGTTTTTACCTGTTTAAAAATCCCGATCGGATTTAGCGGGGGTAGTTAGTATGACGATGTCTATAATCTATTAGTAATAATCTGATTTATTTATGAGAAAATTACTAATTAATCTCAATTATTGTATGAGGAAGGGCCGGTAGAGTATCGGTAGAGGGTCGGACGCCATGCTTTGACGTATAGAGTTACGGCCCTTGCCATTCTGAGTTCAAATCCCGCCAAGGTTAACTTTGCCTTTCATCCTTATGGGGTCGATAAAATAAAGTACCAGTAATACACTGGGTAATTGCTGGCCTTGTGCCAAAAGTAGAAACAATTATTGTATGAGGAAGGGCGGTTGATTGGCAGTGTCGGTAGAACGTGGCCAATATACTTTGCAGCATGTAGTTATGACCCTTTACCTTCTGAGTTCAAATCACACCGAGTTTAGCTTTGCCTTTCATCGATACGTCCTTTTAAATTGCTAGCCCCATGCCAAAAGTAGAAACAGTTTTTACCAATGAGTTAAGGGCGGGGGGTCAGCAAAATTGTTAGAGCGCCGTATAAAATATTTCGTATCATTTAGTTACGACTCTCTAAGTTCAAATCCCACCAAGAGGGGTATGGGATTTCATCCTTCCGAGATCGATAAAATAAAATACCAGTCAAGTACTGGTGTCGATATATTCGCCTTTCCTTTCCTCCCAAAATTGCTGGCTTGTACCAAAGTTAGAAACCATCATTACTCATGAGTTAATGTTGCATTTTATGCTGGGTAGTTAACAAAAGAAAGATCGATCCTTCTATATCGGTGTGATTGCTGGACACTTACAGTCGACATGGAAAGAAGAATTCAGGCGTTGGAGCAGAAAACCATCCTTCAGGTCATAGTCCAGGGAAGTTGAAGAAGGGGCAGCAAAGTAATTCCTGGTCTAACAACATCAAAAATTAGACAGGTCAAATACACCATGACGAGAGAGAGAGAGAGAAAAGAATGGATCCCAGTACTAGCCGGGTACTTTTTTTATCGACCTCGAAAGGATGAAAGGTAAAGTGGACCTTTGTGGGATTTGAACTCAGAGCGTAAAAAATCGGAACAAATACCCTAAAGGCATTCTATCTGACTTTCTAATGATTCAGTTCAGCATGATATTTAAACAATAATCATGAATAGATTAAAGGCGGTGAATTCACAAAGTCATTAGAACATTGGATAGAATGCTTCGTGATATCGTTTTGGCTCTCTGCGCCCTGAGTTCAAATTTCGCCGAGGTCAACTTTGACTTTCCTCCTTTCGATGTTGATAAATAAAGTGTCAGTTTAGTCCAGTACTCCGGTCATTTCTTTCTCCTATATCGATTTCTCACTGATTTATATCTCTTTCTCATTTCCTTTCTCCCACACACACTCTCTCCTCCGCAAGTAATCGGCTGTATTCAGATTTTGTGCAGGGAAATGGACTCCGCCAGTTTTAACACGCCTATGGCACGCCGTATATCATGACGGCGCCATTACGTCTCCCTCAGGTGTTAAGTGTTCATGCACAAAAACAAACAAACAAAAAAACAAATATATAAATATATATAAAAAACTGAATAGATTGGTTGCAAGGAGAATGTGTTTCCTGGAAATATCCATCCATCTCATAATGTTTGAATATGTTTAATTGTTTCTAATTTAATCGTGAAGTACTTAGTTGACTGTCACGGTATATACCGGGAATATTTCCGGATTCTATTATAGGAAATATTGTCAAAACATTTAGCTAATCAATAAATGTCATCGCTATTTTCAGCTAGGACATTGCTGATCAGTTATTAACTTTCTAGCTACGCGAAATTTACTGTTCTGGAAATATATTGCCTTTGCTAACCAGATGTCCACCTTCATTTCGATATATATATATAAATATATATATTAGTTGTAATGTCATTGGTGCCAAGCTGTATTAACCTTTGTCTTTCTCTTGAACAACATCATTTATGGTGTATATATAAAATGAAGGTGGATAGACTGTATTTTATATATACACCATAAATGATGTATATGTATATATATATATATATATATATAATGTTTATATATATATATATATATATATAGGAATGAAAAATGGCGTGCTGTGTTGTTGCAAATGTGATATGCAAATTGAAATGAAGAATTAGAAATAGGACTATCCATCATCAGTGATCTACTAGCCATCATAGGTATTTCTTCGCATTAAAGACCAATATATATATATATATATATATAAATATAAACATTTATAGATATGTAAATATATATATATTGGAGTTTGTTGTCACATAGATCGATTATGTTTCGGTTTAAGGCAGTAATTTCCAAAGTGCGTTGATCTGGTGAGGCTGGCAGACTAAAAAGGGGCAGTAAGGTACAAGTACTTCACTTTGTCATAGTTACTACATTTGGCTCAAGGCCAGCAATTTGAACGGCAAGTGAAAGTCGACTAAATCGACCCCAGTGTGTTACTGGTACTTTATTTGATCGACCCTCCTAAGGATGAAAGGTAAATATGACCTCGATGGGATTTGACAAAATAATGGTTTCTGTTTTAGGCATAACGCCAGCAATGTTTTGGGGGAGGGGAAAGTCGATCAAATCGACCCCAGTGCATTACTGGTATTTTATTTTATCGACCCCGTAAGGATGAAAGGTAAAGATGACCTCGACAGGATTTGAACTCAATAATAATAATGATAAAAGCCCCCACCCCACCTAACATCGCAGTATTATCGCCCCATCGTTGTGAGACGTGTGGTTAATTCGACTAAATGTAGAAACTCTGATAAAATGAAGTACCAGTAACGTACTGGGATCGACTTAATCGACTTTCCCCTCCCCTAAAATTGTTGGCTTTGTGCCTAAATCAGAAACCGTGGATTAGCAGTATCGGTAGAGGGTCGGACGCCAGGCTTTGTAGCATAGAGTTACGCTCCTTTACGGTCTGAGTTCAAATCCCACCGAGGTTAACTTTGCCTTTCATCCTTATGGGGTCGATAAAATAAAGTACCAGTAATACACTGGGTAATTGCTGGCCTTGTGCCAAAAGTAGAAACAGTTATTATTGTGATTCTTCTTCTTGTTGTATGACATGTGTAGAGCTGCTAAAGAGGCAGGTTGAGACCAGGGAGTGAGACGAAGGTGTCATTTGCAGCATTATGGATAGCATCAAGGCCGCCGGGAATACGTCTGAGGGGGGCAATTCCGAACAACATGCAGTACTGTTTGGTTAGGGTCCCCACAGTAATATGCTACACTGTCTTTCATTTGCCATCGAACAAGATGATGGGCTGTCATGGACATGTGTTGTGTGGATCCGATTAAGGGCCACCCATTGCTTTCTGTTAATGTGGTGGGTTGGCAGAAACGGTAGAGCATCTGACGAAACTATTTGCGGTGTTTGTTCCGGCTCTTTACCTTCTGAGTTCAACAACCACCGAGCTAAATTTTGACTTTCATCCTCCTGGGGTCGAAAAACTAAAATACCAGTCAAATACTGGGTCCATATAATCGACCTGATCATTCCACCAAATTGTTAATATTGTGCTGAAATTAGAAACGATCAACAGTCACATAAAAAACCTTCCTCCCCATCATCACCATCATCATCATCAATAGTAGTAGTAGTAGAGGTGGTGGTCTACTAGTAGTAGTAAAATATTTAATCCCTTCACCGAGATAATCTTTCGGAGGTGATGAGGGAGAGACTAAAGCGGAATTTCGCTTATTTTACAATAAATTTTGTCGGTAAAACCTAAAAAAAAGAAAAACATTACACACACACACACACACACACACACACACACACACACACACACACACACACACACACACACACATATATGTATGTATGAGAAAATAATATACATACATACATACACACACACACACACATATATATATATATATGTAGATGTAGATACATTTACCAAAATATACAGTAGTGTCCAATCCGTATGAAGAACTCAATGTAATCCAAATATCATGAAAAGAGAAGATGCATTCAAAAATTTTCGATAAAAATCATAGGAAAACAGAGTCAAGATAAATTTATATATATATATATATATATATATATAAATGAAGTAATTCCGTCGGAAAAGTCCAGGAAAAAAGAGTGCTCTATGTAGGTAACAGAGCTTAATAGTTATGTAATAAACAACATAAGGCAATTATTCCATTTACCAGTGGTTTCTTAAAAGCAAAAGATTTTGCTTTCAATCCTCAGAATGAAAAAAAAACAGACCAGGATTTTTTCATTCTGAGGATTGAAAGCAAAATCTTTTGCTTTTAAGAAACCACTGGTAAATGGAATAATTGTCTTATGTTGTTTATTACATAACTATATATATATATATCTATATATATGTGTGTGTGTGTGTATAGATACATATATATGTGTGTGTGTGTATAGATACATATATATGTGTGTGTGTGTATAGATACATATATATGTGTGTGTGTGTATAGATACATATATGTGTGTGTGTGTGTATAGATACATATATGTGTGTGTGTGTGTGTATAGATACATATATATGTGTGTGTGTGTGTGTGTATAGATACATATATGTGTGTATATATACATACATATACCAATGCATATATACGTGTATGTGTGTATGTGTCATAGAATCCTTATGTTTCAAGGTCACTAAAAGAGGTAGAAAACTGTATGAAAACAATAACATTTAAAATTACATGATATTGCCAAGGAGCCTTACACCAAGACGGTTATACATGTAATTTAAAATGTTATTGTTTACGCCATGCAGTGGAGTGGCAGTATCGGTAGAGCGTCAGACACCATCTTTGCAGCATAGAGTTATGGCCCTTTACGTTCTGAATTCAAATACTGCCGGGGTTAACTTTGCCTTTAATCCTTACGGGGTCGATAAAATAAAGTACCAGTAATACACTAGGATAATTGCTGGTCTTGTGTCAGAAGTAGAAACAGTTATTGACGTCATGCGTTTAATTTCCTCCCTAACGGTAGTTTTTCTTGCAAAATATTGGGTCGTCAAGTATGAAATTTGTAGAAATTTGTTTTTTTTCTAGAAATTTCTACAAATTTCATACTTGACGACCTAATAATTTCATCCCAAATGATTATATTAATATGTTATTCTCTAATTCAGGGTTTCCCAAACTTTTTCAAATGCGGAACCTTTTTTTTTGGTTCAGAAACTTTTAGGGGAAACCCCAAAATCTAATACTGTTATATGGTCGTAATATAAATATACTCCTCTAACTTTTTTCACGGACCCTCCTTTGTGGAACCCACTTTGGGAACTACTACTCAACCATTACAGAACTTACGCTTGGGTCCCAAATAATAAGGGGTGGGGTGGAATCGGTTATTGTATCGTGTACTTCGTAAATATGGGATTTTTTGTAATGTTCTTTTTTTTTTGTCATATATAATGTTTTTTTTAATGTATCGATATAAATCACTTACAATAAAATTTCGCCGAAGATAGATTAGCAAAATTTAATAAGTACGGGGGGATGGGAGGTGGAATAAAAGCGGTGGGGTTCGAAAAAATCTGAGAAATTAATAAGCGGGGGTAGATTCAAATATCACAGAGAAAGAGAGAGAGGGGAGAAATGAGGTGGAACAGAAATGAAACATGGATTACAAGTTAAAATATAGTCTAGACAGATGTGAAACAAAACGAAGATGTAGTTTATGGAACACCCAAATGATTTAGAAATCGACCTTAAGTAGGAGCAATAACATTAAGAAAGACATGAACGACACCATAACACTTTGTTTTGAAAAGTTTGAAAGTAGGTTCATAAGTATGAATTTTCATACGATTTTTCGTAGTTGTCGCTGTGGCCTAGCGGTAGATACTAGAGACGTTGGAGATCCTGTCCTTGGGTTCAATCCTGGTCAAGAGGTACATGTAACCTTTTTCAGTTTTTATTTTACAACCCATAGAAAAAACTGAAAAGGTTTACTGGGAACCATACTCCCGACCAGGATCGAACTTCAGACCAAGCTCACCACCGTCTATGATTCCTCCAACTAGGCCACCGAGACAGCCAGAACAATTTAATGAAAATTGATAATTATAAACCTTCTTTTGAAATCAAAGTTAAAAAGATGTGGTGTCGTTCATGGCTTTCCTAGAGGTATTAGTAATATTTAGGGTCGACTTGTGGTCATTATTGAAAGTCTCTGGATTTCGCAAAATACATATTTTTTATTGGAGAAGGTAAGATATTTTTCCACAAAAATATGATTGCACTGTTTTGTTTCCACTTATGTATTTTTCGAAAATGTCATTTATTCATTATAAAAATTAAATGATAGCATTCTATATGTAGGTGGGCCCTCCTTCATTTCCTGGAAACCATTATTTTTAGACCCAGTCCGCCACTGCTTAGGTGTCAATGTAACTCAATAGATCACCTATATTTCTTGATAATATAAGGCGAGATACTTTTGTGCTACATACATAATTAATTGATTGACCGATTAATTAATTCTTTGGACTGGTGCTATATCTTTCCTTATAGAAACGACGAGTGTAGAAATAAAAGATTGATTTCGAATAACCATCTTGGTGTTTCCTTATGTATTGATTATATATATATATATATATATATATATATATATATATATTATATATAGGAAAATGTGAAGTTGTAGATGTTAATGAATCCTATATTAATAGAGCCGTTATACATATTTTAATGACGATTTACATCGTGATTTCATCAGACAGCAAAATTGAGTAAAAGGTAACGTTTCCGAGGCATTTATGGGTGGGAGGGAGCGGATATATATACACAAATGGAAGTTCAGTAGAATCGAAGCTCTGGCTGCGACCAAGCTAACGAATGCAATCTGGAATGTGCAGTTAAGCACTCAATAAGGTAGTTTCACCTTAGAGTAATAACATACATTTAGACAGCTTGACAAATTGAAGACTGCGACCGGTGAGCCATCCACAAGGACCAAAGCAACGAGAAAACCAACTCAGGATAATGACAAGAACAAAGTGAAGGTGTTACAGTAAGTAATGTATTGATCAATCCTGGTTATATATATATCGGTTGTTTACTTGTCCTGTGTGGCGTACGTGTGTCTGGTGAATTCCAGGCCCATGATTGAACATTCTCTACACTTGTTTGTAACTGGCTGGTTTGTCCAAAGATCCGATGTGAATTTTGTTGTGATAGCACTGGTCTGAGGATCAGACAGATTTGGAATCTGGTCTGGAACATAACCCGGATCATGAGCTGAATGTTTGTGAAACAATTGTATGGCATATGATTCAGTTAACGTAAACAACCCTTAGTCATTGGCTGAACATATTTCCAACCTTTCACATTCCTTGCCTTCCTGACTGCTCCATATTGTATATATATATATATATATATATATATATATATATATATATATATATATTATTAAAATAACAGATTAAAGTTTAAGCAAAGAATCGCTGCTTTCACCCTTAACGGGATCTTCTGAAACTAACAAAGTCAATCTGTAAACGCAGAACTGGATATTTCAAAAAACGTTGCAACCGGAGGAAGACAGGAAGACGATACTTTGGTTCGTGGTAACGTTCCCTGGCGAAGAACGGGGAAAAAACGAATAATACGTCATTAATAGGAGCGGTGAAAAACAATTACGCGCAAAGACAAAACCACGTGTATGGTATAAAAGAGGTCGTAGACTAATGTTTTCTTTGGTGGTGCATAGAGACGTTCTCTGGCAATGAACGAAAAAACGAAGATAATAAGTCATATGTGGAGCGTGGAGAACAATAGCACGCAAAGACAAAACCACGTAAATGGTATAGCATAATTCGTAGACTAAAATTCTAACTAGGAGACCAAATGAATCTCCGCTACAGAGTTAAGAACAAAGTAAATAAATACAATACAGAAATAATAGAAACAAATAAATACATACACGCAAACAAATACGTACATACACAAGCGTACGCAAAACCTTACCATGAGTATACAAAACCATGCACATATAAATATGTGTGTGTGTATGCTTGTGTACAAATAAATAAATAATTATATAAACGTATATAAGTAAATAAATACGTATATAACAAGCGCACACGCATACCTACATATAAATACACGAATGTTCGGAGAGGTAAGTCAACTAAAACAAGAAGTACACATATACACACACCCACCATACGTACGAACTTGCACACTCACGCGGACGCAAAACTCCCGTATACACATAGCCAAACCCTAAATACCAGAATATGTAAAAATTATACGCTATAACAGTCAAGTATACGTACGAGAAGGTATACATACCTTCACAAAACATACGGGTAATATATACTTACCTATGCAAATAAGTAAAGGAATAAACAAAACATATACTTAGCTCCCACATCAAGACGTAAAATATCCACGTATAGATCGTGCTATCCGTTAGGGTATAACGTGGGGCTGTAATACAGGAAAGTTTTGTGCAATTTATGTTTACAAGCCGAAATTGCCTCAGATTTTTTGTTTAAGATGTGGTCTGTAGCGTAGAGTATTTCCAGGGCCTCAGCGGCGCAGAGGTCACATAGTCTTTTATTTCCGTTATACGATCTAGCCCTAGCTAGGATCTCCCAGTGTAACTTATATTGGGTGTGGTTGTCTTTTAGACTCCAGATATAAGCTGAAAAAGGGTGAAAGCAGCGATTCTTTGCTTAAACTTTAATCTGTTATTTTAATAAATATTTGCTCTACGGTTCTTATATATTTGATATATATTTTCCTTATCGAGCCCTCTTTGGATTTTAGTCTTCAATTTTATTATTATTACTATATATATATATATATATATATATAAAGTCTGTCTTAAGCCAGAAGACTCATTTGACTGGTGCTTATCCCGGTTTCGTGGCGTGAAGCGACTGAGAGTAAAAGACTCCCTCTGAACAGGACGCCAGTCCATCGCAGGGTTAAACCTCCAGCTATTACTGGTACTCATTTTCAGCTGAGTATAGTGGAACAACGTGAAATGAAGTGTTTTGCTCAAGAACAATACGCAACCCAGGAATCGAACCCACGGCATTATGATCGTAAATCCAACACCCTTACCACTGGGTCACGTCTCTGTCTCTCTCTCTCTATATATATATAATGAAGAATTAGAAATAGAAGCCAGGACTATACATCATCAGTGGTCTACTAGCCATCATAGGTATTTCTTCGCATTAAAGACCAGATACCTCAGGCTAGCGCGAGCAATAATTAAAATAAGTTTTTAGGATAAAAAGAATTGGGTGGAGAAAGAGAGACAGGTAAACAAACACGAATGGTGAGGCAACGTAAAGAGAGGAAAAAGTGAGAAAATCTAGTCAATGATTCATTTGAACATAAGAACTTGTGAATATTGACGAGAAGACGAAGTATCTGGTCTGTAATGCGAAGAAATACCTGTGATGGCTAGTAGATCACTGATGATGGATAGTCCTGGCTTCTATTTCTAATTCTTCATTTTAATTTGTATATCACCTATGCAACAACACAGCACGCCATTTTTCATTCCTATATATATATTATTAGAAATGTTAGCTATCGCCGTATTTTGGCTAAAGAAATTTAAGAAATTATTTAGCCTGATAGTGGGGTTAAGAACCCTCGGAGAAATTGAAAAAGATGAGTATTGACGTACATCCCATGGTCGTCAATACTCATCTTTTTCCATTTCTCCGAGGGTTCTTAACCCCACTATCAGGCTAAATAATTTCTTAAATTTCTTTAGTCAAAATACGGCGATAGCTTATATATATATATATATATATATATATATATATATATATATATATATATAGTAAGGAAAAATGGCGTGCTGTGTTGTTGCAAATGTGATATATCAGGCTAAATAATTTCTTTAATTTCTTTAGTCAAAATACGGCGACAGCTTACATTTCTAATAATTTCAAA
>OZ024742.1:315709209-315731709 GCA_964016885.1 Eledone cirrhosa
AAACGCGTAAAGCGAGTGAGACAGGAGAACAACCGAAAGTATAGCATACCGTAGGGGATAGAAACAAGCTTCAAAAATTATTCTGTTTAGCATAAGCTAGGTGTATATATGAGCGCTTAGAGAATAGAACCTACACGAACGAGGGCTATGAGCAGAGAGAGAAAAATATAGCGTTCGTGAGTGCAGGATGAAATGAAGAGAAGAGGGAGAAAAACAGTGAGTGAGTGAAAGTGTGAGGAAGAGTTAACGGACAAGACAGAGGGGGAGAAACAAAGAGAATGGGGGAACAGTAAGAGAGAGAGAGAAAAAAACAGAATCGCAGTGGTAAATATATGTATTAAAATATAGAGAAAAATACTGCAGGTAGCACATGGATAACATGTAATAAAATAAGTCCCTCATCAGTGATTTGCCGAAGATCATAGATATTTCATTGCATTAAAAATCATATATCTCACTTCGGTGCAATAATAACCAAAATAAGTTATTAGGACAATTAAAACGCGTAAAGCGAGTGAGACAGGAGAACAACCGAAAGTATAGCATACCGTAGGGGATAGAAACAAGCTTCAAAAATTATTCTGTTTAGCATAAGCTAGGTGAATATATGAGCGCTAAAAAAAAAGCTTCTGCAGGACTAAAGCTGTTTCATTCGTGAGAAATCATATTAAACTTTTATACTCTGCTATGTATTGAGTACTTTACTTACTCTGGTTACCCCCGATTGAACCCGGAATAGCTTACACACACATATATATATATATACATACATATATATATATGTTATTCCGGGTTGGATCGGAGGTAACCACAGTAAGTAACGTACTCAATACATAGCAGAGTATAAAAGTTTTAATATAGAAGAGCTTCTACAGGACTAGAACTGTTTCATTCGTGAGAAATCATCAGGGAGCTCTCTGAAGCACTAATTATAGACAAAACACAACCACCAATTAATAATAGACTAGAACTCAACACCCAATTTATAACTTGATAGAGCTCCTCGCCCCACATTTACACACACCCCACACGCACACACGCACACACACACACACACACACACACACACACACACACACACACACACACACACACACACACACACACACACACACACACACACACACACACACACACGCTTACACCTCCACTTATTCTCTCTCACACATACACACACAAAACCAGTTCTAACACGAGATAACATCTATCCCCCACATTTACGTATAGACATATCTTCTCACACTCACACACACACACTCACATACTTACACCTTCATGCATTCTCCCACACACTTAAACAGGCATGTATAAAAAAAAACCCAAAAAACAAACAAAAACAAACCCCTCTTAAAGGGAGACTACTCTTTATCCACCTAATCTTAACTCTTTGACATTAGAGATAGAATAGATACTCTATACCATTTCCTGTCAGCATGACTCGGCAAGCTATTTAGAACACTGGTTTGACAACTTTACTCCCTCTGAAGAAGAGATATTATCTCGAAAATTTAGGACATTTAAATAAATCTAAGGTAAAAGACTAATTGTCAACAATATCTTTTGCATTTGCATTCTTTATTCTCTGTCCATACCTGCATTGTTTTGGCTTTATTATACATATACAAACGTTTATATATATATATATATATATATATATATATATATATATATATATGTGTGTGTATGTATATGTATGTGTATATATATATATATATATATATATATATGTATGTATATATATATATAAATATATATATATATATACACACACACACACACACATATACATACATACATACATATATATATATATATCATTTTACGTCCACTTTTCCCTGCTTGCAAGGGTGGGACGGGAACTGATTCTGGCTTGATTTCTACAGCTGGATGCCCTTCCTAACACCAACCTCATTTACAGTGAGTGCTGGGTGCTTTTTTTGCCGTGGCGCCTACACGACCACTTTGCAGTGGAATCTCATTTCTACAGCTGAGTAAACTGGAGCAATGTGAAATAAAATGTCTTGCTCAAAGAAACAACACATCACCCGGTCTGAGAATTGAACTTACAACCTTTCGATTGCAAGGCCAATGTTCTAACCACTAAGCCATGTGCCTATATATATATATATAGGCTGCAAATTATCTCTAAAGAATTTTAATGACCCAGGCTTCAATTTTATAATCGCCTTCACTATCATCCTCTGTGTTGCCTCTTATTCGCCACACCACACCCTTCCCTGACTGTTTATATCTCCATACCTCCTCCCACTGTATTTATCTCTTCATTAAATACACTCCTTCGTGTATATATCTATTAGCCAACTAACCATCCTCTCTATTATCTGCTCATTAATTAATAAAACAGAGGGCGGTGGATTGGCAGTATCGGTAGCGAGTCGGACGCCATGCTTTGCAACATAGAGTTACGGCTCTTTATGAGCTGAGTTCAAATCCCGCCGAGGTTAACTTTGCCTTTCATCCTTACAGGGTCGATAAAATAAAGTACCAGTAATACACTGGGATAATTGCTGGCCTTGTGCAAAAAGTAGAAACAATTAATTAATAAAACAGACGCATGCTTACGAGGAATATTCGAATATTTTTATATCTATCTGTCTGTCTGTCTGTCTACCAACCAATCTACTTACCTATGTAGATATTTTCTCTGTCGTATGTCTATACATACATACACACACACATATACATACACACACAAACATGCATGCACGCACATATATACTGTACATACATGATAGCTGCAAACTCTGCTAAGAGTATTGCAATCACTTGTCAGATTATAGAGTTTGGTGCACTTTTAGGCTACGGCCAACCACACGAACCTGTAACATATGCTGAACCAGCAATGCCTGTGCTTTGAAAGTTTTTTAAGTGGGTAAAGGTCTTGCACTCGACCAATCCCACTCACTGAACATCGAAAACACTACCCGAAAAGGAGAACTGGTCAACATCATCGGATGCTTCTGAAGCCGCAGGTTTTTTTTTCAGAGTTTCTCTCTCCTACACACACACACACACACACACACACACACAGATATATACATATGCACACATAGCGTGAAAGAGTACTGGATGCAATGCTCTACTCAAAACTCAAATATAATGTAGACATAACAGAACAGACTAACAATATGGGACAGAGTAAGGAAGGTATCTACAGTAGTGGAAATTAACTGTCCAGTAGATATCTATATAATGCAAAATGGAGAATATTTCTTCAGAAATAATGCGGAACCTGTAGATATACCAGCCTTACTAAACCTTTAATTTGGGGTTTGTTACTAACTGCCCCAGGTCAAATTCTGAGAAGCTGAGCACGGCTAGTTAGGAAGTTACAAAAAATGGAACTACAAAAAATGAAAAAAACATTCCAGAAGTTTAGCATGTAATAAGTATATATATATATAGAGAGAAAGATACATGTATATGTACACTTACACCCCAAGACATACAGATCCACACATGCAATGACATCCACACCTGCACACACACGCACACGCACGCGCACGCACACACACACACACACACACACACACACACACACACACACACACACACACACACACACACACACACACACACACACACACACACACACATACATACCTAGTAGATGTCTAAATTCCAATGAAAGGGTCTTGTTCCTGTGTTAGAAAGCGACTCTCATTCTATTGTTGAAACATTAATAACAAGAAGAAGACTGACTAGAAGAACCTACATGGATCCATGCATGAACGAATGCACGCACACATACACATACATATATACAAATATATGGATTGAGGGATTCTAATGCACCGAAACATCCGTGACCGTGACCGGTAGTAAACAACTGACGAAGGGAGACTTTCCATCTCTTGTTTGTGTCACCTTACCTTAGACGAATAAGACCATCACTAACAAATAATATACAGGGTGACCACAGAAATAATCCTTGATTTCGAATACTTATAATATGAACGCTTAAATGAATATTCTTACAATATTTGTGGCTACAGTTGCATAAACTAACAAAGTTTCATGTGGTATAGGTTAGTATCATAGACACTCGATATGCGCCCCTTTTGTTGTTCGGCAAATATCAATGTGATAATCAAGCTCGGTCGCTTTTGTGGTCACCCTGTATTTCTACCGGTGATTGTGAGCCCTGCAGTGGCTTTTAAGCCTGCTAGGGACATGCATGTTTCACTCCTGCCATCATTCGGCTCTTCGGTTTGATCCCCTTCGCAATCATTAGATTCCGAGTTCAATTCCATAACCTCTGGTTGCCCCAAGGCATGAGAGTGAAATTTGGTAGAGAAATAACTGTTTGGGAGCCCATCAGATGGACTGTACCTGCAATTCAAAAGGTCAGACATGGCACAAACTGTGTTACGATGAATTGTGATGAAAATTGAGTTGAGTATACGTATATGTGAAATACTCAACCACTTACACATTAATTTCATGAACAGACAGTTCCCTTGATTGAACTGGATTGGACATTCTCGAAACCGACAGAAGTATATTCGACAAATATAATTCCATTTGAAACTAGAGCTGAAACATTGATGTCACTTATGTGTATGTCTACATACACACATACATATACATGTACTCATTCCATACGTACTTTTGTTGTACATATATCGAGTATGATGTCAAATGAACCGATCTCGCTGGCTTAGTAGATATAAAACCTAATGTCAAAAAAAATATTGCCAGTAGGGGCATATCTTCACTCATGACGAGAGAGAGAGAGAGAGAGAGAGAGAGAGAGAGAGAGAGAGAGGTAGGAGCGGTATAGATAGAGAGATAGAGGCGTTATAGATAGAGAAATAGAGGGCAAGAAATAGAGCATAAATGAGTTAGAACAACACAAAAATTCAACTAACTGAGCTACAAATTTTCAACGTTATTCAGTGAAAATAATATTGGCGTTCGAAGGGTGTCAGACAAATAGAGATTATACGCTGTAAATAATAATAGATAAAGTATGTTTTATTCCTATAAACTATACAGTATAAATGGCAATAAGGAAACGAAAATGATAGAGCAGAAAAAGAAAAGAAAAAAAATCTGAAAGAAGAGAGCTATAAACTATACACCCCAGTCTGAGCGGTAGGTTTAAGCTGCGGTCTGCAGACAAAATGGTGAAGACATTGCCATGGAGAATGGCCAGCGACACCCGCTGCAATAGCCAACCCACCCTACGAGCTCTTTGCTCATAAAGGCTGCAGTCTCCCGATTTCGCGTTGGAAAACAGCTCGGTGAACCGAGGATACTCCAGTTATGGACGGCGACCGGCGTGGAAAGGAAGTAGTCAGTCAAGCCCTGGTCAAGTACTACATTGTGGGCGGCGATGCCTGAGTTTGCGACCCAATTCATATACTAAAGACTACACTATTTTAGTCGCGCTGTATGACGTTTAATTTTATCTTAGCAACAAATAAAGTCCATCAGGTCCTGTCTTCAACAGCTCCAGACTCTCACGAGCCGACTGGGCTTGATTGACGGTCACCCAGCTCTCTTTCTGCTGAGGAACTGCTTCGCCATGCCGAAGCTCCTCTATACACTCCGCAGCGCTCCATGCTACACCCAGACATCTCTCCTCGCTGACCTCGATACTTGTATCCGAGCAGCAGCCGAGGGGATATGCAACGTCAAGTTTAACGACGTAGGGTGGCAACAGGCCACTTTACCGGTCAGGTATGGCGACCTAGGCCTCCGATCCCCGATGTCACTAACTTTGCCGGCGTATCTTTCGTCGGTAACCTCGTGCTGCGTCCTCGTCAGCAGGGTTCTTCAAAACACAACAGAACCCTCTGTGTTCAGAGAACGTGAGGCCGCCTGTGAGACGTGGGACCGGCTGGGACTTGGCCCAGTAGACGTCCTTCCTCCTTCTCCCCCTGTTGACGTCAAGTCCCCCAACGCACTTGGGATGCCATCCAGTGCAGCCTGGCCTCAGACAGGCTCACACGCCAGCTCGTCAAGCACCGCATTGCTTGTTTTCGTGCGGCCTCCAAACCCCACAGTGGTGCCTGGCTCCATGCTCTGCCCTCCTTCTCCACTGGCACGCAGCTAGACAACCATAGCCTGCGAATCGGCGTTTCCCTGAGGCTCGGCCTCCGGATCTGCCAGCCACACCAATGTCGCTGCAGTTCCACCGTGGACTCTTTCGGCCTCCACCCGCTTTCCTGTCGCCACAGTGCCGGCCGCATTCCACGCCATACTGCCCTCAACGAAGTCATTAAGCATGGCTTGGACGCTGCAGGCTTCCCTTCCCAGCTCGAGCCGGTGGGGCTGGATCGAGGGGACGGCAAAAGGCCAGATGGCATGACCATCTTCCCGTTCCGCGGTGGCAAACCCCTCGTCTGGGATGCCTCTTGCACCGACACCTTCTGCAGCCGCAACCTGATGCAGGTTCTGCTGCACGTCGGGCTGAGGGGGCCAAACTCCTCAAATACCGGTCGCTCTCCGACAGGTTTGCGGTCGTTCCCATGGCAGTGGAAACTTCTGGTGTCCTCGGCCCCAGGGCTACCTCCTTACTCACCACCATAGGCGCTGAGCTGGCCAGCCGCAGGTGTGAGCCCCGCGTGTTGGAGTGGCTTTTCCAGCTCGTCTCTCTTGCCGTCCTCCGGGGAAACGCCTTCTCCATTCTGTACGCCGGGGCTGTGGATGGGCCCCATCGCGTACCATTACATTAGTTAAATACATTCTTTCTTCCCAGTAGAGTGAAACAAACTATTGCTGATCTTCTTATTACTGGCATTGTACAATTCAATAAAAATGTGTTGAAATTTTGACGACCAAACTATATATTTCTTCATTGTACTGTGTCGTTTGATTTGTTTTGTTATTTCAGTTTACTTTTTACACACACACACGCACGCACGCACGCACGCACACACACACGCACACGCGCACACGCACACACACACACATACACACATACACACACACATACATACATACATACATACATACATACATGTATTTATCTATCTGTCTGTCTGCAGAAAAGACTCATGATTGTCTAAAGTATTGCTTACGTAAACGGGAGAGAGAGAGACAAAAAATTGGACTCGGACATGCAAAAGCGACACAGACACACACACACACACACACACACACACACATATATATATATATATATATATATATATATATATATATATACATATATATATATATATATATATATATATACATATATATATATATATATATACATATATATATATATATATATATATATATATATATATATATATATATATATATATATATATATATATATATATATATATATATATATATATATATATATATATATACATATATATATATATACATATATATATATATACATATATATATATATACATATATATATATATACATATATATATATATACATATATATATATATACATATATATACATATATATATATATATATATATGGAATACTGTTGGCTTCTTGCTACAATACTTTCTATACCTTTCATTTATATACATATATATATATATATATATATATACCTTTGTTGGTGTTCTCCACCACCCACCTCTCTCTCTCTCTCTCTCTCTCTCTCTCTCTCTATATATATATATATATATATATATATATATATATATATATATAGAGAGAGAGAGAGAGAGAGAGAGAGAGAGAGAGAGAGAGAGGTGGGTGGTGGAGAACACCAACAAAGGTAGCTGCAGAGCTAGAATAACATTACAACAACGAGACTAGACCAATAACGGCGTCGGTTACAAACAATATGAGGTCTTCACTCATTCTTCTCACATTTTGGTTGTGCAATATAAAAGACTGTCAGTTCATCATACATAGACATAGACACACGATGACAAAAAAGCTAGTTAATTTACCATTCTTGCACTAACAAAAGACATATTTCTCAGTGAGTCGTCCCAGAAGAGAGACAGACAATGCCATACAGACAATAGACTTACACATTTAATTCATTTATCTATTTCATTTAACACTTTTGAATTCTGTAATTTGCTTTTTCCTTCACACATACACACATACACACACACATATATATATACGTGTGTGTGAGTATATATGAGATTCATATATATATATATATATATATATATATGAAAAGAGTCAGGACCCCGACGGCTGAGCTCCGGGCGTTTCGGATCTAGCAGTCGAAACGGGCGGAGCTCAGCCGTCGGGGTCCTGACTTTTTTCATATTACCTACTCAACTACCCTAAGTTATGGTCCACCTGGTATATTACCACACCGTCTTTGTTATATATATATATATATATATATATATATATATATATGTGTGTGTGTGTGTGTGTGTGTGTGTGAGAGAGAGTCCCGGGTTCAATCGGGGTTAACCACAGTAGGTAAGGTACTCAATACATTAGTAGAGTGTATACAACAAATTTAATATAGAAATGACTTCGACACGACTAACCTGTTTCATTCGAAGGAAATCATCAGGAAAGCCCTTCGAATGAAACTGTTCTAGTCCTGTAGAAGCCATTTCTATATTAAATATGTTATATATATATATATGTGTATGTATATATATATGTATATATATATATATATATATATAGTGTTTAGAAAAGATTGTTTTGGTAAAAACAGGAGTAAGCAGGAGAACGCTCTCAACAATCGTAGAGTTTAGTTACGATGGAGAATTTTATAAAAATAACAAAATAAGATGCTGAGGTTACATATATCGTTTAATCATAAATGTAACCTCAGCATCTTATTTTGTTATTTTTATGTGTGTATATATATATATATATATATATATATATATAAGTTACTGCTTCGAATGAAATTTAAAAAAAATATATTGGTGGAGCTGACTTGAGATCTACTAGTGACAACCTGCAGCATTTTGATTAACCTATACTTTTGTCAGACAATATGTTTAATTACGTCATCTATTAATCAATATTTTAATACATACATACATATATATATATATATATATATATATATATATATATATTATATATATATATATATATGTATGTATAACGAAGGAAGTGTAGTAAGGAACCAGGTGGACCATAACACACCAGAGTACTCGATATTATGGGTAGTAGAGAGTCGGTAATAGGAAAAGAGTCAGGACCCCGACGGCTCAGCTCCGGCCGTTTCGGCAGCTAGTTCTGAACCATTCAGAACTAGCTGCCGAAACGGCCGGAGCTGAGCCGTCGGGGTCCTGACTCTTTTCCTATATATATATATATATATATATATATATATATATATATATATATATATAAAGAGAGAGAGGTAGAACACTGAAAGGTAAATTACGTAGTGGTAGAGCACTCAGTCCATGGGACGAGATTGGTAGAAGTAGTAACACAACAGTTAGTTCACCATACCGAGAACAATTGTTTCACTTTAGCGGATCTTCAGCTCGGATATATATATATATATATATATATATATATATATATATATATATAAGCTTGCGTGTTACATAAGTTGGATAAATGATTTCGGATTCATAGAAACACTTCGGACATTTTTTATCATCCTATTTGTCCAGGTCTGTTTATTAACCTGTTAGTTCTTTCGTTACTTTGGTATTGTGTGGTTGGGTTTTGCCTACCGCAATGTTCAATTTGTCAAGCTAAGAGTTACGGCCCTTACCATTCTGAGTTCAAATCCCGCCGAGGTTAACTTTGCCTTTCATCCTTACGGGGTCGATAAAATAAAGTACCAGTAATACACTGGGATAATTGCTGGCCTTGTGCCAAAAGTAGAAACAGTTATTACTCTAAGGACACCCTTACTGAGTGCTTTGCTAACTCATTCCTATTGTAGGTCGACTTTGCTTGCCACAGCCAAAGCTTCTATTTTACTAAGCTTCCACTTGTGTATATCATCATCATCATCATCATCAACGTTTAACGTCCGTGTTCCACGCTTGCATGGGTTTGGACGGGGGTAGTCCCACTTGAGGCCAGAGTGATTGTCTTGCTCGCATAGGACTGTCTGGCAGGTTTTCTACAGTTGGATGCCCTTCCTAACACCAACCACATTTACAGTGTGGGTCTGGGAGGTTTTTACCGTGTTGCCTACACGGCCACATTACAGCGTGGACTGTGTGTTTTTTTGTCATGACACCTACACGATCTCGTTTGTTTCGGCCTGGATGGCGCGGCACCAACATAACTTTACATGGAACGGGGTGGTGTGGATGGGGTGGGGGTGGTGGCGGGACGGGGTGTAGTTTGTTAGAGATGCCTACTGGCAAGGCGGGTCTTCTCTGTTACTGAGTACCGCCAAAGGTCACGGTCCAGTGACATTGTCTTGGAGAGGTGTAAGTGTATGAGGTCGGAGTTTATCAGCTCATCCCATGTTTTTCTAGGTCTGCCTATTCCGTGGCTACCGTCTATCTTTATTGCCCTGCACTTTGTAATACAGCTATCGACTTTCATGCGCATCACGTGTCCATACCAACGCAGCCTTCTCTCGAGTAAACAACATCTGATCCCTCTTATCTCTAATTTTTTCCTTAGTTCGTTTATGCTTTGCCGTTCACGTATATTACTGTTACACATCCAGCGGAGCATGCAAGCTTCGTTCCTCTCTAGTCTGCGTATATCCTCTGCACACAATGCCCAGGTCTCACTACCATGCAACATTGCTGTTCGTATGCAGGCATCGTACAACCTGCCTTTCATTTTTAGGGAGAACCCTTTAGCAGCTAATAGTGGTATAAGCTCTCTGAACTTTTTCCAACCAGTTCTGACTCTAGCTACAGTACTTTCAGAGCACCCTCCCCCACTGCTGATTTTATCGCCCAGGTAACGGAAACTGTCCACTATTTCTATAGAACCCTCTGCGCAATTGAAAGAGCTAGTATTTTGTGGGCACTTGCTGCTACTTATTGCACCAGAACATCGGCCACATGTAAAGTCTATGTTCTTAGTTAGCTTACCTGTGATCCCACTACATCTTTTATGCACCCATACTTTGCATTTAGGACATAAGATGGAGTTTCTACCTACGCCTTTCCTACATACCGAGCACGACCATTTCCCAGAAGGGACCGCCGCCTTGTTTTCTTTCCTACAAACTAGAACTTTGGTCTTAGCCAGGTTAATTTTAAGTCCTTTTGACTCTAGGCCGTGCTTCCATGTTTGGAATTTCTTCTCTAGCTCGGCCATTGATTCCGCTATGAGTGTCAGGTCGTCTGCGTATAGGAGTTCCCATGGGCAGCCTGTCTTGAACTCCTCTGTTATAGCCTGAAGGGCAATAATAAATAGTAGGGGGCTGAGAACAGAGCCCTGATGGACGCCAACTTTTACGCTAAACTCTTCACTATATTCGTTGTTAATTCTAACCTTGCTGACTGTTTCTTTATACATGGCTTGTATAGCCCTCACAAGCCATTCGTCAACGCCTAGTTTTCTAAGAGCCCACCAGATAATGGAGCGGGGGACTCTGTCGAAGGCTTTCTCCAGGTCGACAAAAGCTAAGTAGAGGGGTTTACCTTTAGCTAGGTACTTCTCCTGTAGTTGTCGTACTATGAAAAGAGCGTCTGTGGTGCTTTTGCCTGACACAAACCCGAACTGCATTTCATCTAGATCAATTCTCTCTCTGATTAGTTGCGCTATTACTTTTTCCGTGACCTTCATGACCTGGTCGATTAATTTAATGCCTCTATAGTTACTCCTATCTAGGGCGTCTCCTTTACCCTTATAACAGTTAACGATGATGCTGCTATGCCAGTCCTTCGGAACAACCCCATTCTGTACGACTTGGTTAACTATGCGGGTGACCATGGTGTGTCCCACCGTGCCAGATGCCTTCAGCATCTCAGCAACTATTTCCGAAGGCCCAGCCGCCTTACCAGTCTTCATATCCTTGATTGCCTTACTTATTATACTCCCCTCGACTAACACTGCTGGTCCCTCTATCGGGTCGATATGGGGGAGACTGTCTTTCTCCCATTTATTCTCCTCATTTAGTAGCCTTTCATAGTGACACTTCCAAGCTACCTTCTTATCAGTGTCGGTGATGGCAAGTATGTGATGGCATATATATATATATATGTATATACACACACACACGTGTGTGTGTTTGTGCTTTTTTTTAGAAATTTAAGATCGGCTCTCATCTTTTCTTCTTTCTCTCTGTCTGACACTTTCCATTTCACAACAGGTCGAACTAACAAGTGCTTTTGATTCATTCAGTGATAGAAAGGAAGGTTTATCGGTCATACAATAACAACGTTTCAGTAAGATACAGGTGCAGCCAACTCATAATATTATAAAATTAAATCAAATTGTTTAGAACTTTTGACCCACTGACGTAATTTTTTAATCCCGAGTCAGCACTCTAGGCACAAAAAGATTTTAATTTTTACTTTTCTGCTTGCATGGCAACAGAAAATTTGTTTGTTGATATGGGATCAGTCCATGAAAACTGCATATCAGCCCCTCTGTAACACATCAAGCTTTCCTGACTACACTATCAAAGAGGAGATAAAACGAAAGCTTAAAAAAGAAATATTAACTTACTAATTCTCCAAGTACCGGTCACTCTCCGACAGGTTTGCGGTCGTGCCCTTGGCAGTGGAAACTTCTGGTGTCCTTGGTCCTAGGGCTACCTTCCTACTCACGACCATAAGCGTTGAGCTGGCCAGCCGCAGGTGTGTTCCTCGCGAGATGGAATGGCTCTTCCAGCGCATCTCCCTTACCATCCTCCGGGGAAACGCCTTCTCCATTCTGTCCGCCGGGGCTGTGGGGAGGCCAGCACGTGGGACCCCATTTGCTCACTATAAAGAGAGATGGGGGCGACGACGGTGGGAGTTCGGCTCTTCCGTGTTCGGACACATTGTATCTGCCATGTGGATCATGGAACACAACTATTACTACAGCTCTTAGCATGTTCTAATTAGAAGATTAAAAACTGTTCAGCTGTTCATGTGACCTTTCCCTGTTTGACTTATTAACGCATACATACATCATGTTATATTTGTTTTCTGCAACTATATAGTACATACGTATCGATCGACAAGTTCCCAGATCTCATTCGCCTAACCACATGAGGTAGAACTCGTTAAATCTGACTAAGGAAGCAATATTTCCTATTAAGGCGCTTGGCTTGGTGTTTAGAGAATTGGATTTGCAATCATGAGATTGTGAGTTCGATTTTCTGAAGCAAGACACCTTATCTTACGTTGCTCTTTCTGTCAGGAGTTGCGATCGGTAGATAGTTTCAGCAGTGGAAAAAGCAATGGTAAAATTATTTCCTTGGTCTGAGTTGACGAGTTCCACCCAACTCGGTTAGAGAATGAGGCTTGAGATCTTGTCTGTCGATTTGATCACACCGTATGAACGTTATTCGTGAATTATACATCTTTCATGTGCATTTCTTCTTCTTTGCATGTTGTTGCTATTTCCAACCTGCATTTATCAATACTATGACCAATATCTTTGGTTTTGATAGCTTAGTACCTCGACGGTATTTGAACTCAGAACATAGCCAGTACATATTCTATCTGACCTTCTATTGTCTCTACCAGTTCTTGGCCTGAGTGATATAATTACACATACACACACTCTTTCTCTCCTACACACTTACATACATGCATACAGGCATACATATATACATATAGATATATATACATGCATACATACATATGTACATACATACAAACATACATGCAAACATACATATGCATGCATACATACATATATGATGGCTGCCCCCTCGTTATCGAGTATGGCCATTGCACGATATAACATTAATAATTATCAATTAATGCTCTCATGCAATGCCTGTGCGTGAAGATTTTTTTTCAAAATGAGGAAATACTGTGCACTGAGCCAATCCCACTCTCTCTGCGACAGTAGCTATAACCCGAAAAGAAGTAAAGATCAACATCATTGGTAACTACTGAGCCACAGGTTTTATGTCGGAGTTATCCCAGTTTCCTGAGTTGCCTTCTCCTAGAAGAATGCTATGACAAAGGCTAGGGGTCCTTCACTCCCAGTGGATTAACCGCGCGATCGAGTATCCAGCCCAACTATTTCTATGTCCCCGCGCATATACATACATACATACATATGTACACATGCATATACATATATATATATATATATGTACATATATACATACATACAATCATACATATACTTGCACACACACACACACACATACATACGCACCCACGATCAAACAAACAAATACAGACACACATACACACGTAAATAATTTGCATAAAGCGAACCCCTTCCTGATTACAAAATATGTTTAGAAAGCAACGCCATTTTTCTTTTTCTAATATTTTCTGTATTTCTTTCTTAATCGTTCTTCATGTTTCGTAAAGTATAACTCACAAATCGTGAATCATAATAACAAACTAATGCCAGACACTAATGGCCAAGCTATTTGTAGCTTGCTGAAAGAAACCTGATCCTAAATGAGCAGATAAATAATTCCCAGTTGTGATAACGAATGAGAAACACACACACGCAACAATGTTCGATAGTTCTTGCCGGAAAGGTCGCCACTACAAGTAATTCTCTCAGAGTGTAAGTCCGTGGAGGAAGAGAGTTGTCAAATGTCGATAGATCTTAGAAATCCAATATGGAAATATGAAAATCCAATATCATTATTATGACAATATTTATTATTATGAAAATATTAACATTGTTATTATGAAAATATTAACATTATTATTATTATAGAGGGTCGGGCGGCATGCTTTGAAGCATAGAGTTACCTCCCTTTATGATCTGAGTTCAAATCCCGCCGAGGTTAACTTTGCCTTTCATCCTTATGGGGTCGATAAAATAAAGTACCAGTAATGCACTGGGATAATTGCTGGCCTGGTGCCAAAAGTAGAAACAATTATTATTATGGCAGTATCGGTAGAGGGTCGGACGTTATGCATTGCAGCATACAGTTACAGCCCTTTACGGTCTGAGTTCAAATCTCATCGAGGTTAACTTTACCTTTCATTCTTACGGGGTCCATAAAATAAAGTACCAGTAATGCACTGAGGTAATTGCTTGCCTTGTGCCAAAAGTAGAAACAATTATTATTATGGCAGAATCAGACGTAGAGCGTCGGGCAACATGCTTAGTGACATAGAGTTATGGCCCTTTACGTTCTGATTTCAAATCCCACCGAGATTAGCTTTGCCTTTCATCATTCCAGGGTCGATAAAATAAAGTATCAGTAATGCACTAGAGCCGATTTAAGCGATTTTCCTTTTCCCTCAAAATTGTTGACATTGTGCCTAAATTAGAAAACCATTATTATTATTTTCTTCTTTTGTTAAAGAGTTAAAAGAAAGAAGCATGACGTCAGATGGACCCAAGGAAATTATTATTCTATTGGCCTTTCTATTGTTGATATTATCTGTTGTGTCAAATATGGTGGACCATTATATTGTTTTGCTCAGAAGTAGGAGGTATGCAACACTCTCGACATTACTGGCATCTTGAGGTTCACTATAAGCTCTAGTGTGCCATTTTAGGCCACCAGAGGATATGCATTCTTTATCACAAGTATTGTATGTGTATGTTGCCTTTCAAGCCATGGTAATTTGGTAATCCACGGAAGCTCTATAGTCATGGCAGTAAAGATGAATTTTATTGCCAGCTTTGTTAAAGTAGAATCTGTTACAGATTTCGCATGTTAGATCACCAGCTTATTGTGGTAATTCGACAGTAAGACTCTCTTTGATACCCATTTTAAATTTCTCAGGTTGTATCCGAGATGACTCGAAAATCCTTTTCTTGGTAAATTATCTTTCTCCATTTACTTCTATCAGAAGCATCAGTTTCCTATTTTGCAGTATCTATGTTAACACATGTAAGTGACTCTTTAAGGCGGACCTTATAACTCTTCCTGGGTTTGTGATGTGGTCGATTTCCACTGGTCAGTTTTCCATATAACACCCCCTTGGAAAGTTGGCTGTCATCCATGCTTACCACGTGACTACTCCACCCCAGTCTGTTTTCGGGACCAGAAATTCGATGCTTTCCCAGTGCGTTATCTCAAGAACCTCCGTGTCACTTACGTGGCGTCTCCACTTATTTCCAGCAACCCTTTTGAGACATATTTCGTAAAACCTCCCCAATGGAACATCTCTTAGCAGAAAGGACTGGGTAACCCTAAACAGGGCCAGAGCCAAAACGGGCAAAATTGGAGACAACCTCCACAAGTGAGGATTGGCCACCTGCGCTGAGTGCCCCTGCGGCGAGACCTCCCAGACCATATCCCACATCCTCCGTGGGTGCTCACTGGGACCCACATGCTCCGATCAAGACCTGATGGAAGCAAACGACGCTGCACTTCAATGGATACGGCATTGGCGCGACAAGATATGATGATGATGACCAAGCCCTCACCTCCCAGACACCGGCAGCACTTCATTGCAGGACACAGCACCATTGATGGCTAAAGAATTTCTACTGCTCCTGTCTATACTGTACGATCTGACTGAGTGAGGAAATTACTAGCGGTGTTTCTTTGTCATGTACCTTTCACGTAATTCCGAAGCTGAATGAGCATAAATGATATGTGACGTAACTGAACATTACAGATACAATTGTTCGGTCGGACTTCCATACAGTTTCTGTCTACCTGATTACACTCACAAGCTTGAGGCTATGGTGAAGATATTTGCTCAAGATATCTCGCAGTGAGACCTCACATGATTATGAAGTGAATTACTTAACCCTTCAGCCATACATACATACATGCATACATACATACATGATGATGGCTGCCCTCTCATTATCGAGTATGGCCATTGCACGATATACCATTATTAATAATTGTTTCTACTTTAGGCACAAGGCCAGCAATTACTCAGTGCATTACAGGTACATTATTTTATCGACCCGGTAAGGATGAAAGGCAAAGTCAACCTCGGCGGGATTTGAACTCAGATCGTAAAGGGACGTAACTATGCTGGAAAACATGGCGTCCGACCGATACTGCCATTATTGGCATTGGATTGGCATTATTAATAATTATTAATTTATTCTATCGTGCAATGCCTGTGCGTGAAGATATTTTTTAAAGTGAAGAAAGACTGTGCACTGAGCCAATCCCACTCTCTGGGCGACAGTAACTATATTCCGAAAAGAAGAAAAGGTTTTATATCGGAGTTATACCAGTTTCCTGAGTTGCCTTCTCCTAGAAGAATGCTCTGACAAATGCTAGGGGTCCTTCACTCACATACATACATACATACATTCATACATACATACATACATACATACATACATACATACATACATACATACATACATACATACATACATGGTGGCTGCCAACTCGTTTTCGAGTACGGCCACTACTTTATATCCATGTAGGAGAACCCCTAGCAATGCGCTGAACGAGTGTGACTTTTTAGTCCAGCCAGCGACTTAAAAACTCTGGTACAAACGCTACACTTGTGACAATTATTGACACATAGTGCTGGGCCCATGGTACCATGTGACGACAAGTGCAGATAGATCTCCAGATATAAAGCAATGCCTGTGCCGTGAAGCTTTTATAGTGAGCAAAGGCACTGCACAAAGCCAATCCCACTCTCTTAACCAAGATGATATTTACCAAAAAGAAGAACAAGTCAACATCATTGGATACCATCAGGGTTGCAAGTGTTATATCAGAGTTTTCCTTCTCCTAGAATTCTGCCTTGACAAAGGCTAAGGGGTGATCTCTCCCGGTGATTTTGGATGGCCATTGACTCTTAAGAGCTCCTTTGACAGGTTTTGTTTTTAGTCCTGCAGGATGTCCAAAGTCACCCTCCTCACCAAGAAACCTTGGTGGGGTTGCCAGTTTAGTCGCCAACGACCCGACCATGAGACAGGTTGTACTGGGATACATGTTACCAGTAGCACCAACTGGTGACCTGACATACATACATACATACATACATACATACATACATACATACATACATACATACATACATACATACATGGTGGCTGTCAACTCGTTTTCGAGTACGGCCACTACTTTATATCCATGTAGGAGAACCCCTACCGATGCACTGAACGAGTGTGATTTTTAAGTCCAGCCAGCGACTTGAAAACTCTGGTACAAACACTACACTTATGACAATTATTGACACAGTGCAGGGCCCATGGTACCATGTGACGACAAGTGCAGAGAGATCTCCAGATATAAAGCAATGCCTGTGCCGCGAAGCTTTTATAGTGAGCAAAGGCAATGCACAAAGCCAGTCCCACTCTCTTAACCAAGATGATATTTACCAAAAAGAAGAACGAGTCAACATCATTGGATACCATCAGGGCTGCAGATGTTATATCAGAGTTTTCCTTCTCCTAGAATTCTGCCTTGACAAAGGCTAAGGGGTCATCTCTTCCGACATACATACATACATACATACATACATACATACATACATACATACATACATACATACATATGCAGTCAACGCGATCAGTCGCATATTTTGGCGTGGGAGACTATTTATTAAATTTAAGATGAATACTATCTCCGACAGTAATGCCACAACTACAGTCATGTTGAATAACTGGTTATTCTTCTAACTATATCTTCTGAAGACACCTTTTATTCGAATTCGTAGAGATATCCGACTAAATACATAATTCATTTTACAAGGATTTGCTACAAACAACATGGCTGAACACAACATCAACAACAAAATTAAGGAAGTACCGAAGACAAATAACAAGGAAGGTAAACAAACTTTATTCAGTTGTAGCTACAGAAGAAACCGAAATTATAAATGGCATGTCTCTTGGAGTTGCGAACTTAATAATGATTTATTTAATTGTTATAAAATGGCAAAATCAATCCCTCCATTGGCTATATGAACAGAATGAAGTTATGTATGTATGTATGTATGTATGTATGTATGTATGTATGTATGTATGTATGTATGTATGTTATCTCTTTCTCTTAATTTCGAGTATATTTTTTTGACCGGCCACCTTCCTGGTGGCATGGTTGTAAAAGAAAAGAAATTGTTTTGCAAATTTTGAAGGTGCCAGCTATCGCAGCCATTTGTAGACTATGAATTAGGGAGCTGCGCTCTTTGTTCGCAAATCCAAGTTCAGTCATACTTTGGTCCAAGCGGGTTGGTATATAACCCGTAGCTCCAATAATGATGGGTATGAAGCTGAAGGTGTATCTTGGATACTGGATTTGTAAACTCCTCATCAATGGTCCGTAGATGTCCTCCTTCTCCTGTATTTTTCTGACAACATTTACATCAATTGGGCAGCTGATCTCCACAACAGAACACGTTTTCAATGTGTGGTCCCAAACAACAATATCAGGCCGGTTGTGCTTTAATTTGGTGGCAGTTTTTATTTTCAGGTTCCACCAGTATTCCTTAGTTCCATCTGTCTCAATATATTCTTGCTCGTTTGTTAATTTTGTTTTCCGAAGTGCGTTCCAGATGGTTCTAGCTATCCCATCGTGTCTCATGGGGAGGTAGTAGCGATATGACATTCTTTCGCAGCTGGCAACAATGTGGCTTACATCCTCGATCTTTGTTTTACATAGCCTACATTTATTGTCAGCTGATGGCCCTCCCCTTTTGTGCAGCAGATATTTGGTAGAGAGTTCTTGTTCCTGTATTGCATAGAGATATCCCTCAAGGTGTGATGTCATAAACTTGTCGGAACTCCATGCCAGGCTTTTTGAGTGGTTTATATTTCTATGGCCTGTGTTTTACGTCTCAAGTATCCATGCACAACTTTTTCTGTAAAATGGTCAATTTTTTCATCTTGTTTGAACATTGAATAGGATCTTCCGATTTCTCTGGGTGAGAGATTTATATCAGGTTATATTCCATATCTCTCCTCCAGATCAGTGGCTATTCTAATGATATTTTTCTTTCATGCTCATAAACCTGGGCAAGATGGTCGCCAACCTTTTTCCTCTGTTGAAGCTGTTGCTTCAGTGTTACTATCCGGGTCTCATATGATGTTAATATGGATTTTAGACCCCGGCCACCTTCCTTGCGTGAGAAGTATAGCCTATCCACATCACCATTGATGTTAAAGTTCCCAGTAACACTGAGAAGTTACCGAGTTCTAACATCCATCTCACTTAGTTCTTGCAATGACCAGTTCAGCAGGCCAAATGTTGGCGTTAGAATTGGCACAGCATAAGTATTGTGGGCAATGTATTTGTTGTACGCTGACACTTCTGATGACCATATTTTCTTTACTCTTTTGAGGTATTCAGTTCTGGTTCTCTCCTTATTTATGGGTCCATCATATCTGACATTCTCATCCTGTCCAAGATATCTGTAGTTGTCACCTGACCGTAGAGGTTGTATTGTCAGGCCGTTCATCTCTAGATTTCTAGAGGAGGGCACAGCTCTTCCACGTTTTACTGCCAAATATGCACACTTGGACTCACCAAATTTCATTTTGATGTCTGTTGAAAATTGTGTAATGAGGTCCAATTGTTTCTTGATGTCATTGATATTTGGCCCATACAACTTCAGGTCATCAACAAAGAAAAGGTGGGAGATACTTCTGGACCCACTTCTTTGTCCACCTTGTTTCCTGAGTAGGTAAGATAGTGGATTTAGTGAGAGAACGAAGAAATAGCGCTGACAAGCTATCACTCTGAAAGATGCCCTTCTGGTAATGTATCTTATCAGTCTTAACTTGCTCTTTCTCACCTCTAAGGATCAAATTGGTGTACCAGTTCTTGGTCAGACGTTCAACAGCAGCTACTAGTGGTTGTGGGACTTTGATTAACTGTAAAGCCTTAACAATCCACCCATGAGGTACACTATCAAATGCTTTTTGATAGTCCAGCCACACCACAGTTATGTTTCTGCGATTCTTTGTTGTTTTTTCTTGAATCATTTTATTAGTTAGTAGGTGATCTATGCAACCCCACACCTCCCTCTTTCCACCAGCTTGCTCAGGTGTTATGATGTTGTTGGTAGCACAGTGATCCTGTAAGAACAGGTTAAGGCACCCAGTATATAATTTATACATGATGTTTTGGCAGGCTATTGGGCGGTAATTTTTAGCAAGGGTGGTTTGGCTATTTTGGGGAATGAGGAGAGTAGTGGCAGTTGATAACCATCTGGGAAGTTCTTGTGTGCCTTTAATGGTTTCTGTAAACAGCCGTATGAGATCTTGCCGATAGAAAGTGAAATTCTTCAACCAGTACCCTGTAATGAGGTCTGGGCCTGGTGATTTCCTATTCGACATTTTCTGTAGAGCTGTTTCCAGTATTGACCCATCTATGTCATATTGTTTTGTCTGGACATGTTGGCAGTAGTCCTGTTCCAGTTCTTTTAGCCAATTAGTTTGTTTGTTGAATCCGTCATCCGTTTCCCATACAGATCTCCAGTAGCTCTCAACCCGTTCTTTTGAAAGGGTGTCATTTTCAGAGGTTGAGCTTTTGCCACCGAAGCTGCGATAAACTGATTTAGGATCTCTGGCAAACAATCTATTTAACACTTGTCGTTTATGTCCTGTTGACTTATATTTTAGTCTTTCTGTTGTAGCTGGGAGTTGTTGTTTCAACTGGTGTAATTTGGAGTTTAAAGTTTTAAATTTTGTATCTCCAAATCGTCTCTCTAACCTTTTTTTTAGTTCTTCCTGGTATCGTGTGAAGTTTCTCTCTATGTTGCATTTCATAACGACTGCGATGTGTGAGATACTTCGTCTCAGGGACAAAATTTTGCTTTTTAAATTTCGCATCCACGCTGGTTCAGGCTTCTTGTTTGTATCTTGATTGCGTGGTTTTAGATGTTTGTTATATGATAGCAATGTGACAGCTGAAACATATAACCAAAATGTTAAGCGTTTCAAATGTCGTTTCTACACCTTTAGATCGTATAGCCTTCAGATAATTGTCAACTATTTCGTTCACCGCTTCCAATTCCAATTTAGTGGGTTCTTTACTGATTCTGATGTTGTATGGTCTGTCGCTCACATTAAGGCTGTGTATCTCTTGAAACATATCGTTCCATATCACTTGTAAGGTGTCCACAAGTTTTTGGTGTTCTGTTTGTTCAGTAGAGTCATGAATTTCAGCCTCGTTGTTGATGTGGTGACAATTACTACTAGAGTTAGCTGACCTTTCTCGCTGTTCTTCAGTGGAAGTGGGATGGATTTCAGCAAAATTGTTGCTGAGCTGTTCACTGTTAGATTTAGCTGGCCATTATCTTTGTCTGTCAGTGGAGGTGGGGTGGTTATCTACAAGGGCTGTATTTGTAGTATCACTCAATTCCGTTAGATGTATCAATTTACATCTAATGATACGTTTTGCCTGTTCATTTAAATGCTTTAGAGAAAAGTCTAATTCTGGGTGTTTGGAGTTCCATAAAGTTTTTAGCCTTTGCATAAAACCGAACTTTTGGGGTTCAGATTGTTTGTATGCTTCATATAATTCTTTGTTAAGCTCGTAGCTCCACTGTATACAACGGTTGTAGTTGCGATTTGGTCGAAGGAGACTTGAACGTTTTGCCATGATGAGT
>OZ024742.1:315736709-315744975 GCA_964016885.1 Eledone cirrhosa
ACCGTATTTGCCGGCCTATATTTTACGTTATGTTTTGATGTTTATAGGCATTTTTATGGACTACATCCAATATTCGCAGTTTTTCACTCTCCGCGGATACTCTAGGAACATAACCCCGCGAATACCGGGGAACGGCTGTACCACAATTTCTATGTTAAATCAATTAATTAATTATCTAGTTATTCAATTATTTCGTCCGTGTTTCTATACTTTTCGTTTTCCGTAGTTTTGCTTTTCTCCGATTACAAATAACAGTTTGTAGACAAATATTACAATTAGATATACTCCCACATTGGTTAGTTGTATATCCGTAAACAAGCTATTAAATTTGATTGACACATAAAATAATAACTAACTAAAACGAGGTGGAGGGAAATTTTTTTATTGAAAATTTGTGGAGGGAAAACGAGCCACAAATTATACATAAATAGCAACCACACCTCCCCCAATCCACACCATACCGCATTAAATAAATAATAATGATTTCTACTATAGGCACAAGGCCAGTAATTTGAGGGGTAGGGGAAAGTCGATTAAATCGACTCTAGTGCATTACTGGTACTTTATTTTATCGACCTCGTAAGGATGAAAGGCAAAGCTAATCTCGGCGTGATTTGAACTCAGAATGTAAATAGTTGTAATTCTATGCTGCAAAGCATGGTGTCCGATGTTCTCCCAATACAGCTAATGCACCGCCCTTAATAATAATTGTTTCTACTTTAGGCACAAGGCCAGCAATTACCCAGTGCATTACTGGTACTTTATTTTATCGACCCCGTAAGGATGAAAGGCAAAGTAAACCTCGGCGGGATTTGAACTCAGATCGTAAAGGGACGTAACTATGCTGGAAAGCATGGCGTCCGACCCTCTACCGATACTGCCAATCCACCGCCCTTAATAATAATGGTTTGGAATCCAAGCTCAACAATTTGGACTGATTCTGCTGACCTACGGTCAAAAGCATTGCAGCTGTAACCATCACGACGTTTTTCTTCAGACATAACTTACCTTAGAGATCAAAATCCAATAATTTTATTTTTCTTGAAGATGGTTGGGTGTAATTTGAGGGAAATTTAGCTTCTATTTCTAGTAGGTCAAGCGACTACGTCATGGTTGTCGATTTGGCTCATATCAACTTAGTAAATGTCACAAGCGGATGTTGACTTTATATACAATCTCCAGACATCTACTTGATAGATAGCCATCGGGTGCCGACAAGGCAGCAATAGATAAAGACAATATAAACAGTGATTCGACTGATATAAATCTTTGAATATTGATTTTCTTGGCTGCAGATTTTGATTTCGTAATCAAAGTCGACTAACACAGCTCATAGATTATTGATGAATACTTTTAAATATCGGCTAGACAGGTGACAGGCAGAGATACACTCACAGTTTGTCACACCAGTTCAGTAACATATGTTATCCCTACTAGATCTAATAGACACATGACAATTACTCTGTTGACCTATGGAAGTATGAAAGGTTAAATACATACTTATCCAATAAGGAAATTTGGTAGTTTGATGTTTCTTCTTTTTCTAACAGGCTTACTTTCTTTTTTTTTTTTCCAATCCATCAATCAATCATTATATCTCTCTATCTATCTATCTGTCTATCTATCTGTCTGGCACATTGAATGCGCTCAGGCGCACACAGTCCTCTGGCAAGCGGGCGCAGCAATCAGTGGAGACTCCACTTCGACATTCTATAGAGGGATTGTACGTTACAAGGGCGACGACGTGCTCAGGCGTCGAAGACGATGAGCTCACCAGTCTGTTTGGTAGGACTTTACGCCCGGGACCTATGGACAACTTCCAGAGGTCCCTGGCCTGGCAGTGCTACCGAGGAGCTCTACCGGTTCGTGACAAGATCTACAGGCACGGACGCCCCGGCAGGGATCCTTCCAAGAGGACGTGTCCAAGATGCGCGCAGGACATTGAAACAGTCCTGCACGCAATTGTACACTGCGCGGGCGTAACTGACCTGTGGAACTATGCAGAACAACTGCTGTCGCGTATGGGACAAATCCAGTTGACTGCCGAGTCCATAGTAAGGATCAAACCGCCAGCCTCTTTCAAAAACGAAAAGGTGTCTATGGTGAAAGAAGTTATATGGTGGACGAGATTGAGAGGACTGAGGACAGATGCTTTTCTCTACGGACAACAATTGATTCCCTTCTTTAGGTATCACTTTAGAAGGAGAATCAGAGTGGAGAGAGAGGCACTGCACCCCAGTAAATTTACTGAAAGGTGGATGAATGAAGCGAAAATGGCCCGAGTGATTGTGCCTTCTCTGTTTATAAGCCTGTAGGTTGAAGAAGAAAGCAAAGGGAAGAAAGGAGCACTTGCACAACACGCTCCTGGAGTTGAAGGTTGTTCTATCGACGGGGTATTAAACAACCCATTTGTGGCGCCTCCCCCCTATTGGGGATTTCGATTGTTGTAATTGTTTGTTTTTATATTTTTTACACGACTGTATGTAAAATCCCCGGCATGTCTTTGTATTGTCCCCTTTTCTTGTGCGCCCTTGTGGCAAATAAAGAAATATATCTATCTATCTGTCTGTCTGTCTGTCCGTCTACTTCTCTCTCTCTCTCTCTCTCTCTCTCTCTCTATATATATATATATATATATATATATATATATATAAAAATTGAGATGAGCAGAACAAGCAAGCGTTAAAAGATGATTTAAATATCTACCTTTTCGCAATGCTATTACCGGCGGTTTCCATTTACAAAAGATTAGAAATTCAGAGAATTTCTAACGGAAAAGTAAAATTCACCAGATAACTATTTCCATTCTATAGGGTCCCACGGCCTGCAAATATAGGTAGATATTTAAATCATTTTTTAATTTATTTAAAGAATTGTTTAATGTTTGTTTGTTCTGCTCATCTCAATTTTTATACTTCTGGTATCTCGAATTAGTACCATAGGACAACAATTATATTATAGGCGCCCTATATATCTCTATGGGTACTTAGTACTCAGAGAGATATTTACCTCATTTATATATATATATATATATATATATATATAAATGAAATAACAGGAGGCTGGACTGGTGTAAATCCTTGAAAGGTTTATTATACTATGATCATTTCAATGACGGGGTTCCATTTGAATCCGGTGATATCATCAGGTATTGGAATATAACAAAGGCATGGGTCCGAAAAACCATGGGTCCGAGAAACCAGAGACAGAGAGAGCGGCTGACCAACTAGCTTCACAGCCAGCCGCCTTCAAAGGCTGGCTGTGAAGCTAGCTGGTCAGCCGCTCTCTCTGTCTCTGGTTTCTCGGACCCATGGCTTTTTACATATTCATTTGTTATATTCCAATACCTGATGATATCACCGGATTCATATGGAACCCGGTCATTGAAATGATCATAGTATAATAAACCTTTCAAGGATTTTCACCAGTCCAGCCTCCTGTTATTTCATTTATAATTAACTCCGTATTCGCACCACCAACTACACAAACGAAGATGGGTGAACTGCACTGCGTTGAGTACTCTTCACAATATTACACCAGTATTGACCATACGGAATGACCAGTTCTATCCAGTGGTGAACCAACAAACCTTAAGATATATATATATATATATATATATATATATATATATATATATATATATATATTAGAAAGATCGAGTATCGAAAAATCGGCGCACGAGTTCACGATAAACAAAATTCGAAATGAGCGGCAGAGGGCTCAATAATTCAGATGAATCAGAGCTATAACTATCGTTAAAATACCGTCACATATAGAACAAGTCTACAATCAACCATACGATAAAAAATCGATAATAGAAGATTCGGGACAAACAGATAAAAAATATCAATAAAACAATACGTCAATAATTTAAATGAATGTAAAATCATACCCGGACCCACTAGACAGGTGTTAAATCTAGCTTCATGGGTTTCTGTAAATCCTTAGACTGTACTCTATCAGCTCACATATAAATATAAAAGCCTACTAGAGTAAGCGGAACGGAGTTTACTTTCTCAACGAGCTTTTTTCCTGGCGGGAGAGGGGCTAACTACCAGTGAAAAACGCACATGGCATTAGACAAGGGAGATAACCTCTATATCCGCGAAAACAATTCGAGGGAATGTGGAAATACACATATCGAATAAGAGTGCTCAATAGACATGTTAAAATAAAACAAAAGCTATTCATCACTCAATAGAATCGACAAAAAATGAGCAATAAAATTAACTGGTGGATAGCTATGTCCAGAGCTAAAAATATTAGAAAGATCGAGTATCGAAAAATCGGCGCACGAGTTCACGATAAACAAAATTCGAAATGAGCGGCAGAGGGCTCAATAATTCAGATGAATCAGAGCTATAACTATCGTTAAAATACCGTCACATATAGAACAAGTCTACAATCAACCATACGATAAAAAATCGATAATAGAAGATTCGGGACAAACAGATAAAAAATATCAATAAAACAATACGTCAATAATTTAAATGAATGTAAAATCATACCCGGACCCACTAGACAGGTGTTAAATCTAGCTTCATGGGTTTCTGTAAATCCTTAGACTGTACTCTATCAGCTCACATATAAATATAAAAGCCTACTAGAGTAAGCGGAACGGAGTTTACTTTCTCAACGAGCTTTTTTCCTGGCGGGAGAGGGGCTAACTACCAGTGAAAAACGCACATGGCATTAGACAAGGGAGATAACCTCTATATCCGCGAAAACAATTCGAGGGAATGTGGAAATACACATATCGAATAAGAGTGCTCAATAGACATGTTAAAATAAAACAAAAGCTATTCATCACTCAATAGAATCGACAAAAAATGAGCAATAAAATTAACTGGTGGATAGCTATGTCCAGAGCTAAAAATATTAGAAAAATCGAGTATCGAAAAATCGGCGCACGAGTTCACGATAAACAAAATTCGAAATGAGCGGCAGAGGGCTCAATAATTCAGATGAATCAGAGCTATAACTATCGTTAAAATACCGTCACATATAGAACAAGTCTATATATATATATATTAAGATTGGTGCTCTGTATATATATATATATATATATATATATATATATATATATATATATATATATATATATATATATATATATCACAGTCCCAATTTAAACAATAAAAACTGTATAGAAACGTATGTAGAAAGTAAATAATGGATTTAAGTTGTTAACTTTGCTTTTTCTTTTTTTATAGATATTAATGTTCTGCTACCTGAACTGTCCTCAACGACAAGAACTTTAACTTTCGAAGAATATTTCGCGGTTTAGAAGCAACAGTTGCTTCTAACTGCCTGAAGAAGTCATAGCTATTGAATTGAAATATATATAACGGTAATAAAAGAAGTAAATTATGAAATGTTGACTTATACCTCTTGCTTTTTTTAATTTACTCCGGAGTTAACAGACCGTCTTGTAAACTTCGTTGAGTGCTCTACTCTGTATTCTGAAGTGTTGGTGTTAAACTAACACACACTCTGATTAATATTACATATATATATATATATATATATAAATAAAAATAACAGCAGGCTGGACTGGTGTAAATCCTTGAAAGGTTTATTATACCATGATCATTTCAATGACCGGGTTCCATATGAATCCGGTGATATCATCAGGTATTCGAAATATAACAAAGGAATATGTAAAAACTATGGGTCCGAAACATCAGAGACAGATAGGACGACTGGTCAACTAGCTGCCTTCACCTCGGCCAGTCGCCCTCAAAGTGATGGCTACTCGTTCTGCTGATGACCATCTGGTGAGGGGGCGAAGGCTTATAATGTACTACCACCTCTCCGTCAAAGAATAAAATAGGGGAAGAAAGAAAGAAAGAAAGAAAGAAAGAAAAAAAAAGAAAGAAGTCAGCGTAAGGGTCACACTACTGTCAAGCTAGAAAACGCCGCGAAAAATGTTATTCTAAAGAATCTATATTTTAACAAAGGCATATATAATGGGTGTTTGTATGGTCTAATGTGTGAACAGAAAATTGGAACGTTAAACTTATGTTACGAGTTATAGGATGAAATTAAATTAAAAAAATAATAAATTGAAAATTGGAAAATAAATAAAAAAATTATTTAATGAACTTACAGAGAGAGTCTTATATGAAAAAGTTAATCTCGATAAGATATCAGGGTGGGATATAGTAAAGATTAAAGCCTTCGATTGTGAGTCCCAGCCAGCACCTCCTAACCACGTGTCAGCCAGTTTCGAGTGGTATCGTCCAGCGAAAGAAATGGAAATTAATTTTTCCGAGTACTCTAGGAATGTAGCTACCTTAGGCCCCGGGTGTACTAACGGGAAGTCTACAATTTCGACAGGCCATCGTCTATACCAAATGAATACTATTAATTCACACACACACACACACACACACACACACACACACACACACACACACACACACACACACACACACACACACACACACACACACACACACACACACACACACACACACACACACACACACACACATATATATATTTATATATTGTTTTTCATTATTGAGCTATATACACATATATACATGTGAATGAAACGTGTTCATTCTGCCAGTTCAGTTGAATAAACAATTGGAATATTCATAGTTGAAATCAACCGAAGACTAATTTTATTTTTTTTATTTGTATATGAGTGTGTATACACACTTCCACAGCATTCTAATAGATATTGCCTGTACATGTAATGAAAGTGTGTATACACTTTTTGGGGACACCCTATATATATATATATATATATATATATATATATATATATATATATACATATATATATATATATATATATATGGAGAGTTGGAGCAAATGTTAGCTTCGTTAAAATCATTGAAAGAATCAAAGGTCCAGGTAAGGGTGTTAAATCTGGTGATTGATGAAATCTACCAACAAATTATTGCAGTTGCCCAGTAACACTGTGCACGTGTTGTTTGGTTTACCTATTTTAAAACCCCTAAATGGTGTCGTTTTTAAGATAAATGGTTTTAAAATCCAACCACCGAGAATCCAAAGAATATATATGACACAATATTACAATCTTTGCTTCTAAATGAGAGACATTCCCATGACTATACGTCTGGTATAACTCGGTATATATTGATAATTTGTTGTTGTTTGACCCAACCTCAGCCCTTATCACTTAAACCTTTGCTTAAAGGCGTTTCTGCCATGGCCATCATGTTGGTTTGTGACCAAAATCTACATTGGTCAATATATTTTTTTCTTTTTAAAAAAATTGTATGGTGTGACTTAAGGAAGATCTTGTTTCTATTTCTTGCAAATCGAATGATCACGTAGAGACCCATATATTGCTACTTTATTATTGTTGCTGTGGTTGCTGTTACTGGCATCGTTAATGCTGTAGTTGTTTGACCCCCAATGTAGCTGATTTCCACTACTGTGCCTATTTGTCTATGTTCCATATCATTATGTCTTGTTATGCATACATTTTATTGGAGTTTTGACAGGAACATTCCACCATTATTCTTCCATATTATGTATGCATAGCTGTAGCTTAATATATTTTTGTCTTCAGGATTATCGTATCTACACCCCTCCAAATACAACATTCGTTTAGATCATATCCATTGTTATATATAAGACAACGAAAGAATATGTTTAGTCGCTTTGAGATTGCTAAGAAAAGATTGACATGAAAAGATAGTTGTTTACCTTATTTCCGTGTCCTTCTGAGACATAAATAAACAGCAACCATAATTAGATGCCCAGAGTGTGTAACTCGTACGAAAGACAGTAACTATACACTTAATATTTTGCTTTGAAATGCGTTCATAGGAAGCACATCTCTCAAATTTAAGATCAATATTCATTTGATCAATATTCTAAGAAACATTTCTAGGAGTTTCAAATCTCCATTATTTTCAAAAACAGTTTTTAATTTAGACTTCAAAACATTTTCTTTCACTCAGAAAACAAATCAACACATCAACAAACGTATTGCAAGCCTCGTTTGCAGTCAATACCATGTTGTGTTATTAATGACAATCACTCCATGCTATTTTCATCTAATTTACATCTATGTATGATTAAAAAAAAAAAAAAAAAAGACAAGATATTTTGATTTAGATGTAAACAATCATTTTTATTTATGTAATTAACCTTCACTTAAGGTTTATGTAACAATTATCATTTTTAACATAATATGCTCAATGCTCAGTATATCTTTATTTTCATGCAATATATATATATATGTGTGTGTGTGTGTGTGTGTGTGTGTGTGTGTATGCGT